>OZ018323.1:210532181-210853785 GCA_963969495.1 Ceratothoa steindachneri | reverse complement strand
CCCCTATACCCCCTGTCTCACCTATCTCTCCCTGGTTCCCACTTTCATCCAAATTCTCTCTCGACTTTCATGTTCCATTCTGAAAGGCCCAAGATAATATCCTTGCCCCCAACTTTTTCTGGGACTAGTTAACCTTTGTTACAAGAAACACCTTAGAATTTACACAGATGGTTCCCATTCTCGTCTTCCTCCTCAGCAGCCATATATGTGGAAACCCTATCTGTTAGTCGAACCTGGTGCATAGACAAACGACACTCAGTAGTTGCCACAGAACTGTTTGCACTGCTGGGAGCCCTGTCCTTTACCAAAGGAATACTACCCCCACAGTCTATAGTAATATTCTCAGATTCTAAGTCTTCCCTTTCACTCCTTGCTACAACCCCCATCCCCCCCTCTCATAGAAAGTTGGTATTCAACTCCCAATCCCTCCTCCTCTCCCTTCATACCCTGGGATATGACATTAACTTCCAATGGATCCCCTCCCATGTGGGCATCAGAGGTAATGAGATTGTGGATAAAGCTGCCACTCTAGCCCATTCATCACCAGAATTGACTAGATATCCCATAGATTATCACAGCTTCAACAAAACTATCAAGAATTAATGTAGATCCCTTTGGGATGAGTCCTTAGACCAAGATCTATCTCAAACTCATTTAGGCAAATTTAGAAGAGACTCCACTCCACAACCCCTGGGTAAGATCAAATAACAGACAACTCGATACTGCCTTGGTCAGACTCAAGATAGAGCATGTTGGCCATAATGCACATCTCTACAAACTGAGACTAGTCCCTGAACCCTATTGCAAGTGGTGTCCCTCGACTGAAGATATAGTGGAGCATTTCTTACTGTGGTATCCACGTTTTCACTCACTCAGAACAAATTTACGAAACTGCCTTTCCTCTCTCAAGATAAAGTCATTCAATATCAAAGTTCTCCTTGTAGCGGGCCGAAAAATTTAGACTAACCCCAATCGATCCAACCCGCTTCCTACACTAATCCGGAGGTGAGAAATCGAAGGAGAATGAAACGGATTGTATGTACAGTCCTTTACTAACAAAAAAATACAATATTTACAAAAAATATGGGTAAATATGCACCCAATGAGCCTATTTATATATATACTAAAACAATCCTATCTTGGAACCCAATCAGCATATACAAAAGGGGACAACCAAAACAAGAGACAACAAAAAGAGGAGTTTTCTTACGTGGTACCACGGTTTACGATTTGCCGGCCTCCCCGGGGGAAAATCTTGTCGGCAGTCACTCTTGTGACAAAATTGGGTGTGCGGGGCTTATGGTGCCTGCCACCTCGGAGCTCAGTTTTCTTTAAGATCCAGTCAAGTACTATTAGAAGACTTCTTATATCTTCTTTAAATATCTCCAAAATATTTTCGTTAAAGTCGCTCTTGCAAAATGCAGGCAATGTTTTTGTTTGTTTTGTTCTTTTTTGTTTTTTTTTTTTTTATTCTGGTACTTGAACGCTGTCTCATAAAATCTTTAACATCCTGAGTGGAATGGGACTCCCTGATGCTATCCAAAAGAAAGTCCTCCAACATACCCTTGAATTCTTAAGGCAGTCAGGACAACTCCACTGCCTCTAAGACAATGAAACCTGAAGACAAGGGTCCACATCAGGGTGAATGAGATGCTCATCTCCGAACTCCCTAAACTCAGCATCATCATCATTTGAATGTATTTTCACCCTACAATTTTTCTACTGCATAAATGAATAACCTTGACCCGCCAGACTGCACAAAACCCTAAAATACTAATGTCTAGGCCTATCAAATTAATTCTTCTGGGAAAAATAATTGTGAAATGATTCTATACAGGATATTGCTGTTATCATAGATCAACTTGGTTTTCCTCTTTGAAAATCAAAGCTATCTATTTTATTTGAATATTCTATGCCATTTGATTTCATTAAGCATGATATTATGCTTGTCAACTAAGGAATTTGAGAATTAAATTTTTTTAGCAGGATTTCCTTAAGTTTGTTGTATTCTGTGGTTGTCCATGCAAATAAATTAAGAGTAACCTGTGGTTTCCCATAAGGCGCTATATTGGGTTCCTTATCTTTTCAATAATTTTGTCATTTGCCATATTATGTCTATCAACAGGATTTTTGTTGAGTTTTTGATGCGATATATTAGTATTGGCACACCTTCCTCTGACAGTCTCAAACCAAATTGAGACTACCCATGCTTTATTATATTTATACATTTCCTTTTTTACCATCCTTGTGCCAAAAGGTGGGAGTCTGGCTAATTCTGCATGCTAGCCTCCATTTGGGCTTATGGTTTATAACATGACCCCATTCTTTCAACATTTTTTTCTCTTTCTATTCCCTCTCCTCCTTAATCTTTTCTTTGTATATCCTTTTATGCATGGGATTAGGAACTGAGCTTTTGTATCGCTAAGTTGTGTTTTGTATATTCTTAAACGTTTGCCTGCTAATTCCTCTCGCTCCGCTTGCCCTCAGGAACAAGTAGTATGATTATGCTTTTGTCCTTTGTACTTGTTCCTGAGGGTGAGTAGGGGGGTATAGGGGTGGAGCCCACCCATATAGTAACTTACAGCCCAGCTTGAAACCAGCTTCCAGTAACCAAACACATATACAAATAATCTATAAATATAAATTAGCAGCCAAGCAGCTTATCTTCAACTTTACCTCAAATTGTACCAATATCCCTCATTGCTACTTTTATGATGAAGATCACTGCCCTTCCTCCAGTAACTGTCCTTATTCAAAGGAAGCAAGGCTGATCCACTGTAAGGCACTTGATGATGGCACCCCCACATATATAATCCATCAACAACTTTGCTCCATATACACTACTATGCAAAATGCCAACACAATCTCTGCTACATAAATCCACCCATCTGCAACTTCTTTGCTGGACATCTACCCTCTCCCAAAGGCCACAGTGCAAACTAATCATCATCAAAGGCCTATATATGCTGAAGCTGCTCCTGCCCATAATATGCCCAAGACAAAACTTCATAAAACAGTAATCCAATCCCCTACCTCACCTTTTCCATAAAGATATGTCAGAAATACAACCCCCTAAGAAAACTGGTTCCTAACAATACCATCACTTTGAGAACCCAGCTTTTCAAAATGCTCCATCATATCCACTCTCTCCAGTGATCCAGAATGTTCCATTGCATCACCTCAAAACACCCCATAAAACAACTATTTATAACCCAGCTCATGAGTTTCCTAAAAGAATTTATTTCCTTACTGCAATCTCCAACAGGTCCTCCTTACTCCTCCTCACAAGTGCTGTCATCCAACTAGTCTCATCATTCTTTGCATAATGGTAGCATCACAAAGTCCCATCATTATTTGGAATGCCCATTCTCTGCACCACAACACTAAAGACCTTTCCCTACTCAACTCTCTTTTCCCCACCTTGTCGAAGGTTTGTTAGACTTGACTTACCCGTAATTTTTCCCCACATTTCAAAAGCTACACAATACTGTGTAGAGACATTAAACAGGGAAGGTGGTGGTCTTCTGTCTTCTGCTTATATGACATGGGTTGGCCTATTGCATTCTCACACCATTCCCACACACATTGTATTCTGGAACTGTTAGCTGCCCAGGTTGATATTGGTGGAACCTGGTGTGATATAATGGTCTGATATAATCTGTATCTCCCAGTCACCAAGCAAGAATTTAGCTATTACTTTTCACAACTCTTCCCTTCAAGCTTTGCCATCAGAGTCTTCAATGCTCTCCACCCTCAGTGGGACCTAACTGCCACCATAAGCTCTCCAGGTTGTGCCCTTTTTCAAGCCCTACTTTCATCAGCTCATCTTTCCCTCCTCACACCCCCAAGTCTCTGCACCAGAGTGGACCCTGCAAGGGCTTCACCCTCTACACTGGACCTTTGCAGTGGTAGCAGATCCATCGCATCTTTAATGGTCTCCTCTGGCCAATTCATGGGTAGTGACTATCTACCAATAATCATCTCTTCTACTGGCCTCACAAATCCCTCTCCCCACACAATCCATCCAAGGTGGATCAAATTTCAATTTATGCTTGAGCAGCCTCCCACATCTGGCCTTATTATAAGAGTCAGCTGATTTACAGAATCCCTTCATACAGCTGGGGAAAAGGCATTTCTCTGCCATTACCAGCCATTTTAAATGGTGTCCCTGTTGTCCATGGTGGATGAAAGAGTGTGCATCAGTTATCTGTCTTAGTTGATTGTTTTTCACGAGATGGAGGCATTTGCCCTCTTAAAGAAACAAAATTAAATTTCGGAAACAGGAAGCCCACTGCTGAAGAACCCTAATCCATTCCAAAAGAGAATACTGGCATAAATTCTGCAGCTTCCTTTCCTTCTCAACACCTTCCACCAAAGTTTGGACCTGCTTCAGATGTATGATCTCACCTCGCCTACCCCACTCTTATCCACTCTGCATAGGTGGCTTTCCAATGAGAAATGATGTGGACAAGGCCAAAGCATTTGCCTCAGAATACAACCATCTATACAACAATGAACAACAATTACTCATAACCATATACCAAGCTAATCTTCTTAAAGGTCCGATACCACAGATACCTTTCAACTCAAAGAACTGCTTGATGCACTCTCTTCCATGATGATCCCCTTGACTTCCTAAGTCACCTGCCAGAAGCCTATTCAAAATTCTTACTTAAACTTTTGAATTACACTTGCACACTAGGCCTGTTTCCTCTCTTTGGAAAAGCTCACTTATTCTCCCGATCCTAAGTCTCTTCAGAACCATCCTCTTACTGACCAATTAGCTTCTTCTCATCTACCAGCAAGCTAATAGAAAAATGGTTCAACAGCACCTATCCTGGTGGCTAGAGTCCCACCACTGTGCACATCCAAACCAATATGTTTTCTGAACAGGCGCCATAGCACAATAGATGCACTTAGGCATTTCATACACCTGGTATAAACCGCATTCAGGGAACATGCAGTCACAGAAGCTGTTTTCTTTGACCTGTCAAATGCAATTGACACAGTAAATCATGAGAGGTTGCTTTATAAATTATCCACATTAGGAATTTGTGGATCCATGATTTCATCTCAAACTGACTCTATACATGTATTGATTGGGTGCTTTCTCATAAATTCCTTGGACTATGGATAGATAATAATAATAACAATAATAATGTCTTTTGTAATGCCCTCTTCAAGGCCTGAGGCCTTCCCAGAGCGCACATTGTGCTGAGATGAGAATGGAAATTCAAGAGGGGGGGAGAAGGCAATACTGAAAAGATGCGTTTTCAGGAGACGCTTAAATGTGGTAAGAGAGGAAGAAGACCTGATTTCAGCAGGAAGAGCATTCCACAACTTAGGGGCACAGATTGAGAAGGAGCAGTCTCCGATTGAGCAGAGGGATGAACGAGGAATATTCAAAAGAGGTGCATGTGATGACCAAAGGGCCCAAGGGACATGTCGTGGCAAGAGGGCAGAAGAGAGGTAAGACAGGGCCTTGTTGTTAGGGCCTTAAATGTGAAGAGAAGTATCTTGAAGTGAGTATGGGATCTGTCAGGGAGCCAGTGCAGTTCATGCAGCAAGGGTTTCAAGGGAGAGAAGCAAGGGCGATGGAGGAGAAGCCGGGCAGCATAGTTCTGTACAAGTTGAAGGGGGCGGAAAGAGGAGGATGACAGATTCACAAGCAGAGAGTTACAGTAGTCAAGGCGTGAGGTAATGAAGGCATGAACAGCAGTCTCAGGACTTTGGCGATCAAAGTGAGAGCGAATGCGAGAGAAGTTACGAAGAAAACATAGAGAGGATTTGCTGACATTGCGGATATGAGGCTTACAGGAGATATGCTCATCAAAAACAACACCCAGATTCCGAACGCAGTCAGAGAAAATGATAGTATTACTGCCCAGAGTAAGCGAGGGAAAGAGAGATTTAGATTTTTTGACAAGAGCAGGGGTGCCGATGAGGAGGACCTCAGTTTTAGAGTGATTAAGCCTGAGGAAGTTGGTAGAGAGCCAGTCAGAAATGGAGGAGTAGGCAGCCAGGAGGTCAGTGATAGAGTAGGCAAGAGACGTGGGGGATGAGGAAACGAAAATTTGAGTGTCATCAGCATATAGGTGGAAGGATAGACGGAGATTATGGAGAAGGGAACTAAGAGGGAGAAGGTAGATACGAAATAGTAGAGGACCAAAGACAGAGCCTTGTGGCACTCCAAAGCGAATGGGGGTAGAGTTGGATGAAACGTCGTCAATCACAACGGATTGGGTACAAGACGAGAGGTAAGAGCGGAACCAGTCAAGCACGGTGCCTGATATGCCGAGGAAAGAGTGGAGACAATCAAGTAGGACGGTATGGTCAATAGTATTGAAGGCAGAGGAGAGGTCGAGTAGAACGAAGATGGAGGCACAACCCCTGTCCGCGGCTCTTCATAAGCATTCAGACACATTGAGAAGGGCAGTTTCTGTGGAGTGACCTGACTTGAAACCAGATTGATAGGTTTCATCAATGTTACAGGCCACCATGTGACTGTTGATGCGTGAAGCAACCACTCTCTCCAGAACCTAAGAGAGGAAAGGAAGTTGCGAAATTGGGCGATAATTGGAAGGGTTAGTGGGGTTCAGTTGAGGCTTTTTAAGAATCAGACGGATGTGGGCACGTTTGAAGGAAGAGGGAACAAGACCAGTTGCAAGTGAAGTGTTGAACAGGTGAAGAAGCATTGGGAGAATAGCAGGCAGAATTTTACATAACAGTTTAGGCGGAAAAATGTCCTTTGGGGAGCCCGATTTCTTAGAATGCGAGAGCAGGGCTGTAAGCTCCAACGTGGTTACAGCGGGGAAAACGATAAGCGGCTGAGGCGGGAAGTCAGGGAGAATGGCAGGAGCCGGGACAGAAGGCTGAGGGAGGGAGGCACGGAGGTTAGTGACCTTATCTGCGAAGAAATTCGAGAGAGTAGCAGGGCTAATGGGTGGGGAGACCTGGGCTGGGGAAGTAAGATGGGAGAGCAGGCGGAAGAGGGTACGGGGATCATTCCTATTATCAGTAAGCAGATTATGTGAGTAGGCTTCACGAGCAGATTTTAATTTTGCCACATAGGAAACTGTCGCAAGTTGGAACGCCAGTGAGAGAGGGGTCGTGTCTTGCCCACGGGTGCAAGCCTTTCTAAGGACTCTTTCATGGGCACGCATGGACTGCCTAGCACAGAGGAGTTCCATAGAGTACCAAGGGGCACGGTGACAACGGGAGTTAGAAGGGGTGACAAGGAGAGAGTGGGCATCAAGACCACTGAGAAGGGGTTGCTCCAAAGAAGAGAGAATCTGGTCAGGAGAGGCAGAAGCATCAATGGGAGGAAGTTTGGAGGCCACATCATTAGATAGGGAGGGAATATCAATGGAGGCAAGTCGACGGAAAGGCTTAGGATTATGAGACAGCTGGGGAGGTATATGGAATGGGATAGAGAAGTTGAAGTTGATAAGGAAGTGATCAGATATAGCATTGGACAAATTTGTAGTTGTCAGGTTGGAAATAAGACAGTCAGAGATTACAAGGTCTAAAATGTTACCGTGAGAATGGGTAGGGGAAGAAACATGTTGGGTGAGGGAGAAGAGATCAAGGATTTCAGAAAAGGCTTTGAAATTAGGATTGTGGCCAGGAAGGTTGAAATCACCGAGGATTAGCAGCAAACCAGTGGGGGAGAGGCCAGCGAGGAGGTTACTAAATTCATCAAGAAAAAGCTTGAGGGAGGAGCTGGGGGCGGTAGAGGACTAAGATAGTTAGAGAAGGGGTGGAATCAGAGACATTGATGAGCGCCTCCAAAGAAAGAAATGGGGGAGAGGGCAGATTATTCAGAGGGAAGGAGGTACTGTGAATGAGAGCAACTCCACCACCGCGAGAGTTATGGGAGGTATGGGAGTGGAGTAACCATCACGGGTAGCGAGATTTAAACAGCAAGCAGAAGGGACAAGCCAAGTTTCTGTGAGTCCAAGGAGAGTGACTCGAGTGTTAACGAGGAGGTCATGAATGTAGTCAGCCTTCTTCGAGAGGCTTCTGACATTGAGGAGAGACGCTGAGAGAATGGGTGAAGGGGCAGGTGAAGAAGAATCAGGGGTAATTGGGGGGGGAGGTTGATTCAAGTAAAAAAGTTTTCTAAGAGCAGGAGATAAATGGAAACCCCATTAATGCATTAATGTGAGTGAGGGTGTTTTGAGAAACACTGGTAGCAGTTCCATTGAGGTCAAGAATGGTTAACCTATCAATCATAGTGGCTAAGTGACACAATAATGGGAGAAAAGCAAATTAACTATATAAGTAGAGTGGCCCAAGTGGCACAATAACGAGAGAAACAACAATCAAGAAAAAATAAAGAGTAATCGAATAATGTGAACAAATAAAATTACAATAGAAACAAGAAATGAGGGGAAAAAAAATTAGTGACGAATCAGAATTAGCGTTCGGTGAGGGGGGGGAGGGGGCGGGAAGACAGAGCGGAGGTAACAATGAGGCAGCTTGAAAAAAAACATGTGCGTGCGGGAAGACATAGCGGAGGTAACAACGAGGCGGCTTGAAAAAAGCACAAATAAGCAACACAGCAAATGGTGAAAGCACAGGCAATAACACTGCAAAAAAACAAAATTAAAACACAGCACAAAAGATAACTTGAACCGTAGAAAGAGCCTCAGATAAGCCCAACCTTAAACTGGAACATCCACATCAACTACGTGCAATAAAACTGTTTCAACCATTTTGCCCTGATGCTGTGTATTACTAGAGAAGTGGAGTGCATCAAGTGAAACACTTCTGCAATTTTATACAGCCTACATATAGAGTAAACTGTATTATGGCTCAATAGTCTACAAGGCCACAAACAAGTCTCCTATCTAGACTAGACCCAATCCATCACAGTGCAATCAGAATTGCCCTAGGAGCCTTTAGCTCTTCCCCAACTTCAGCCTTTTATACAGAAAGTGGCATCCTGCCCCTAGAATACAGGAGGAAATATTTACTAGGTAAATAGCTCTATCAGTCGATACATGAGACCACCGTCTAGCTACAATTCTAACCTCTTACTCATTTCATCCATGGCCAACCATCTCCCATTTCCCTTTGCTGGTACGTGTAGCACAGAGCTTTGCACAATTCTCCTTCCCTTACCCACAGCAATTACCACTCCTATCCCCCAATGGATATCAGCATCCTCAGTGATATCTCTCCCCCTTCCCTGCCAATGGACAAAACATGACCCACCTCTCAGATTAAGATCAATCTTTAATATTCTGCAAAATGATCCCTACAAGGAATACTTAGTGATATATAGAGATGGCTCCCTCTACACTGATCCCCCCTCAACTACAGCTGCAGTCATCTGCAAAGACCTCTCAACTGCACTCCCATGGCATATTGATCCTCTCCACAATATTGTGGTTGCCTTGTATCAAGCCCTTAATCTGATCCAGAATCTCCCCCCCCCCTCCAAGGTGATAATCTACACAAATTCAATGCCTTTACTACAATTCTACACTCCTCCTCACCTCAACCTCGCCTACAATTCTGCCATGACATCCAAGCACTCCTCCTCGACTTCCTTAACTACCCACTATGAGAGGTTAAGCTGCAATGGATACCATCCCACTCGAGTACCATTGACAATGAAGAGGCAGACAGAGCTGCAAAACATGCTCATTCTACTCCAGTGTCAAGAACACTCTCCCTTTCTCCAGCCTCACTTACCTCCCTCTGAAACTGGTGTATCAGAGGCACATGGAAGGAAGATCTCTGCCAGCAACTCTGGATCACCTAGATCCATTTTCTATGAGGATTCAGGTCCAATGCCCTGGTCAAGGTCTGCAAACTGTTGCCTGGGCTCAGCCCTATTTCATTTGAGAATCGGTTACTGTGGTCTGTCTGTGTACCTATTCTGTCTGGATCTTTCCTTTTTCCCAGACTGCCCATGGTGTCCCAATCAACCAGAAACCATACCACACTAGATACTAAAATGTCTGCACCACTATTCTCCCTCAACACTCCTCCGTAAAGACCTCAGAGAAATTAGTGTGTCACAATTTACACTTCCACTCATTCTAAATAGAGTTGGTTACCCTTCCTGAATCTGCCAAGCAATTTCACATCGATTCCAGTCCTTTCTGACCTAAACTGGTCAGTTACAGAGAATATAACCTTTCTCCTTTTCTGCTCACTAACTTGTCCTATTTCATTTTCAGATTGCTGAGCCAGCCTAGCAACCACAGCCCTCTGACCTATCCTTTTTAAGCCCTATTAACCATCTCCAGGGCCCATAGTGCTTACCTTAGCACACTGGCCCTCACTTTACCCAATTACTTTTTATGTACCAACAAGTGTTTGTCATGTGTAGCATGAGCAACCTTGCTGCAGTTAATATGTGGAGGATTGTGAGCCTTTTCTGCTCCCAATGCAGGAAGATCGCTAAATTTGGAATACAAAGTCACATTGTCAATTGTCTTTGCATCTTATTATACCGGGTGTCCCAGAAAAATGTTAACCATATTTTGAATTAGTATAACTCAAAAACTATTGGAGATTTTTGGGTCCTGCAAAAAGTGTTTTATTTAACAACAATTTATCTGTCGATTCTGGAAATTTCATTAAATTCCCTTTTACGATATTGATACACTAATGGGTTTAGTGGAGGCTATCAAAAATATGTTCGCACAAGGAAGTAAAATAATGAAATGAAGCCTAGAAAGGCTAGGCCACCGTGCACTTTCAAGAGAAGCGTAGGGAGCCTAGGCAGTCTAGGTCACTGTGCAATTCTTCAAGCAAAGCCTAGGCTATTTTAGAGTGGTTTTTCAGCCAGGCTGTGGTAGGGTCTCATCATTGTTGCTTATTAAGCAAATCAAATCGTTTCTGTGTAAAAGTTTACTTACATAGAACCTTTTTAATCATGCAGTTAACAAAAGATCAACGCGTATTTGTAGTCACAAACTTTATTAAGACTGGCAGTATTAAACAAGTACATCATTCATTTGAACAACGCTTTCCAGGTAGGCACCCACCAAGCAAGCCTACAATTTGGAAAAATGTTCGCAAATACCAACATGAAGGAACATGCTTAAATCTAAATAAACGTCGTTCGGGTCGTATGAGAACCATAGGAAGAGCAGAAAATATTAAAAATGTTCAGATGGTACGGTACTTCTTCAAAATCCACATGTATCAGTCAGAAAGAATGGGTTACAATTGTCAAAATCATCATTTAACCGTATTATTAAACATGACTTAAAATGGCATCCCCATAAGATGCATGCAAGACACCAGCTTCTTGAAACTGATGTTCCTCGTTGTAAACAATTTGTCAAATGGCTTCTCCCATAAATCTGCTTGTTTCTTGGAAAAAATTGTGATTGGTGACGAGGCAGCCTTTTTCATGAAGGGAAAGGTAAATAGCCATAACATTCGGCAATATGAGCCGCTGAACCCCCCCATCCCCAGCATTCAACTTTGACACACGTATTGGTCAGCAGAAAGTGTCTCTGTGGATCGGAATATGCAGGAATGGCTATCTTGTCGGCCTATTGTTTTATGAGAATAACTTGAATGGTGCTGCCTACCTGAGCATGATCAACGAAAGGATCTTTCTGGAACTCCGCCAGACTTATGGCAATCAATTCAATATACTTTGGTGGATTCAGGATGGCGTACCAGCTCATAGACAGCTTGCTGTAAGAACAAAACTAAGAGAAATGTTTGACAACTGCATTGTCGCGCTAAATGATGCAATTGAATGGCCCCCAAGGTCCCCTGACTTAACACCGTGCGATTATTTCTTATGGGGATATCTAAATAATAAAGTGGATTCTACTCCACCACAAAGCATCAACCAGTTAAGCGATATTATCACACGTCAATAGACTTAAGGAAAATCACAAGTTAATCAAAAAAGTTGTTCAATCAATGTGATCATAGGTGCAACTGTGCTTAGAAAGAAATGGAGGACATTTGGAAGAAAACGGTAGTTAGGAAATTAAAAAATGAATTTGTATTACCCATATGAAGATGTGTTTTTGTTAAAAATGGATTTAAATATAATTGTTGATTTTAAACTTTGAAGTTTCATTATTTTACTTCCTTGCGCAAACATAATTTTGATAGCTTCCACTAAACCCATTAGTGTATCAATATCGTAAAGGGGAATTTAATGAAATTTCCAGAATCGACAGATAAATAGTTGTTAATTTGTTTTGTTTTGCAGGACTCAAATATCTCTAATAGGTTTTGAGTTATACTAATTCAAAGTACAGTTAACTTTTTTCTGGGACACCTTGTATATCATTTTGAACAGAATTTTTTTAGGAATTAAAATATTATATGGACATTTTATATTACTCAATATTAAAGAAAATATGATTGATTTAATTTGCATTTGTGAGTGGGATTTATAGATCTGAAGTTGAGAAGCATAGCATAAAAACAATGGATATTAGAGTGCCTAATGACGTCTGGCAATCTCATTTAAATTTGAACATAATAGTAGGCTTTTGCATTGTGATACTACTAGTTGATTACAAATAGCGAGTGTGTGTGTGTATGCTTGGTGCAACCCCCTCCCATATTATTCTCCAAATTCCAGTGATCTAGTAAATATCTTCTCAAGAGCTACTGCAATAGTTTATACTCTTTCTTTAAGTAACCGCTAAATTAATTTATTTAATTCATTCCTAGTTACCTTATAATGATTCAGATTTTCAGCAGTACCCTGCATTTTTTAGCCTTCTACTCTTGCTGATTATTCATTCTTTTGAATTACTACGATCCCATTAGTTCATTGACCTGCAAGAGGAGAAATAATGCAATAATTACCTTACTATATATGTAGCTAAGAGAGAGAGAGAGAGAGAGAGAGTGAGTGGGCTAGTAATGATTATTGTTAGCAGCTTTTTCTTTCACTTACTAAAATGGTTTGTTTAATTATTTAGAGCATGCTGTCCAAAGTACACATATTTCATCATAAATGCTCTGTTACATTTGATTGTGACAGGCTCCATGAGTCATTGCAAACCGGTTGGCATTGTTACTGCATCAAACAGGGCTGGCAAAATGCCCAAAATTCTGAAAAAGCCCCTCAAAACGTCGGTTTTATTCTGTTTTTTCTTTTTTCAAATCTCAGGTTTTTGCAAAAAAAAACAAACACTACAAGCATTAGAATAATGTAGAAAAAGAATACCTATCTATTTTTATATAATATTAATAATTAATTAGTTTAATAATTATATTATAGTAAGAAAATATCACAGTAACAGATGACTGATTGAGAATTGTGGGTACCCATGATAGCCATAACTTGTAGAAGGAGAGATTAATTATGAGTCAGTATCAGAGAATATTAATTTGATACATATTTGTTGAAATTATAAATCTCAATAGTGCCTATGCCCATACGAGACACCAATCATACCTTAAACTTTTCAGATTTGGGGCTAGGGAACTCCTTTAAGAGCTCTCAGGCTGGTGGCACCTCTGATTCTGCCCAGGAGACCACCTGTGAATCTTTGTTGCTTTAGAATAGATGCTGTGTTATGCTGGTGATATGCCAGCAGTGTACATAGACAGTTCCAAATTTGAAGAGGTCAGCTTTCACATTGTCTCCTCTGTTTAATGCTGGCATGGTTCTACCAGGCGCTCCATGCCTTCTTGGCTGAGCTAGTTGCAATACATTACCTAGTATGGGAGATTACAAGATGTGCCTAGTTTAGAGTCAGAATTGTGATTTATAGACTCACAGAATGCCATGGGCACCTTGAGGCTTAGAAATCTCTTCACACCCTGGTTCGGATTATCTGTGATGCTACAGCTGTCAGCAGCCAGGAGAATGTTGAGATTATCTTCTGCTGGGTTCCTGGACATGTCAGGATTGCAGGGAATGATGGTGCTAAGCAGTCTGCAAGGACTGGGAGACCAGACCAGTGCTTCTCTCTTGCCCCCTCTGACTACATGCCAAGAATCAGGTCAGTCTTTTGGAATGCATGGCAAAGAAGATGGGAGATGGTGATGGGACCCTAAAGTTGCATGCTATCATGCTGCAAACTCTCCCAGGACTCATCCTCCAATTATTCAATGGTTTAAGGTCAATTTGTCACCTCTGAATCAGAAACACTTGCAGGACTGTACAGTGCCATCCGATGGAGCGCTCCCCTCACCCTTACTACAATGACTGTGTGGACCCAGCCTGTCCGGCACATTCGACAATGCCAGACAGGCTGGATTTTCACTTGCATTACCCCTCCCAGTATTGAGAGAAGCAGTGTTGCTACCACTTGTACTCAGGACAAGTGAGGAATAGATGCCATTTTGTTTTTCTTTTGGGGTGTTTGGTGCATACTGGAGAGTGAGGTTTGCCTCCCTCCACTCTTTGAGCACAATTTTTTCTTTTTTTGTTCTTTTTTTTTTTGTTAATTTAGCCTTTACGAATTAGCTAAATAATAATTTCAGGGACTTTGCCCTTGAAGGCGGTCACCGGATGAGTCCCATAAAAACAAACTCTACATCCAGACCTGAGATGAGTGGGTTCACTGCTGCTTGTTACTTTTGTACTCAAGAACGAGTCATGCACTCTAGATTGATTGAGTGTTTGGAGGAGGAGGAGGAGGATGAGGCCTCCTCCCTAACTTTTAGGTTGTGTGCAGGCTCAGACCCCCAGCACATGAGTGTGCCTTTTTTCTCTATATTTCTCTTCTTTTTGTTAGTTTTGGTTTCCTGTTGATGTTTTTTGGGGGGAAAGGGGGTCTGCATTTAAAATAATATAGAAATAGGTTTGTTTGCAGTTTGGATGGTTGTGCCCTTGATGGTGGCCATCAGAAGAGCCCTCATTATAAAAAAAATGTAGAAACAATAAGAAAAATGAGATAAAGAGTAAATTGGAGTGATATAAATAGTGAGGAGAAAAAGATATTGATAAAAATGAGAGGAATGGTAGAAGGAATAAAGGAAAATATAGATAAAAATGAGAGACATGGTCGAAAGAATAAAGGATATCAAAGACCCAAATCACAAACCTTGTTATCCATAGGTGTTGAAAGTATTAAATCTAACCCCTTTGGATGCTTCCTACAAAAGAGCACAAACTTCCTAACCTCATTGTAATTTGTAACTGATTATATACATTTATTATTATTTCTACCAGGTAGAGTTGTGATGCTTTTTGACATTGCAGTAAGTTGGTTTTGAAATTCTCCTACACCTTGAATGATTTATTTATAGCCTGAATAAAATAATTTAAATCTTGTTTTGTCCATTGCAGATATCGATGTTTATGTGACCTATTTTGATCGTAATTAAAATGGCTACATCTCAGCCTTCTCTGCTTCTGCAGTTTCCAGATATACTCTTAGAGATGATCCTCGGTTATCTGTCCTACAATGAAATTGCAAATTTAAGAATTGTGAGTTTTTATAAAATAAGTTTTAATAGTCAATGCTTGTGAACCTGGTACTAGTGTAGCGGCTAAGTTAATCTTCAAGGTAGTATCCCAAGATTACTTAATACATTTTGAGTAGCCTAAGATTGCTTAATAAGGGAAGAGAATTGTATGCCTTCTTTAAAGAAAACAAGAGCCTCTCCTGTTTAAGTAAATTTTTACTACCCAGATCTATGCTAGGGGTTGCACCATTCAGACCTGGTGTAGTGGCACACCCTCCTATCTCCAGTGCTCCTCAATCTCAAACTAGATTGCGACTATCCGGTCTTTATTCCTCTTTCATTTTACTCTTTTCACTTTCTTTACAAGTCTCTCATTACTTTTTTCTTTGCTGGTCGGTAATTTTTTAGGCTAGTTGCTGACTAGCTTTCATCCATTCATCCCTGGTTAGGATTTGGGTAGTGGTTCACCCTCTTGGCTTCAGTTGTGTCGGTTAACATTCCTGCATTTTTCCCACCCTTTTCTCCTTCTACTGCTCCCCCTCTCCCTATTTTCCTTATCTATCTTTTTATGTAGCTATAAGGATAGGTCATGTGTAGCATGGAACACCTTGCAGGGGATGATATCTGAAGGATTGTGTACCTTTATAGCTCCAACACCCACAGTTTGCCCTTCCAGCAATAATGCCTGCATGAGGATCTGTGGCTATGTTTTTCATACATTTCTTTTCTCCTACACCACTTTCTTTCCAGATCTCTCCTTACAAACATTCTGTGGGATTAATCCTCATTAGCATTTTGCTTTAAATTTAAGTACCACCCCCCTCTGCTCAAATGCTTGACCTTTGTACCATTTGTACAGAAAAATGGCAATGGAGATGAATATATTGACTAACTTAGCAGTATGTCTATTTCCTCTCATATGCAACTACATTTTATCAATTCGCCTAATATTGATATTTTAGAAATATTTTCCAACAGCATTGCAAAATACTTGTTTGAGGTAGTGATGTATGATTCTTATATTTCCATTTACCATAACTTTGCATGCATTAGGTACTTAATTTCATTTCTATTAAATTTAATTTTCATCCACTCTTGCTTGAAGTTCTACAGTTAGTAATTGGATTCACTCAGATCTCATTTCATTTTCCTTGATATATTTGAGTTTAAATGCAGTTTAAGATATTGAAGTTCCCCTTCAAGAGATTTTTATCCTTCCCATAAGTGCATTTCACTAGTGCAAAGGGGGTAGGGATATTCTTTCTCCAGAGCTCACAGGGTTTGTTTATTCTAACTCAGTAGTGCACAAAAGCAATTTTCAAATTGAATTAAAGTTGAGATGGGAGAAGGATTAGATGTAATAATGAAAGTGACTGCTCAAAACTCTTGGAATCTGAATGCAGGCAACAACTCTGTACCTGGTAAAGGAAGAATTTGTAAAGGTAAGTCAAACTGGGTCCTCACCTTTTTATTTTGCCACTTTTATCTTCCACTATCAAATTATCTTTATGTATTAGTACATTGTATTTTATAAGAAAGCATTAAAGTTGTAATAGGATTCAAATATCTTGCTAAGACATCAATGGAGGAGCATTTATTCATCATCCATCCTTGAGTTTAAAAACACAATTCAAGCAAAGCTTTAAAGTGCCTCACTTCTTTGCTCCCACCAACTGTTACAAGCCTATTTGCGCCTATTTTACTTTAGGTCTAGAAGACTTGTTAAATACTTGTCCAGTGTAATTGCCAATAAATTATAAATTTTTTTTACTTAAGTTGCACCCAGCTAAGGTTCATACCTTAGGTTGGCATCCACAATGAGCTGTGATGAGTAGATATGATTTTTACAGGGGATTTCATGCTGTTTATCTACAGGTTTTGCCATGGTTGTGCTTTTGTTGCGCATCTTGTGAATGTGTTAAACTGTTTGGTTCTTGGTGCAGCAGGAGCAGACATCTGTATGGGTCAGGCTGGTGGGATATTTATCCAGTACTATCCCCCCAAATTCAGAATGCCTGTATTTCTATCACAACATTTTCCATAACTTTTGCCAGAGAAAATCCAAGGTTTCCAAGATTGGTTTACCACAACCCACAGGTATAAACTACGTATGGGCAAAGATTATGCAAATTTGTATGAATAAAATGAAAATTATCATCAGCAGATAAGCAATTTACTAGAAAAATAAAAATGTCCAAAATGATCTGAAGGCTTATGTTTCTTGTAGAGAGAACCATCATTGTTTGTATAGCAACTAACTTCAGTTCAATCTTGTGTGTTAGGTCATTCTCTTGCCAGCTGTCATCCAGGTAACATAACTCAGAAATCTGTCACACCTCTGTCCACAAGCTGATTGTAAAGCTGCGCCATCAAGATGGTTTTTCAATTGGAACCATTGTAGAGACTCAGGTTTTCCATAAATGTAGTCCATAATATTCTGTCAACCCATGATAAAACAAGTTTATGGAAAGCTGGTAAATCAACTGGTACGGTGAGGAAGACCTCAAAAAGGGAAGAGCGAGCCATTACCAAATTATGATGGACTATTTCAAGATGGCTGCTGCAGGTTTTTTGAGAGATTAGTGACATTTTGGTATTCAATGTCTCCAGTTAGACTGTCATGTTGGCTGGTGGAAGACAATCTTCATACCTGCAGTCAAGTCATTGCTCAATCTGAAGGACAAGAATCCTCATCTTGCATTCACCTCTGAGCACATTACATTGACTGATGACCAATGAAACCAAATCAACTTCAGTGACATCTAAGTTAAATTTGGTTAATTACTAATAACACAGATTAGGTGAAAAGTTGTCAATTGTACCAAAAAGAGTGAAGTTTGTCAGAAGAAGTCTCATGGTCTGAGGCGTACTTTTGATAGAAGGCACTGGGAAACTTGTGTGCTTACAGGGCACAGTGAATGCACAAATTTGCAATTGTTTTGACAGTAGGCTTTTCCTCATCTGCAGGCCTCAGAAGCCCAACCTACAATTCTCATGCAGAATAATACCCTCCTCTCACACAACCAGGTTGTGAAGACCTTCCTGGATAATGAGCACATCACTGTTATGAACTGGCTTGCACAGAGTTTAAGACCTGAATCCCATTGAAAATGATTGGAAGACACTCAGAGAGAAGTCTAAAGTGAGGAATCTGAAAACTATTCAAGAACTTTGGTGAAATTCTAAAAGATAAATGGAGCAAGATTACTGCGCAAGTGTCAATAGTTGGTTCTCTCGTGTGGCAGGAGGTGTCAAAAAAATCATCAAAAATAAAGGCTTCTATACTATACTAATAACTTGTATAAATGTTTTCAACATAATTTAATTGTTATATTCCAATAGAAATTGTTTCTGCTGTCATTCAAATCATTTTGGACATCAATTTTTCTAGTAAATTGCATCATCTTTAACCATATGTAGTTTATACCTAAGATCATAAGAAGGTTTAAAGTGAAATCACAGAGGCCCCCAGGGCCCTTCGAAGTGATGCCACTGCTGATCATAGTGCTTCTAGCATACTTACATCATCTGATGTAGGTCATCATATGGGATGGCAGGGTATCGAGCCTTAGTTGAGAATTTTACAAAGTATTAGTTCAGTTTATTTAAAATAATGTAGATTGTTCTGGATCCATGCGAGTTAACCTAAAGTAGCACATATGCTAACAGGTCAGAATGTTCAGAAGTATAACCTAGGAATTGGCACTTCTTTGTTCCTTGAATAAATATTATCAATACATATAGTATATATCGTCAACAAACAAGAATTAACTATACATCAAACTATTATATATATATATGAGCAGCATACAATGATAATATGTAAGTGGCTCTGATTACACAAAGCCTATACTGTCCATATATTTATCCAGCTTCAATTTGAAAGATCTCAAAGTTGCTGAATTTACTATTGTTTCTGGCAGCTCGTTCCAAGGATTCACAATATGATTTTTGAATGAGTATCACTATTGTAGTTGATTTTCTTTAATTTAAGGTTATGGCCTCTAGTTCTGTTATTATAAAAATTTAAAAAGTCTGCCAATCTTACTCTCTCTATACCTGTAATCATTTTGTATACCTCGATCAAATCTCCCCTCACATACCGTCTTCTCACTGAGAACATTCCCAATTTCCTCAATCTTTCAAGATATGGGAGTCTATGCAGATTAGGTATCATTTTAGTCGCTCTACGCTGTACACCCTCCAGCATATCAAGGTCATGCTCATAATGGGGTGACCATGCCTGAACACAATATTCAATATGTGGACAAACATATGAGGTATACAATTTTTTAATCACTTCCTTACTCTTAAAGTAACATTTCTCTTAATCAATCCCAAATTCGATTAGCCTTGTTCTTTGATTCTATGCAATTCATTTTGCATTTTAGGTCACTTGTTATAATTACTCCCAAATCTTTTTCTCCTTGAACATCTTGCAACCAAATCCCCTCAATTTCATAGGAGAAGTTTCTATTGTTTTTACCAATATGTGGGATTTACATTTATTATGGTTTAACTTCATCTCCCATTTATGGGCCCAGGAGACAATTTTATCTAGGCTTCTCTGGAGTGTTAGGTTCCCTTCCACATTACTTACTGGAAAGAACAGCTTAACATCATCGGCAAACATTTCAGTTTTGCATCCAAAACCATAATCAATATCATTAATATAAAGGATAAAAAGCAAGGGTCTGATCACAGATTCCTGAGGCACTCCACTCTCCACCAACTTCCATGTGGACTTAGTCCCATTTAGTATTACTCTGTTTTCTTCCTGTTCCTGATAACCAAAGTTTGATCCACTTCAGGACTCTTCCAGAGATTCCATACTTCTCTAGCTTATGCCCAAGTCTGTCATGAGGGACCTTGTCAAGGGCTTTACTAAAATTAATATATAATACAGTGGTACCTCTACTTACGAAAGGCTCTACATACAAAATTTTCAGGTTACGAAACACCTCTTCGGAAAAATATTGCCTCTTGTTACGAAAGAAATTTCAGGATACGAAAGGCGAAAATTTCAAAATATGCGCTGCTACTCACAGCTCCCAGAGTCCACCGAAAGTAAACATACTTGTAGCATCTTGTATCTTGGTTTGAAAGTGGCGCATCCGAGCTGCTCTGCCATTGGCTATTGCCCAGCATCTTCCTGGCATCCCATTGGCTAGGATGGACCTCTGTGTGTATGTGCGTATACCCAGAATCCCCTTCGTTTTCCCGTCGGCCCACGAGGATCACCGAAGCCTCAGTCTCACGCTAGCGAAATTCAGTAAAGCACGAAGTGTTCGGACAGTTTTTCATCAGCTTTTGTTAGTGTTTATTGCAACTTTATGTGTGTGTATTAACTTTTATTCACTATGGGCCCCAAGAAAGTGATGGAGAAGAGGCAGCCTGAATAAAAGACATTTTTCAAAAATTCTATGAAGTTTCGGACTTTGTTGAACAGAATCACCCAGAAAAAGTGTTCACTAATCGGGCTATCACTCACTATGATGTTGTTTGCCTTTCACATTTTCGAAAGATTGTTAAAAGCCGACAAAAGCAAACGACCTTGGATCGGATCTTTACAAAACGTCAGGCAAAAACCACTGCTGAGAGTGAACCTGAACCGAAGAAGGCGAAAGGTGACAACGATAGCAGTTAAACAAGAGAACCATTGAAGTAAAAAAGAAGAAAAAAACTTTATTCTTTACATTATGTACAACTCTCATTTTTATGTTTATTGTGCAGTAATTTAATTCTAACATGTATTTGTTACAAGTTTTGATGCATTTTTGTAATTTATAAAAAAATTATGTCCGGTTTTTAAGGGATTTGGAACCGATTAGGGCATTTATAGGGTAGAAAGCGTTTCTACTTACAAAATTTTCAGGTTACGAAACGATTCCCAGAACGAATTAATTTCGTAAGTAGAGGTACATCTATATCTTTATTACCTTTGTATGTTTGTTCAGTAACAAAATTCATGAACTCAAGTAGGTTAGTGAGACATGACTTCCCATTTCAAAAGCCATGATGCAAATCATTAATATACTTGTTCTCCTCTAAGAACTTTTTAATATGGGTGCTAATTAATCTTTCCAATATCTTTCCGGGTAATGATGTAAGGCTTATAGGTCTGTAGTTTTCCACTTTCTTCTTGCAACCCTGCTTATGTACAGGCACAACATTGGCCTCCTTCTGTAGCGGGCCGAAAAATTTAGACTAACCTGTTCCCATGCCACTATCAAGCCATTCCCTAATCCACTTATCCGTAACTTCACAGGTTTATGCTCGCAACATTTAAACTCATCATACTTACTCAGAATCCTCTCATTCACTAAAGACACCTGCGCTCCAGTATCAATCAAACCACAGAACAACCTTTCACCAACTTTCACTCTCGCTTCCATCATATCAGGTCCACCATGTTCGCAATACACTGAAGGAACAAGCACACCAACATCAGCACTTATATCCACACTGTCATTTACTCCCATATCATCACTCACCACACACTCATCTTCATCCAGATAATCATTCTTCTCTCTTATATATGAACACTTTTCAATCACCCAATTGTAGTGCACACCGCTCAAACATTGCAGATGTACCACATTAGGATTCAAACCCTTCATCTTCTCATCCTTGTACACAATCGGCCTGTCTCACCACCAAAGTGCACATAAACAATCACTCCATACAAACGACTCACTACAATCAACACTTCCTGAAATGGCGGGACCCCTTGCATACACATCGCTCTCAATTCTTTCATGAAGTTCCGCACCTTTGCCATACCAATGCTTTCAGGCATCCTACACACTTCATTCATTACCTCCTTCCTTAAATCATCTACACTATCGGGCACTCTCACATCTACTCCATCACTCTTCAAATCTTGCAAACCATTCCATACACTCTCAAACAAGGAATCACCACCACCCTTACTCTCTTTTCCATTCATAATCCCTTTCGGCAAATACTCAGGATCACTCACTCCACACACATTTTCATCATTCGTACCAGGATACCTTGACATCAAATCAGCCACTCCATTCCGTTCACCAGGCACATACTCAATCACATAGTCAAAGTCACTCAAATCTTCCAAAGTCCTTGCAATCCTACTATCAGCCCACTTCATACGCTGCAGATACACAAGAGGTTGATGATCGGGTTTTATCACAAACCTCACACCATACAAAAATGGACGCAACACTTTCAAACAATATCTTATTGCAGCCAGCTCTCGTTCCACAGTCGAATACTTTCGTTCTGCAACATTCATAGCCTTGGATACATACCCAATTATTCGCTTGACATTCTCTCCATTCAAACGCTGCTCTTGCATCAGAAAACCTCCCATACAATACCCACTCGCATCTGTATACAGTTCAAGCATTTTTGCATTTACACTATAATCTGGGTAAGCCAATTCAACATCTTCAGCCGCTGCCTCTTTCAGTCTCTCATACGCCTCATTCATCTTATCATTCCACTTGACAACCGTACTACCTTTCTTGCCCATCCACTCAGTCAGAGGCTTACTCACACCAGAACAATCATGTATAAACTTTCGCTGGAACTCAATCAAACCCAAAAACGACTTCAGTTGCTTCACAGTCACTGGTTTAGGAAACATTCGCACCTTCTCAACATACTTCGGTGATTTTCGCAACCCATTCTCACTCACCATATGCCCAAGGAATTCCACTTCTTTCGCAAACCATTCACACTTCGCCACTTTCACCTTCACACCAACACTCTCCAACGTTCTCAACACATCATTCACCAATCTCATATGCTCCTCAAAAGTCTCAGTCATAATCAAAATATCATCTATAAACGCAATCACATTCTTACTCGCAAACTTACTCAACACAACATTCATTGCCCGCTGGAAGGCTCCGGGAGCATTAGCCAACCCAAAGCTGAGGTTCCGGAACTGGTAATGCCTCTTTGAGGAAGAGAAGGCAGTTACTGGCCGGCTCTCCTCAGCAATGGGCATCTGGTAATACCCCCGTACCAGATCCAGCTTCGTAAACCACTCCATCCCATGCATACTATACACACACTCAGATACCACACACATCGGAAACCTTTCTTTCACAGTCCTTTCATTCACCTTTCGATAATCCACACACAGACGCAATCGTCCATCCGGCTTATGTACAGGTACAATTGGACTATTCCATGCACTCTCGCTCTCTTCAATCACCCCCAATTGCTCCAATTCCAAACACTGCTCCTCAATCTCATCAGCAACCGGATGTGGGAAATGCCTCGGCCGCTGATAGATTGGGGAGTCCTCCTTCAGGACAATCTTGAATTCCGGGAGCTTTGCAACCCCAAAATCCAGATCACCCTTACTGAGGGCTCCCTTTCGCTCAAATATCATTCGATACACATCCTCCCTTTCATACTCAGTCAAACATCCATCCAATTTCACCATGTCCTTCACCTCATTATACATCCATTCACATGTCTTTTCATTCGCAACATTCACCCTGATATCCGTACTATCATCCATACCTACTTCATTGACAGTGGAGAGGTGGCCCAGTACTTCTCCGACTTGGATTCCCCTCACTTCCAGTCTTCAGGAATCTCAGAATACATAAGTGAACAATCAAAAATAATTTTGAATGCATTTGAAAGACTTTCTTCACCTTCTTTTAAGACTCTAGCATAAATCCTATCTGACCCAGGAGATTTATTAGGCAATATTTGATTAATAACAGCTTTTATATCTCTCTTCAAAAAATTCACATTCTCAAGAACTGGCCTACTTTCCAAATTGACACCTGGCTCCCAATCAATTGCACTTTCCTGAGTGAAAACAGGGGCGAAGTATAAGTTTAACACATCAGCAAAATCTTTATCCCCTTGATAGCTCTCTCCATTATATTCTAATGGCCCAATAGTGGAGCCCTGTTTAGAATATATTTTATAATAACTAAAGAACTTCTTGATATTTCCCTTACTACTATTTGCAAGGTTGACATAACATATAACATAACATAATTACACGGATGACAAAAGCCACAAGGGCCTATCAAAGGTCATCCGCCTCCGTCAAAACCCACCCACAAAAAGCACCATCACCAGAGGAAGACAAAATCAAAGTCCCCCACAATATAATATAACGGATGACAAAAGTCACAAGGGCTCATCATAGGTCATCCGAGTCAAGCGGCCTCTTTTTCAAGGCACCCAAACTCCCAGGAAAACTACATCCAGAGGATTGCATCCAGAAACAAGGGTATCACCAATCAAGGCTTGTCAAGAACTAAATCATGCAGCTATAGATATATACAAACAATATTAATATATACAAAACTTAGGAACCATTACAACCTTCCCTTCCCATAAACTCATCCAACCTACTCTTAAATACATTTAGACTACCTACTACCCTCTGCGGCAATTTGTTCCAGAAGTCTACCACTCTATTGGTGAAAAAATATTTTCTTAAATCCAACCTACACCCTTGCTTTTTAATTTTCAAGTGGTGACCTCTAGTCCGATTTCCATCATCTAACTCAAAAAATTTGCTAACATCCAATTTATCTATCCCGGAAATTTTTTTAAAGAGCTCAATCATATCCCCTCTCACACACCTCCTTTCGAACGAGAACATATTTAATACCCTCAGTCTATCTTCATATTGAAGGTGCCTCAGGGAAGGAATAATCTTTGTTGCCCTCCGTTGCACTGACTCAAGAAGGTTAATATCGTGTCTAAAATGTGGGGACCATGCCTGTATACAGTACTCTAGATGTGGCCTAACATAAGAGTTATAGAGTTTATGAATAACCTCCTTACTTTTGTAACTGACATTTCTCTTAATAAAACCCAGCACTCTATTTGCCCTATTTCTTGCTTCAATACACTGCTTAGAAAACCTTAATGACTTATCTATTACTACTCCTAGATCTTTCTCATCCTCTACTGAGCTGAGCCAATGCCCATCCATTTCATAGTTAAATTCTCTATTATCTTTTCTCATGTTAATAACTTTGCACTTATCAAGGTTGAAAGTCATTTGCCACTTATGTGCCCAGGATAACAATTTATTTAAGTCCCCCTGCACTTTAAAATTATCATCAATATCTTTAACTACAGCTGCTAATTTGGTATCATCCGCAAAAATTGACACTTTATTATTAACTGCCTCCCCAAGATCGTTTATATAGATGACAAATAATAATGGACCGAGAACTGATCCCTGAGGAACCCCACTGATAACATCCCTCCACTCTGACTTTACACCATTTAGCACTACCCTTTACTTCCTGTCTTTCAGCCACTCAGCTATCCAATTTGAAACACCCCCACATATCCCAATCATTTTTAATTTATGAACTAGTCTCCTGTGTGGTACCTTATCAAATGCTTTACTAAAATCTAAGTAAATTATATCTACATTCTCTCCCTTATCTACTTGATCTGTTACAAACTCCAGAAAGTCTAGTAAGTTAGTCAAACATGATCTACCTGATCTAAACCCATGCTGAGCATCGCTGATTAACCCCTCCCTCTCTAGATGTTGGCAAATCCCTTTTTTAACTATTTTCTCAAGAATTTTACAGACTACAGGAGTTAGGCTAACCAGTCTAAAGTTATTTGGATCCTCTTTACTACCCTTCTTGAAAATGGGGACTACATTCGCTCTCTTCCAATCATCGGGTATTTCTCCATATTCCAATGACCTAGTATATAACTTGTCCAGAGCTATTGAGATACTTTCTACCCCTTCTTTAAGTATCCTAGAATGAATATTATCAGGGCCGGAGGCCTTGGTAGTATCTAAATCACCTATTAGTCCTTTTATCATCCTCCGATCCACACTAATGTTAGTAAACACCTCTTTTCCTGACCTATGAGTACTATACATAGGACTATTTAGTTTCTCTTTTGTAAATACTGATGCAAAATGACCATTTAGTACCTCAACTATTTCCTTATCAGTTTCTCTCTCAAACCCTTCATATTTGATAGGTCCTATTTTAACTCTGCCAGACTTGTTATTAGTTTTATAGTAACTAAAGAACTTTCTAGGATCTTTGTTGCTATCCTGAGCTAATTTAATTTCTGACACCCTTTTGTTCTTCTTTATAATCTTATTTAACTCATTCCTAGCCATTCTATAATCACTTAAATTTTGAATATTATTTTGTACCTGTAATTTTTTGTATGCCCTTTTCTTCTCTGAAATTTTTCTAGCTATCTCCTGATTCCACCATAATTGTTTCCTACTTTTGTTCCTAATGGCCTTCATTGGGATACATTGTTCTTGGACTACATTTATTATATGCTTGAAAGTATCCCACATCCCATAAGCATTTTTACCTCTGAATTCTATATCCCAGTCTACCAAATTTAGCAAGCTTCGAAGTTTTACATAATCTCCCTTATGAAAATTTGGAACTTTTTCAGCATTCTCAGTTATTTTACCCTTCTCAATTCCCAAGTTAAAACGAACTATCTGATGGTCACTATTTCCCAATGCTTCCCCAACAGTCAATTCTTGAACTAAATGATCACTGTTAGAAAGTACTAAATCTAATATATTGTCCCCCCTCGTTGGCTCATTAACAAATTGATTCAAAAAATTATCCTCAAAGCATTCTATGAACGTGCCACTTGTTCTATCCCTACCTATCATATTTTCCCAGTCCACAGAGTTTAAGTTGAAGTCCCCAATAATAACTGCATCTGTTTCACATCCCTTACTTATTTCCCTTATCATTAGTTCATCTATATCATCAGTCTGCCCAGGTGGCCTGTAAAAATCTCCCAAATGCACCATTCTATTTTTACTGAACCTAATATCTATCCAAAGTGACTCAACTCCATCCTGCTTTATTGAAGTATTTAAACTTGAAACAATGTTGTTTTTTATATAGATAATTATTCCTCCACCAATCCTACCTGTCCTTTGACTAATGTACATATTATAGCCCTGTAAATCAAATTCACTTATAGTGTCACTAAATTCTATTTCATTAACCCATGATTCAGTAACGCATAATATATCTATATCCTCATTGCTAATATAACTAAATAGCTCATCCTTCTTGTTTCTAAGACTACGAGCATTTGTATAGAAACAATTTAACCCCCCTATCCCTGAAGCACCTCTTGAAACTTGAATGACCTCACCTCTATCGCCTTGGAACCTATTTCTGTTATCTGCCAAGTCCATTCTACTTTCAGTACTATAATGTCCTCTCATAATTCCCTGACCACTATTAGTATCTAGTTTCCCGCCCGCAAAGACCTAATAACACGATCATACTCCTCCCACAACACATCTACCCCCCTCCTACTCAAATGCAGTCCATCCATCGCATACATTTCTTTCATTCCAACAAACCTATCCCACACATCCACAAACATGACACCTTCCATCTCACACATCCTCCTCACATAATCATTCAGCCCAATTGCACGAGACATCCATTCTACCCCAACATCCATTCTTGGAAGCACACCTGTCACAACACCTTTCATTCTACTTTCTTTCACCTTTTCAATCAACCTCTTGTACCTCTCACGTAACTCACATGCACCCACTTTCTTCACATCATTCACTCCTACATGTGTAATCACAACCGCATCCCTTGCACAGCCAGACACCAGTTCCTCATACCTATCAGACAGATCTCTCACTCCAGCACCCGGCAAACACACCCTCAAACCATTCAATCTACTTGCATTCAACTTCCTATCTAAATATCTAACTCACGAATCACCCATCACAAGCACTTCAGTCAGACTCCTATTCCTAACCACCACAGACCTAACTCCATCCCTACTCCTATTCTCATTCAAACTACCAGTCACTCGAACTCCACCCCCACCCCCATCAGTCATATCACTTCCAGTTACTTCCTCTCTTAGGGCACTGAATCTATTAGTCAAGCTAATAGGTTCTGTGTCCCTCTGACTCACACACCTATTCTCCCCCTGGCTAACCACCTCAACAGAGGCAACCCTATTCTCACAAAGAACAGGAGAAGCCTCCCTAGCTTCACATTTCCTAACCACTCTCCACTGTCCCCCATCCTCACTAGGCCTATTTCTAACTAATATAAGGGTGCTAACTTCACTATCACTAGAACTATCATATCCTACCTCCTCCACCGGCCCTCTACCTTCACCTGAAACCTCTAACTGGCCTACCTCACCACCTAACCTATTCCCAAATCTAGGCCTAACACTAAGTTCCCTCCTGAGCTCAGCAACTAACCCCTCCAGCCTACATATCCTGTCTAAATCCTGCCTTCTCATCCCCTCTAAATCTACAATGCATTCACGCAGCCCACATACAACACATGTATACCCCTCACCTAATACACCACAACCAATGCATACATTCCGACACTCATGCTCACTTTCATCCCCAAACTCCATCACTTATTCAAACAAAGAAAGAATTTAAGTAGCAATAAGAAAAAAAAGAAGAGCAACTTAGCTTTCGCTGATTGTGGTGAGAAAAAAAACAAAAAACAAACAAACTATAGAAAAATCTGAAAAATAGATCAACAGACTGAGAGCTCTATAAAACACGTGCTACCTGTTCGAAGGTCAGTCGAAGAATGATTTCTGACAGTCTCTTACATTTCCTAATTTCTTTTTTTAACTCTTTGGTGGTGCATTTCAAGTCTTCCCTATTTAATTCAGTTTTATTATGCTTATACCTTTTAGCAGCAATTTTCTTTGTCTTTTAACCATGGGGGTTTTTACTAGCATCTTTTCTCCTTGTCTTTGGGGTATGCAACTTTTTTGAATTGAATCTAGGATACATTTGAATCTATCCCACATTTCCAGACCATCCAGACCATGGAATTCATCCTCCCATGAGATAATACTTAACATTCTTCTAAACTTATCAAAGTTAGCTTTGGAGAAGTCTGGGATCAATGATAAATTATCCCTGACTGAAATGCCATTCATATTAATGTCAAACATGATTATGCTATGGTCACTTTCTCCTAGCAGTTCTGTAACTTTCAGGTTATTAATTTTTTCCTTCCGGTTACTGAGGATAAGGTCTAGGATTGTACTTCCCCTAGTAGGTTCACTCACCAGTTGAGATAAGTAATTATTTTCAAAACAATCAACAAATAGATTACTAGCTTTGGTTGGGCCATATATTTTTCTCCAGTCAACTGTTGAAGTCCCCCATTACTAGAATATCATTATTTCCTGAACATACACTATTGATTTCTTTCATAATCTTTTTATCTATTTCAGAATTGGAATCAGGGGGTCTGTAAAATACCCCTAATCTTAACTTTTCAGGGGGTTTAGTAATGATTTCGACCCAAAATAATTCCACTAAAGAATACTCATCTTTGATAGAATTTACCACAGACGATATCAAGCTATTCTTAATGTAAATTGAAATACCTCTTCCGAGTATTTCCTTTCTGAGAGGAAAATATAGGTTATAACCATTAATAATATATTCAGCTTCATCATCCTTATAGATTTTCTCATTAAACCAGGTCAGGTCTCAGTGATACAGATTATATCTAAATTTTATGAATGTATATATGCTAATAGTTCATCCTTTTATTTCTGAGACTCGTTGCATTGGTATAAAAACATTTAAAGCTTGAATATTTGGCTGTTGTATAATAAGATTCCTATTAGCCTGGCAGTGGTTACAGCTAAGTAATCTTACAAAGGGACTGACAGACTCATTTAATATTTTACTTTATACTTCTATAGCACTTTCATTTAGATGTATACTATCTTTGTTATACAAATCTCTCTTTCCATAGAAACTATTCCATAGATCAATGAATGTCACCCCAGTATCATTACAGATTTGCTTTAATTCATTATTGGTGCCCCAAGCAATTGAGTACCATTTCTTGGTCTCACATAATCTTGGAATAATGCCTGTGATAAATGGAGGTTTACTGCTTCTTTTCATTAGTGCCATTATTTCCTTGTAATTTTTTATCATCATTTCTAGAGGTCTATGCCCAACATCATTTCCACCAACATGTACTATATTGGCTTCCTTATGATCATTTAATACTCTGAATGAATCTTTTAAAATGTTTAGAACTCTCTGGGTGTCTGCACCCAGGTAGCAATGAGAGATACTGCCATGGTTTAGTCTATGCTCCAAGCCTCTAATTTGTAAAACTCTGATTATAGAATTTTTTTTTTTAAATAGAGCACTTTTGTGGTTTTATTAAACTTGGGGCTGCCTGAATAGCTCTCTTGTTCCAGTATCCTTTGGGACTACCGTAATTATATTTCTACTATCTCTCCTTCTACCACCGATTCTTTTCCTTATAGAATTATTATGAATGGCTGTTGGTATAGGCCTGGGAGACTGGTATGGGGATTTATTCTGATGCCGAGACTCAGTGCAAAGTTGTTCATATGGCTCTAAAAACTTTTCAAAACCATCCAATAGGGGTATGCAAGGGTATGTAGGTTATTGTACACCAATTTTGTAATTTTGAATTTTCTTTAACAAAAGTTATGAAAGATGTGATAAAGTAATACAGGCATTATGATTTTTTGAGATGGTACTGAATATGAAACATTGTTTGCATTTAGTCAAATATATGGTCTTATCTGAAATTTCCAGTTGTTTAGGAGCTCAATTCAGGTATAGTTTTACACACCCATAATTCCTGGTACTTGTGATTGATGCACATTCATTTAAGCTTAACCTGAATTTTAGTACCATATTTGTTGCTTATAAGATGCTACATTGTCGAAGATGCACCCCAAATTTAGAAAGAATGGATGAAAATGTGATAAAAGACAGAGGGGATAACTTGTTTTTTTTGTATACTTGGGGAGAAAGTAGCAGGATTCTCTCTAAAAGAAGCGCACATGTAGCAAACACATTGTTTCAGCAAAAGGATGTGCATAAATACACATGGGTTGGCCAAGGAGGGTTATAATTGATGTGCCTAGTAAGGAAGAATATACTGCAGGATGTATTTGATGTGAAAATGTAAGAGGTATGAATATGGGACTATCTGTTTGCATGATTGTGGTTGGTAAGGTTAAATTGATTGGTGCATGGATGAGAAGAGAGAAGAGGTGAAGGAGGAGGAAAGGAAAGGAGATTCAAAAGTGAAAGGTTATTGAATTAGAAAAGAGAGAGTAGAAGAGAGGAATTAAGTATGAGCATGGAGATAGAGCAAATGTGGAACAAATTTAAGGAAGAGGTAGTAGGTAGTGCAATGGCTCTATGTGGGTGTGCCACAACTGTAAAAAGGAAGTAAAAGATTAAATGGTGGAATGATAATGTGAAGCATGGAGGGAAAGCAAAAAGGTATATATGCAAATGCTTAATAGTGTAAATTAGAATGCCAGGGAGATGCAGTTGAATGCCCATAAGATGAAAATGAAATTGAAACAAGTGATTAAAGAGAGAAGGAAAGCAGCAAACAAAGTATTTGGAACAGGAAGCTATTCTGGAAGGAAATGCAGGGGGGGGGAGGAGGAACCAGAGAAGAATGACTATGAACATCAAGGATAAGAATTGCAGGGTACTTGAGAGCAATGAGGTCAAAAGTCACGGGTGAGAATAATTTGATGATGTATAATTTAGATATGGCAGATGATGCAAATATGTATAAATATGATTGACTCTGTGGGTGTAAATTAGTTGATTATATCAGGGTATAGAAGAGAAGTGTATTAATGAAATTGGCCTATTTTAAAAATAAAAGGTTGTCGTAAAAAAAATTGGTTAAACGTTAATTAATTTATTGCAAAATGTAAAAAAAACAAAAACTTAAGTCCGGGCAATTCAATATAGATCTATTTTTAGTAATACATTACTATATTTAAGAATCCAATCAATATCTTTCATTCTGATTGGTCATCATTGGTCACATGACTGTATTCAAAGCTACTCATTGGATAGGGGCTTAAAAACCGAGAATGACTACCTGTTTCAAACATAACCTTATTATTAAATTAAGTTTTGATAATAGAACTAAATTCCAAGCAAGGAATGTCTTTTTTAATGATGCGTCAAATGAAATGAATGCAAGAAGGACAAAATGCATAACAAATGCATATCATCGCGGTAACTATGAGAAATAGAGAGATTGTAACTATCAGATCGTTTTCACAAAATCTTTTTGGGGGGAATCCATTCTGGCTCAAATATACCCATCTCTTTCATCATGACTAGCAATTTTACCACATGCACTTGTTAATTTGCAAATCAGGCACTCCACCGATTGGGTGTAGGTTGGGAAAGATGGCAATTCAAATTTGTTGATAATCAAATCCTGAAGTTCGTTGACCCCATAAGGAGCGCGGCGATTTGCCATCCTGGTCGCCGTGCCAATGGGACTCAGCACCCCGTCTAACCCAAGCTTAGCCTCTTCTCCTTCCTTCAGACACTTGTGTTTCCTTGCTTTTCATACAAACTCTGGTCAGCCTCTAATTTCACAGGGTAGATGCTGACCTTCTTCTCAGCCAACCATCACAGATTGGGGCTGAGGGGGGAGGAGACACTGTTCCCTCACCCCTGAGCTCCGGTTTGGGATGGTGGTTTTTTAACAACCTGCTTTATCCCCACCCATACCTTCCTCACATTGTAGCGGGCCGAAAAATTTAGACTAACCCCAATCGATCCAACCCGTTTCCTACACTAATCCGGGCGTGAGAAATCGAAGGAGAATGAAATGGATTGTATGTACAGTCCTTTACTAACAAAAAAATACAATAATATTTACAATGATATTTACAATCAAAAATAAATAAGTCCTACTAAGAAATATTATTGATCGATCCTAAGAACAATGAAAAATAATCAACTAACCAAAATAAAATTGGGACTCTACAGTCAATGAATAACAGAAAAAAAATGGCCTCACGTGGTACAACAGAAATCTTTGTATTGAAAACTAGCGCCTCTGAGCTTGGACTGAGATAACTGACCTGTTACAGTTGTGTGGCTATTTTAAGCCCTCCTTCCTCAAAGCTAAACTATTTTACATTTCAAGTAAGACAGAGCACAGCCCGGAACCTTTGTCCTATACTAGTGGCCTTAGGCTTTTATAATATTCTATTGTTATAGTTAGCTTCTACTACAAGGATAAATTTACAACTGCTGGTCCTTTTTATCTTTCCAAATTATGGCGCCTGGAAAGAAAAACTATCTTATAATAACATGCTAATGAATTTAAAAAAACAAACAAACAAACAAACCCATTCCCATTCACACACACATTCTTACAGAGGGAGGGAGAGGGTATTTGAGAAAAGGGGTGGGAGAATGGCCCTTTTTACACACACTCACATTCACTCCACTACAACATCCCCTTTCCTTCTCACTTCACCATCTATCTTTGTTTTTACGCCATGCCCAAGGTGGAGCCGCCATGCTGAAGGGCTGCCAGGTCACCAGGCGGGAGGGGTGGCCTTACGGGCCTGGCAGAGCCAGGCCCGTAAGCACCCCTTGCAGGGCGGGCTACTGCGGGGGGTGATGAGCTATTGCATCCCGTAATAAAAAGAGGGGAGAGAGGGAAGCCAGGCCCCTTCGGTTGCCTTTCTCAAAAGATCTGCTGGCAAGAATATTGAACCTTGCCGGGGTCAAGGCCTGTGCCTCCCCAGACGTGACTAGAGACAGCTCTGTCAACGGGACCTGTGATGTGAGAGGGGGTGGCCAACTGGAGGTCCCCCCCCGTGAGATAGACATGGTCCTTAAGGTAACCCAGCCTCAGACAGTAGGGCCTTCCATGGGAGGGAATCCAGGCTCGGCGCCAAGCACGGAACCCGAATCCGCCCCTATGCAAGGTCCTCCTCAAACGGCTCTGGTTTCCCAGGCAGTACAAGGAGGGGAGGGATTTCCTCCGACTGGTGCCCCTACGACTGCCAGGACATTCTCCATTTCAGAGAAGGACCTAGCTGAGGCCGGTCCATCTGGCCTAGGGGATCCTGTGGCGGAGGGGAGGAGTGGGTTCATTCCCTGCCCTCCTCTCCTAAAAAGAAATGAACAAAAAAAGACTAAAAAGACTTGGGGAGCTGCGGGGATGGATGGGTCTGTTGCTTTGGTAAGCGACCAAGCCCAGATTGGCACATTTGACCCCTCTGCCCTCCCCACCCCCCGGGTGCGGAACCCCCAACTAAGACCAAAAGTGCGCAGGGCGGAGCCTCGATAACATCGGGGCCCCTCATTCAGAGGTTACCTGGCGTTTTCGAGCCTGCTGGCTTCAAACGCTTCCTCGTTATTTGCTCCACTGATGGCAGCATGTTGGCCAAGGACAACATGATCCATCAGAGGAGAGATTTAGCTAGTGCAATTGGTAGAGAGCCGAAGGTGACCCGTTTCTCGGACGGGAGCCTTCTGGCAAATGCGGCGAATCCCTCCGAGGTAGCTAAGATAAGTGCTCTTCGGAGACTTAGTGGCACCCTGGTGAGTGTGACGCCACACTCTACCATGAACTTTGTGAAATGAGTACTTTATGCGAGGGAACTCATTGACTACTCCATAGAGGACATCACATTAGAGCTGGCCGACCATGGGGCAGTCAAGGTCGAGCGTGTGATGAGAAAACAGGGAGGGGCCTCGAGACCCACCCCTACACTCTTCATCACGTTCGACTGTGACAAGCTCCCTGAGTCGATGCGTGCCGGTTGGTACTGCTACCGCGTGAAGGCATTTGTGCCACTGCTGCGGTGGTGCTATTACTGTCACCGCTTCGGCCATACGAATTGCTCATGTAGACGTGCAAAGTCGGGGTCACCCGAAGTATGTGTAAATTACTCTAAGGCCGCACACGATAAGTCCAAGTTGTGTGTGCCCAAGTGTGTCAATTGCGGAGAGCCGCACCCCGCTTCTTCGAAGCAATGTGGTGCATATCTCTTTGAGAAAGAAATCCTGGCCATTCAAGCCCAGGATCAACTCTCATTCCGCGAGGCTAAGGACTTGGTCCTGGCACGACCGGCTTTGCCTGGGACATTTTACCCCTCAATAGTTAGAAAGACACCCTCTGATCCTGGCCCATCTAGGCCAACGAGCACGGTTATTTCTGCACCCATTTGCAGCCCTTGCGGGTTCTACTCAATCCGGGCGGTTCCCTGGTAAAGCTGGCGGCACAAAGGGTTCACACCCAGCCCCGGCTAAAACCAAGGCTTCCCCACCCTTCCCCAGCGTGACCGTTTCCCGTAAGGCGAAACGGCCACGCGCCTCCACAGAGTCGTTAGATTCACAGAAGGCAACACCCCTGAAGTTGGTCGCCAGGCCATCTTCAGGGGTTCCTAAAGCTGTCCCCCGAAAGGAGCTTCGGCTCCTTCGCCCACGCCTAGTGGTGGGCTGAGTGGTTCGGAGACGGTGGTTCCTCGAAAAGAGAGCTTCCCTGCCTCCGAAACCGCAACGCCCGCCTAAGGTTTCGAGGTGGAGGGAAGAAAAAACTCGCATGGCGAGCACAACCTCCCCCAATAAGTACTCAAAGGCGACAGCACTTTGGCCGGCCAACAGCGCCCGGGGTTCTGCCTCCGTGAAGCGTACGGCCATTCCCATGAGGGTCTTCTGTTCGAAGAGGGCCCCCGCGTCTCCTCCGAGCTAGGCCTGCCTTGATCTATCTTTGAGCTCTTCGGATGCATAGCCTGATATTGATTTGGGGGTGGTCGATGACTTCCATGGTACTGATCACTTTCTCATTCAAATATTTTCAGGGCAACAGCCGCCTGAGAGACCACCTCAGTGGTGCTTGGCGCGGGCGCGATGGCCTGCATTTCAGAAAATGACTGAATTCTCTATCTCAGTCGAGGAGTTTAGGTCGTTAGATGAGGCAGTTGAGTTCTCCGGCAACCTCATCGCAGCGGGCCTGACTACTATTCCCAGAACGTCTGGCTGTTTTGCACACCAACCACTCCCGTGGTGGTCGGCCGAGTGTGAGACGACCCTCAAACAGAAGCGTTATGCCCACATGCGCTATAAGCGCTGCCTAAACGATTTCACTGTCGGTGAATTTCGTCGGGCTAGGGCTAGGTTCCCGTATATTTTGAAGCACGCCCGCCACTCTTCTTGGCAAGCATACGTGTCTTCACTTAACGGGAAGACCCCTCTAGCAGAGGTGTGGAACCGAGTCAAAAAGATTCGGGGCAAGTTGTCACAGGACCCCCCCTCCCATTCTCCAGGAGAATGGGACCGCAATCTCGGACCCAGCGTCCGTGGCCCAATCTTTCGCGACCGCTTTCTCATCATTCTCTAGCCGGGATGCTGCTCCGCCAGCATTCAATGCACGTCGTGATGTCGCGGAAGGCCGCCGACTGGACTTTACCTCTAGAAGCGGAGAACCCTTCAACGACAGGTTTACTGTGAGTGAGTTGCGTTCCGCTCTTTCTTCATGCGCGGACACCGCCCATGGTCCGGACGATGTCCCGTACGCCATGCTTCGACACCTGGGTAAGCGAGGCATGGCCTTTCTATTAGATTTGTTCAACAGGGTCTGGGTGGAGGGACTCCTCCCGGATTCCTGGCGAATTGCTACTGTGCTCCGGGGAGAAATCATTCTACTCTGGCCGGTTTCCACCCAATCTCTCTAACCTCTTGCGTGTGCAAGTTGATGGAGAAATTGGTAAATGTTAGATTAGCCTTTTTCCTGGACAGCGGAGGCCATCTGTCTTCTGCACAGTGCAGCTTACGCAATTCCACTCCACGTCGGATGCTCTGCTCCGACTGGAAAATGCCGTCTGCGAGGCCTTCCTTCATAGACAGCACTACGCCACGGTGTTTTTCGATCTGGAGAAGGCCTATGATACCACAGGGCGATACGGTATCATGGAGACTCTCCACACGATGGGGGCGAGGGGACGCCTCGCAATGTTTATATCTGAATTTTTTCGAGATCGTCGATTCCGCGTACGGGTGGAGGGAGCCCTCTCCGGCCCAATGGAGCATGAGTAACAAGGAAAGGAAGTACCCTAGGAGACCTTACGGTCCATTCAAAGAGTGTGTCCCGCAGGCAAGTGTCCTCAGTGGCAGATGTCGAGATTATCTTCTCCTGGATTCTTGGACATGTAAGAATTGCTGGGAATGAGGGCGCCAAAGAGTCCGCGATAACTCTGCGACCGGACCAGCGTTTTGCTCTTCCTCACACCGACTACATGGCAGGAATTTGTGCAGATTTTCGGGCTGCCTGGCAAAGAAGATGGTAGACGGTCGAAGGGAACTTAAAGTTGCATGCCATTGCGCCGCGACTGTTCCCATTGACCTATCCCCCAATGCCGCGACGGCTTCAGGTCGGGTCGCTTTCTGTCGTCTTCGAATCGGGCACACTTGTGTGATGCATCGCCATCTGATGGAGCGCTCGCCCACTCCCTATTGTAATGACTGCGTCGTCCCCCAAACTGTTCGACACATTCTTGTTGAATGTCCCAATTTGGGTGATCTTCGCGCACGTTACCTGTCTTTGGCTGGGTTCCTGGGTGTGTAGAAAATGTGTACTGAATAGGGCACCGAACAGTCTGCAATGACTGTGCGACCAGGCTAGTGCTTTGCTCTTTCCCACTCTGATTGCTTGGCAGGAATTATGTCAACCCTATGGAATGATGGGCAAAGAAGAGGGGAGATGGCTGACAGGAACATAAAGTTGAGTGCTATTGTTTGGCAACTTTTCCTGTTGCCTTACTGCCCAATGACATCAGGTAATTTTCTGATGCCCCCAAATCTACCTCACTCGTGGGACTGTGCCATCTGATGGAGTGCTTCCTTGTGCCCTGCTGCACTGACTGTTTGGTTCCCTAGATTGTCCATTGCATTCTCTTTGAATATCTCAGCCTGGGGTATCTTCATGCTTCTTCCATGTCCCAGTACTGGAACAAGCAGGTTTGCTACTGCTTGTCCCTTCTTCTCAGTATTGGTTTGTGCACACTGGCTTGTGAAATCATGTGTTTCTGGAGTAGGCAGCCGTCCTCTATTGTATATAGTATTTCAACTGTGATTGGGGGGGGGGGTCATCCTGAGTCACCTGAGCCTCCCTCATACACCTGAGCGGGTCATTTCCTTTTGTGCATCTTTGTTGGATTTGTTTGTAATTTCCATTGTATTGATGATGCCCTGAAAATTGTCTTGACCTTTTGCAAACTAATTTACTCTACCAGTTTTTAGGATAAAAGGGTATTTTAGGTTCTTTCATGGAAATACACCCATCTTTCATTAATTATTTTTCCAAATTGTTATTAGATTATTATTATTATTATTTTTTTTAGGTTTGCCATAAGTTCAATGAGGTGTGTCCGACCCTTTTAAATCGGGGATTTCGTGCAGTTGAACATTATCATTTGAAATGCCAGAAGGAGGTTGGTAAAATTATTTATCCACTTTGATTAGTGGTAGGTTTTGTTTTCAATTTTATCCTTTTTTCAGACTTAAGATAATCTCCAGATTATCTTTAATCACATATGATTAAGGTAAATAAAAAGTAACATGTTGATAAGGCAATGGTAATAAAAGCTTTATTTTAAGAGACCAGCTTTTAATTCTACTGGTACAAAACATCAAAATTAAGAATCATGTGGATATAAGTATTTTAGTTAATCCTCCCACTATGTTGACTGAATCTGCCTGGCCATTAGTAAATGTCCTATTTAAAAAAAAATAAAAATAATTATATACTTCTCAGATTAATACATGATTTAAGAAAATTCTTGCCAGTTTCTGCATAGCTGGAAGATGGAGCATGATGCTCCGAAACATGCTCTCTACTAACAGAATTAAAGCCATTCTCTTGAAATTTAGCTTTCATTAACATTAAGGTAAGTTGCGCCATCTGTCCTTGCATCATGGGAGATCCTCACACTGGATAATGAAATGCAAATAAAGATCAGTTTGACTATTGTTGGCAAGCCTGAAGGTGCCAAGGGGCCAGACCTCATTGGGTGAGGGGTTGGGTAGTATTATGTTGTAACACCACTTGGCTATCATAGAACCCTTTTTGGTTCTGCATCATAGGTATGTGTATATGAATATCTCCATAGAGGATACTAGTACTTCATCTGCAAAGTTCTGAAATTGAGGAGAAAGTGGGTATGTTGTGTTGCAAAGATGGGAGGGAAAAGACAGTGATAATGCCATTGGTTGTGTGTTATGACTTAAGTAAGATCTACCTACCCACACTGAGGTTAAGCACCACACATCTATCATCTACCATTTGTTCGCCAATGTTTTCACTCTGGCTTGAGATCGAACCCAGTACCTCGACATTAGAAAACTAACACCATATCCATTATACTAGTGAGAGATCTTATGATTAAGGTATAGTTTGGAAAAGTAGTTTTCCATGCATTTGTTTATATTCTATAATTTTCCCCCAAATAAAATTCATTTTTCACATTTGTAATGGGATTAAATGTACAGTTGTTGCTGATCCTCAAGCTTTCTGACTAAACAGCCCTGACTCCCTGAAGAAAGATATGGCCTGTGACAGATTTTCACACTGAGGCCTCAAGAAGTGTATATTGTGTTGCTCATGTGTGATTGTGTGCAGTGGTGTCTTTAATTGTATGAGGTCCAATGTTGCATTCTGGACAGGCAGCCATGATGGTCACATCCTGCCTTTTCTGGTAGCTCAGAAAGACAGGGATGAAGACTTCTGAAGGGAGGATGTCAGGGTGTTGTGTAAAAGTGACTGGATAGAGCGAGCAGTGAGTGAAATGGATGTAGATATGTTTCTTTCAGCTGGTTTGGGACTGGCGAGATGGGAAAGTTGACACTTTATTTCTAATGTTTCTTTGTGGGAGTGGGTACTCAGGGTTTGTGGAGGCTGCAGCAAGTATTTGTGTACCTCTCATCTCAAGGTGATCCTTGACCTTGAGGACTTTGTTTCAGAGTATGTGGTCTGTGGGTATTTTTAATGTGCACCATGTGATTGTTTTTAGGGCTTTGTTTTGTATGGTTTCGAGTGTTATGGAATCATTGAGAAAGGTTGGGCACTCAAGCAAAGCCCTTGCATAGTCCATTACTGAGCATATGAATTATTGTTTATAAACTGTGCATTTGTTTTTGTGAAATGTTGTTTCAATGCTATTGATATATTCTATGTTATGCCAAATATTTTGGATGTGCAGTTTTTTAGTGTACATTGATACTTGTATTTGTGGCCCTATGTATGGCTGGTGAGGAGGGTAGCTGTGGAGTTAGGTGTGTGTGTGGGGGGCTATTTGGAACCTGTTTATGGTGAACCAGGTTTGTCTTTGTTTCACTGCATGCATGTAACAGTTTTATCATCTGTGTATGAAACTGTGACTATGGGTTGGGTGGAGTGTTAGTATTCCATGCATGTATGGTTAAAGAGATTGTGGGACAGTATGGACCCCAAGCATAAATAAAGTCTGTAGTCCCTATTATTCCCTATCCATTTTGTTCTCTATTCATTGTCTTCCAAGAGATTTTTTGCTTACTAATTCATTGACTTTATTTTTCAATCAATAATGTTTCCTTCATGTCAAAATGGTTGTCTGAAATGCTGATGGGGCAATTTTGTTTCCCCTCAGGTAAAGAGTCAATTGCCACGACGAGAATCTGAGCGGCGTGATCATCCTCTCGCTCATCATTGCAACATCCTATCTGGTATTGAGACAAGATTGTCTCTCCTTAACATGACCTTCCTCAAATATGTTGATGCTAAACTATGTTGCTTTATTCCTGGAAAGGTGAGGGGGATGTCGCTATTAGTAGAGAGATTTGTCACCATCTATTTGACACATTATGGTTTCTTCTTCATTACTCGTGTATTGCAAGAAATTTTTTAGCTGTTTTTAATTGCTATACCAGAATTTTAGGTGTTGATTTATATATTAGCCAAGTAACTTTTATACTTTACTAAACATCCATTTAATCCCACTAGGTAATTGATGAGATTTATAGAGTTCTGCGATTTGTCCAAAGCACAAAAAAGCTCTTCATTGAGTGCAAGGCATCTTTGGAAGCTAAAAACAGTGTCCTTAAGGAGCTCAGAGCCAATGTTATTCTCAAGGAGCTACGGGATATTTCGAGTATGGCAATGGAGCATTTTGAAGAGAAGATTCTTCCAGCTTTCAAGACAACTCCTTCCACAACACCACTCATATCCTTTTATTCATCATCCCCACCTCATTTCTCTCACTCAATGCCTTCCTTCATCTCTCTTTCACCGGGAATGAGTAAGTCAAATGGTATGTGCTTAAAATTTTATGACTTCTTTCATGAATAGAGCAGATGTATGATAGGTTTGATTCTAAATGGTTTGTATGTCTGGAACTACAATAGATTGGGAGATAAGGCCCTGAAATAAGGAGCACCCCTGGCTCGTTCACATAATGAATGAAGCATTTGATGGGAAGATGTTATGGTCTGGCAGGGGTCTGGAGTAGGTGCTTGAGGTTAGGGTGGTATCCTGATTCTTCTAAATTTTTCTATTCCATCCTATAGCATTGATACGTACCTGCACATGTGTGTACAAAGGTGATGATTTTTGGTGGGGATAAGTTCTTAGTATAAAAATGAAACCAAATTATTATTTTTTTTTTTAATTCTTTTTGAATGGAGTGACATTTCTGATTCTTTCAATGGAAAAAGAAAGAGAAAAGAAATTGGCAATCGTTTTACTATCAATCTGCTCTCATTTAAGATACATTTTTTCAGTGGGTGACATATGTCACCCACTGTGAAGGCGACCCAAATTGGACCTCCACTCAACAACTAACCACACCCAATGTGACTTAACTTCACAAAAATCAGAAGCGGTGTTTCCACTTGGCTAAGTGGTAACCCCAATTGGGAAGAGGGAAAATTGCTCTTTTTCTTTCAGGATTTCTTGTTTCCATAGTTTAGGATTTCCTCTGCAGTAACTTCAGATTCACGGTATACCCTGGGAGAAAATACCAAGTGGTTATTATAGTTATGTTCTATCTGACATAGTATTCCTAGTCTTTCTATCTAGAATTTCTAAAGTCTACTTATCTCCTACTTCCAACACCTAGTCATCGAACTCTGATTTAAGATGTTTTTTACAATAATTATTTCATTTTAATTAATTTGTGCTTATTTTTTATTTATCTGCCACAACTATTTGAAATTGTTGTAGTAAGGGGCTGAAATTTTTGCCTTGGTTCATCATTTTCTGAGTGGTTAAAGATTTATCTGGATAGAACAACATTGTGTGTTCGGTCATTTCACTACTAATAATTCACAGGCGCAACTACAACCCCCTCTGAAGCTCCCTCCTCTGCAATGTCTACTGAACAAATCACTCATATGGGCAATCTCAAGTTGTTCAGCAAGCAAAATAAAAGTCACATTAATACACTCAAGAAGCAGCTGACTGGCATGCAGAATAAGGTTAGGTTGGTTTCCTTGTTTTTTTGGTTAAACCTTTGATGGTGTGGTAAAAGATGTTTTTCTCACTCATATTTTGGTAAATCTTTGAAGATTGTTGCAAAATATATTTCTTTCTCTTTTATATTTGACTTAATAAAAATTTTAATGTAAATTACACAACTTGAATACACAATCGGGGTAATGTGCAGGATTAATTGTTGATGATAGTGAACACTAAAGTAATGAAGGTTTGATTGAATACTAGCTATGATGACCTGTTTACATCAAGGTGTGTACAAATGATGGGTGGCCTTTTGCTATTATTGCCATCTATCACTTTCCTCATGGATGTGGTCTCTAAGGTACTTACTTATACTTCCTCCTAAAGAGGTTCTATGATGGTCAACGGTCAAGAGGAGGTATCCAGTTCGTGCCGCTGCCTAAAGTTTTGTATCTGCCCTCCCTGGGATAGAACGAATGCCTAGACGATGGAAGTCCAACATAGCAACAACTAGGCTAGTGAGAGCTACAGCCTTGTGCTTATCTGGGCATAAAGGTGGTGGGGCGGGATTTCTTAGTGGCGTTGATGCGTGATGACCATATTTTGCCAGAATCTGGTTTGTGTTGAAAATTGAAGATTTAAAGGTGTGGAAAAATTTAAATTTCTTTTTCATGACGGTTGTTTGTACTAGAGTTCGTTTGTTCTTTTGTACATGCTTGTTCCTGGGCATTTGACTTCTTTCGACCCAATTGGCTGATGAACATGAGTTGGAATCACTACTTTTCATATTAAACTACATTCAGTATGGTTAATCCTCGAATGGAGTCCTGATTCGGCGCAACTTTGCAGCGTTTACCATATGGTATAGTGACCTGTACTTCTGGCCCCCACAGAGATTTGTACAGACAGTGCGAATCGGTGGTAAAGCCCTTATTAAAACAGCGTTATATATTTCCTTATTCCTCATTCAAGTTTTCCTCTGTTCTTTCTGCTTCGAATTCCGTGAAGTCTCGAGAGTTTCCTTGGTGTTTAAGGCCTTCTCTGAGTTTCTGCTGTGAGCTTTTCCCTACCACTTCAGTCGTTGAAAGCCTAATGTCTTTTTTTAATCCCCTTGCAGCTAAATGAAGCCAGCCGGAAGATAAGTGAACAGGAACAGGTCATTCTTGAACTGAACAGAGTATTAAGTGAACAAACGTCAAAACTTTCTGATCATGAAAACAAATTTGTGGATGTAAGTATTTGGATTTTTTCCCTGGAAGAAGTGGACCCAGTTGCATTGTTTCTAAGCATCCTCTAACATTAGATTAATTTACTAGGGCTTATAGTGTACAGAAGCCATTCCCTGAGGAAGTTCGATGGATTTTGAAGTCTAGTCATTCAAGTTAGGGTGAAAATGGTTTGTTTTTTAATTTTGAGTGAAAAATTTAATGGTTATTCTTATATTTGAGTGTCTGTAGAGATACGTTAATATGACTTCTTTGGAAATTCTACTTGGATTAAAAAACGAGCGGACTTAATCCTTCAGCTTCGCTATTCGATCCCTTAATCGGGGGTATCTTTTCTCAAAATATGCACCAAGTGCTTGGGTGGTAGCGTGGGTCTATCCCCTCATTCTGATGTAGTAGGCTTTACTTGAGTCACTATGAGTTGAAGAAGAAAGCCATCAGTCTACTATGTATTTGGCAATTGAGGCAATCGACTAATATCTTCAATCGATGCATTCGGTAAAGCTCTCTATCTGTGTCTATTTTTTAGATGAATCGTAAAATGATGGAGAATGACCAGAGATTATCTGCTCTACTTAATATGATGAATTGTACCACCGGTGTTTCATACTCTACATCAGGGTATACATATTACGGAAATGCGAAGCCTTTGACTACTAACAGTAGTACAACTTGCTCAACAAGCACTTCATCGACACCGTCTCGGGATGCTACCAATGTCGGGGCATCGACCAGTGGCTTGCAACGTCTACCTTCACAGTTAAACCAAGCTTACCAATCTACAGCTTTCTTCTTGACCCCTGGAGTGGTAAGTAGAATTTTTGTGGCAGAGGTTGAGTCCCTGGTGTTGATGGACGTGTAAGTTAGAGGGGGTAGGGGTGTACCAAGAAACGCTGGGTTATCATTAGGTTATTCGTCCTGGATCTTCCAAGAGCTTCAGTGTCTTTTAAGGCCGATGATAGCGATCATCCCTCTAATGGATCCCACTGAATGGTTTGTTGCCGCCTCTGAGCAAACGCTTGATGAAGTTACCGGGGGCGCGGAGTCCCTTGTGCTCTGGAGGGGTTCGTGCCCTCCCGAATGTCTACTCGCAGAGTTTCTGAAGGGGGAGACGGGGAGCATCTATTCTATTTAAGCCTGAGCATGGCTTTCCTTTTTGGGCGGGAGACTTGTTTTTGTTTTGTGTGGGTTATTGCTTTGTTTTTGTTTTTAATCTATCCTAAGAAACGGGCTAAAATTAATTTCGGCGGCTTATGCTTCAGCTTCGCTATTCGAGGGGTGGTCTTAAATGGCGGCACCTGGCTCTGCCAGGCCTGTACGCACCCCCTGCAGGGCGCGCTACTGCGAGGGGTGATGAGCATGTGCAGCCCGTGAGAAAATTAGGGTCACCATGCCCAATAATGGAATTTAAAAAAAAAACCCTTTCCCTTTCCAGCTCACAATCAACGGAGCCGCCTTCGAAATGTTGGATGCCTTCATCCCCGCTGTGCTCTCGCAGGGGACCCTCTAAATTTCTCTAACCGGAGAGGAGGCTTACTCTTCTCCTTCGCATACGGGTGTAGGCGACTCCCCCTCACCCCCTTGTGGCACCTCCCTCTTTCCAGCGGCAGTCCCCTTAGCACGCCCCATCACAACCACCCTCCATACACAATATCATCCACTTCCTTCTCGGCGGTTCAGCCCATTCTCTCTCAAACACTCGTTCGCATAATTGTCCCACCTTTTACTCGGTATTCCAACCCTTCTCCACACCCTGACAATTGCTCTAGTATATTCTTTTCACAAGTCTATTTTTCTTCATTCTTCTTTCATTTCTATACCACCTCGGAACACTCGCAACCTCTTTCACACCATAAACACCTCTTGCGCAGTCGTTCCTCACTCTACCTTTCACACAGCAACCATCCCTCTCAAGTTGTCCATTCGAGCTTTCTGGTACATTCACACTCAACTTTTACCATTACTAACTCTCTAATCGCCCCCAAAACTTGCCTACCATTTAAAATCCTGTGGTCACAATCGGCTTCATCTGTACCACTATCACTTAAAATTTCACACTTGTCCAATGGACACACTAATACTGATTTTGTTGACACATCCTACTCCATTCTCATCCCCACAAATGCAATGCCAGTACCTTACTCTTTTGTGCATTCCCCCCTAGCCTGCAGCCCCCCCCCTCTCAGACTGTCAAAAGCTACCATCACCATTTCCAAATCCTTCACACTCTTAGCCACCAGCACTTCGGGGTTATCAATCCCTCACCATTCTTCATCAATCTCACTAATTTTCCTTCATTCCGATATGTACTTCCCTCAGTACTCCATCCATATAGATATTTAATAGTCATGACGAGATCACACAACCCTTTCTTATCCTTCCACTTATGTCAAACCACTCAATATAGTTATCATCCTAACACACCCCCGTAAGGGGCGCGGCGATTTGCCATCCTGGCCGCCGTGCTGACAGGACTCAGCACCCTGTCCGACCCCAGCTTAGCCTCCTCTTCTTCCTTCAGACAGCCTGTATCTTTCCCCTACTTCCTCACTTCTCTTACAACCTCTCCCGCAACTTTCTCTGGTCAGCCTCTAATTTCACAGGGTAGATGATAACCTTCTTCTCAGCGAACTATCCCGGATCGGGGATGAGGGGGGAGGGGACAATGTTCCCTAACCCCTTAGCTCCGGTTTGGGATGATGGGTTTTTAACAACCTGCTACATCCCCACCCATACCTTCCTCACACCCCTTTTCCTTCTCTCTTCACACTATCAATTTTATGCCGTGTCCAAGGTGGAGCCGCCATGTTGAGGGACTGCCAGGCCACCAAGCGGGAGGGGTGGTCTTAAATGGCGGCACCTGGCTCTGCCAAGCCTGTACGCACCCCTTGCAGGGCGGGCTACTGCGAGGGGTGATGAGCATGTGCAGCCCGTGAAAAAATTAGGGTCACCATGCCCAATAATGGAATTTTTTAAAAAAAAGCCTTCCCCTTTTCAGCTCACAATCAACGGAGCCGCCTTCGGAATGTAGGTGCCTCTTTCCCCCTGTTGTCTCGCAGGGGACCCTCTAAATTTCTCTAACCGGAGAGGAGGCTTATTCCTCTCCTTCGCCTACCGGTGTAGGGGACTTCCCCTCACCCCCTTGTGGCACCTCCCTCTTTCCAGCGGCAGTTCCCCCTTTACTAGAAAATCATTGGAGAGTGGCATTGTGCCAGTGGCATGGAAGAAAGCCAATGTGATACCTATATTTAAGAAAGGGGATAAAACAAATATGTCTAATTACAGACCAGTAAGTTTGACATCAGTGGTAGGCAAAATGATGGAATCTATTATAGCAAGGAATATTAGAGATCACTTGGATAAGCATAAGTTGATAAAAGAATCACAGCATGGCTTTAGTAAGGGTAAATCCTGTCTGACTAATTTGCTGTCTTTTTATAGTAAGGTGTATGAAGCAGCAGATAATGATGACAAAGATGATATTTTATACTTGGACTTTAGTAAGGCTTTTGATCGAGTGCCACACTTACGACTTCTGAGCAAAGTTAAAGCACACGGGATCGATGTCAGTATATTTAGGTGGATTCAGTCATGGCTTGGTGACAGACAGCAAAGAGTTAGTATAGATGGAGTTAAATCTGAGTGGGGGTGTGTTAGCAGTGGAGCTCCGCAAGGATCTGTTGTGGGTCCCTTGCTATTCTTAATTTATATTAATGATCTTGACATAGGTATAAGTAGTGACCTGAGTAAATTTGCTGATGATACTAAGCTAGGTAGGGCCATTAGGGCTGATTCTGATGCTGTTGTAATGCAGGAGGAATTGACCATTCTGTCCAATTGGGCCGAGAAATGGCAAATGAAGTTTAACATAGACAAATGTAGTGTACTTAGTATAGGTAGAAATAATCCATTGAATAGTTATAAATTAAATGGGAGAATTTTAGGGAGGACTGATTGTGAGAGGGACTTGCGTATTCTGGTAAGTTCAGACCTTCGTCCTAGAAAGCAATGTCTAAATGCTAAGAATAAAGCTAATAGGATATTGGGATTCATTAGGAGCAGTGTAAGCAATAAGAGTGCTGAAGTCATTCTAAAACTGTATCTGGCGCTAGTTAGGCCTCATCTAGACTATGCAGTACAATTTTGGTCACCATATTATAGGAAGGATATTGATTTGCTTGAGTCTGTGCAGAGAAGGATGACAAAGATGATTGGTGGGCTAAGGAACTTACCTTATGGTGAAAGGCTCAGGAAACTAAATCTACATACATTGGAAAGGAGAAGAGTCAGAGGGGAATTGATTGAAGTCTTCAAATGGGTAAAAGGATATAATAAAGGGGATCTGGGTAAGGTTCTTATACTTAGTGAACATGACAAAACACGTAGCAATGGGTTTAAGCTTGATAAGTATAGGTTTAGGAAGGAGATTGGGAGGAATTGGTTTACAAATCGTGTGGTAGATGAATGGAATAGGCTCACTAGACATGTGATAGAAGCCTCCTCTCTGGGTAGTTTTAAGAATAGATTTGATAAATATATGGATGAAGCTGCTAGATGGGACTGACTTTTTTTTATGTACATATGTATATATTTTTCTAAGGAGTGGGGAGATTGTATTTTGCGGTTGCATGAATGGACATAATCCTCTGGATGCATTTTATGTATATTGTAGATTAGATCTGACGAACTCCTGTAAAGGGTGACAATGTTGATGACTTTTCTCTGGTAAGAAATCTTTTGTGTGTTGAATGGAACAGGAGCTGCCAAGTGTAGGCCATGAATGGTCTTTTGCAGTCTCCTTCTTTTCTTATGTTCTTATGTACTTTCCAAGGGGACTGCCAAGAAAGCCAGCAGGCAGCCCATAGTCGACCGCTCCTTAATGAAGTGGCTTGGTAGGGCAAACCCCCTTAAGGGGGAGAGGCAAGCCAGGCCCCTTCGGTCGCTTCCCTCAAAAGACCTGCTGGCTAGAATACTAAACCTAGCGGGGGTCAAGGCCTGTCCCTTCCAAGACAAGACTAATGACACTGCTGCCAATGGGACCTGTTATGTCCTGGTGGGGGATGGCCAAATGGAGGCCCGGTTCTGCCTGAAACGTCTTACGCCTCAATGCTTAGAAAGACACCCTCTGCTCCTGGCCCATCCAGGCCAACGAGCACGGTTGTTTTCGCGCCCATTCGGAGCCCTTCTGCGGGTTTTTCTCAATCCGGGCGCTTCCCTGGTAAAGCTGGCGTCACAAAGGGTTCACACTCAGACCCGGCTAAAACCAGGGCTTCCCTCCCTTCCCCCAGCGTGACCGTTTCGCGTAAGGCGAAACGGCCACGCGCCTCCACCGAGTCGTTAGACTCACAGGAGGCAACACCCCTGAAGTTGGTCTCCAGGCCATCTTCCGGGGTTCCTAAAGCTGCCCCCCGAAAGGAGGACAGCAAGAAAGGAGCTTCGGCTCCTTCGCCCACGCCTAGTGGTGGGCTAGGTGGCTCGAAGACGGTGGTTCCTCGAAAAGAGGGGGCCCCTGCCTCCGAGGCCGCAACGCCCGCCTAAGGTTTCGAGGCGGACGGAGAAAAAGACTCCCATGGCGAGCCGAACATCTCCCAATAAGTCCTCGAAGGCAGCAACGCATTGTCCGCCCAACATGCCCGGGGTTCTGCCTCCGGGAATTTTTCCTTTTTTGCGTCTTTTGGTTTCGGTTTGCTGATTTGGTGTTTGTCTGTTTTTTTTTAGGTAGCCTTGAAATAGGCTTTGGTGTAATTTCGATCGTCAGAAGAGAGGTTAGTTTTAAAAAACTGCCACTTTCTCTGATTCAATAACCTGAATCTCCTTTCCTTTCTACCTTCTTCATCTCTTCTCTTCCATACATCAATCAGTTTAACTTTACAAACCACAATCATACACTCAGATAGTCCCATACTCATACCTCACACAGCGTTCACATCAAATATGTAGCGCCGCATATTTTTTCTGAGTAGATTTGCAGAACAATCATACTCTTAAGTTCTCTCCCCCTCTTCTGCCCAACTCATGTGTATTTATGTACATCTTTGTACTGAAAGAATGTTTGCTACATACAAGTTCCTTTCAGCACAGAACCTTACCACACTTTTACAATTCTCTCCGGGTGTACCCAAAGCCCCCGTTTCCCCCTCTCTCATTCTGTCACCTCTTCGTCCATTCATATCTCCTTCAATCATCATCCGATTCCCAATTCCAGCCACCACTCATCCTAAGTCATTCCAGAACCTCTCTTTCTCAGCTTCACTTCTCTAATTACAGGGTCCACACACTACAACCAATCACAGTTTTACCTTTTCAAATCTCAACCTCACCCATATTCTCGAGTTCTCAGATTCATCATGCCACTCCTCACACAAACATTCTGTCACACCCTCTTTACTCCTACCACCCTGGTCCTACTTTCATTCACTCCATCCCACTTAAACTCATTGCGTTTCATGTTTGTCGTACATATAGCAAACATCTTTAATTCCCGTTTTAAAGAGATTGACTACCATTTTCCTCTTTCCTACACCACATACCCCTCACATTCCACACACGCAACCGATTCGCACATTGACGGTGATTAACCGGCTCGTTAGGGCGGGATCCGTGACATTCCCGCCCATTACTGTCATTGATACCCATTTTAAATATTTAAAATAGTCTCCAGCAGTATATCAAAGCTCGTGTGTATTTGTTTTGTTTTTTAATTTCAACTTTTAATTAGGATATTTTTTTCTTTTAAGGTTCAACCCACGATTTTACCAATCAGTGTTGATGCCAGTCAGCAGAACTGTATAGCGTCTCCTCTCACCCCTGCTGGAGTTCATCCTACCGTATCCGCCTTGTATACTCCCCCCGTGGTGCTTCCCCAACCATCCCCCATGGACCAGGCGGAAGAAGAACCTTCAATGAAAGAAACAGCGCCCCCCCACGACAACTTATATGAACCCCAGTCTTCTCCCAGAGGGAAACGGAAGCGCCGATCACCATTCGACGCAACTGCTAATTTTGACGCCAAGGAACATCGGTGCAAGAAACAGAGATGAGATGTCTTTAAGCCGAATTTTGTGCCGTCCTTTGCCTTGTTTCTTGCCTCCGTTGCACTTTCCCATCCTCTTTCCGAGGTTGCTTTTTGTTAGCTGCCTATCCTTGAGTTTATTATTGTCTTGAGTTAGAATCCCACCGGGCAAGTCTATTTTTTCCCGGTTTAGGAGGTAGGGAGGTCCATTTTAACTCAAAATTATTCGCCTGTCTGAATGTTTTGCTCGAGAAATAGTTGGTTGTAGCGTGTGTACCCTTTAATGAGAGAAGTGAAGTTGAGAAAGAGAGGTTCTGAAATGACTCGGGTTGAGTGGTGGCTGGAATTGGGAATCGGATGATGATTGCAGGAGATATGAATGGATGAAGAGGTGACAGAATGAGAGGGGATAACGGGGGCTTTTGGTACACCCGGAGAGAATAAAATGGAAAAAGGGTGTTAAGATTCTGTGCTGAAAGGAACTTGCATGTAGCAACACATTCCTTCAGCACAAGGATGTACATAAATACACACGAGTTGGGTAAAGGAGAGGGAGAGAACTTAAGAGTGATTGTTCTGCGTCTTCTAAGAAAAACTAAGCGCGCTACGTATTTGATGTGAACGCTGTGTGAGGTCTGAGTATGGGACTATCTGAGTGTATGATTGTGGTTTGTAAGGTTAAACTGATTGGTGTATGGATGAGAAAGGGTGAGGAAGTGGTAATCAGAAGTGAGAGGTTATTGAATCAAAGAGAAAAGGAAAAGTATCTGAAAATGCTTGAGAGTATAAGGGAGAATAAATGCCAGCTTGGAAATGGAGCAAATGTGGAACAAATTTTCATGGTAGTAGGTAGCGCAAACGCTGTCTGGATCTACCATTTCAAGTAAGAGAAAGCAAAATCTTGTATGGCTGAAAACAAAAAGGAGGGGTACATGAAATGAGGCGGGTGATTAAAAAGAGTAGGAAAGCGCAGCAAATGAACCGGTTGGACAAAAACCTTTTTTTACCCACGATCTGCACTCATTTAATATGCATTTATTTCTTAATGAGGGCCTACTGATTAGCGTGGTATCCGAACCACGGGTATCTACAGCGTATGGCAACCGCCGTAAAATCAATTCGAATCAGAACACCGTCTGGCGACTAAGCACACTCGATGGGGCTTAACTTCGCTAAGATCGGAGTCGGTGTTGTTTTCACAAGGCCCGAGCCTTAGCCCACGAAAGATTGAGGATCGCGATAGGAACAGGAAGTTGAGAAGGTTGAGGAACCATCAGCAGGAAATGGGTGAACACCGAGGACAAGAATGGTATGGTACTTGTGAGCAGTACCATATGGTGTATAATATGGGCATTGAAGATGATTCAAATATAATTGGTTTCATGGACGTAAATCGGCTGTTGTATCGGGGTATGGAAGTGATGGGCATGAAAGAGCTTAGTGCTGTGAGAGGTCTGAAAAATGGAAAGTCAAGTGGAGAGATGATAGTATGGCTTAGATGCTAAAAAGTGGTGGTGATTGTGTTATTAAAAGCATTTTGAGGTGGAAGAGTACCTGAGGATTGGAAGAATTCAGTAATGGTGCCATTGTATAAGGGTGAAGGGAAGAAAGGTAGATGCAAAAACTACAGGTGTATAAGTCTGGATGTGGTAGGTAAAGTGTATTGGAAAAGATCTGATTAGGAGTATAAAAGATAAAGGGGGTATGAGAAAGGGATTTAGAGCAGATAGGAGTGTGTGTAGATCAAGTATTTGCGTTAGGATGAAAGATAGCTGGAGTGAGTGGTTTGATAGGGGTGTAAGACGAGGCCGTGTGATGTCTCCATGGCTGTTTAATATCTTTATGGATGAAGTACTGGGAGAAGTAGGTATGGGAATCATGGAAGAGGGTTTCAGATTGATGATGGGCAGAGCTGGACGCGTTCCTCGATTTTGGGTAGTGCGTTAGCGTTCCTGCGTTCCTGGAATAGCGTCCCTCAAATTTTTTCCCCCACTCGGTCCGTTCCTGCGTTAGCGCTCCCCAAACTATTAAAGTGGCCCTCAAAAAACTTGAAAAAGTAAAAAAACACTGCGTTCCTCAAAAACACTACTGTGCGCATCAAAAGGACGATTCCGCAGCTCAAAAATAAAACAAAATACAAGGTAATAATACATCAGAGCTTCATACATTAAAATATATGTATATTTCAAACTTTTTACCAGTTTCTCTGACATATCACAAAAATTCACTAAATCCAAAATATCACTTAAGTTAAGACTTATTTAGTATTTTACTGTACTGTACTTGACAAGTAGACACATAGTTTCTAAACATTTTCATTCATTATTTTGTATTACAGTATTACACTAATTTATTAAGTTTATTTTAATTTAAATCTGACACAACGATTCAATTTTCGTTATTGTACATAAAATTAAAGACATCTAGACAAGTTACAACACTTTTTAAAGTTTTTAAAAATTAAAATTACTGCTCCTCCTCCTCCTCCTCCTCCTCCTCCTTGCCTTGCTCCTGCACCCCATGTACCCAAGGAGGTGTATGTTGCCCCTCACAAACACCAGCTGTTCCAAGTTAATGTTGCTCAGGCTGGACCTCTTTGACCGCAAAATGTCTCCCGCTGAGCTAAACAGCCTCTCCACAGCAGCTGAGCTGGAAAAAGAGTATTGCATTTTTTAAAGAGTTCCAGCCATGCGTCCCTGTAGTGGGTGTGGAAGAGGTCGTGGCTGAGGGGGACGCCCACCATCGCTCTCTTCCACTGGTCCAGGGTCTTGGTGACCGTCTCCTCCACCTCCTCCCGCCGCCTCACCTCCGGCACTGTGGTACCGGAGAGGAGCAGGTGGAACTGGTCCACCTGCCTCCTCCTGCCTCCTCAGCGTCCACCATCTCTGTCACCTCCTCCACGATGCGCTGCTTGATGTCCACAGCCTCGTCCGGGCTGAAGTGGTTCACCAGGGACATGGTGTAGTGGGGGTGCAGGGCAGTGGCCATGAGGACGTCTTCCTTCTTCAGCCTCGCGGCCAACCTGCCATAGAACCCCTTCCAATGGCTGGCGCAATACCTTTCTATGATTGGTCAAACAGTTCCCTGCTGTCGTATCTCACCTTTTGGGGAGAGCTTCCCGCCTGAACGTAAACGAGAGAATGTTGCCGCGTAGTGAATGTCGTCTTTGTTGTTTCCATTGAAAACGTTTTGAAAAAAAAAAATCGTTTCGGAACGTAGGAACGCTTTAAAATTTCGGGCGGTGCGTTCCTCTTCCGTTCCTAAAAAGGCGGTGCGTACGTACGCAAGAATGCAGCTCTGATGATGGGGAAGGGGGTTATCTATGTTGGTATATGCTGATGAGCTGGAGTTGGTGGCTGAGAGCGAGAGGGGTTTGGAAATGTTGATTGTAGCTTTTGATGGTGTGTGTCTGTGAGGTTGCTAAAAGTGACTGCAGAAAAGAGTAAAGTAATGAGTGGTATTTAGAGGAGATAAATGAGGTGGAATGTGATATCCGAGTCAGTTGTGTCGCCCTTGAATAAGTGCGAAGTATTAAGTATCTCGGATTGATTGTAAATGACATTGGTATGGTTGAAGCACATTACGAATGCAAGGTTTTGAATTGTAGGAAAGTCGGGGGGGGGGGAGCGTTCGTGAATGGAATAGTATGGGTTAGGGTGTGGAATTTGCCAGGAAGGTGTAATGGAGTATGCTGGTGCTAACATTGGTATATGTTAGTGAGACTGGTATGGATGCAGAAGGAAAGATCTTGAGTGAAAGCAGGACAAATTGAGCCGGGTGTTTTGTGTACGAAAGGTAGATAGTGTGGAACGACTGGCTAAGAAGTGTTTATGGTGTGAAAGAGGTTGTGATTGAAAGTATTCTGAGCTGGTATGGGTATGTAAGAAGAATGGATGGAGATAGGTTGTAAAGAGAATATACTATTGTGAGAAGGGTTGAAGATGATGTTAAAAGTAGGTTGATGAATGAGAGTTTGAGAGAGAAAAGGATGACTGAGGAAGAATTGCTGTTAAACATTGCGTTCTTCGAGCCACTACTGGTTACCACTTGCCCACCATCCACTCCTCCCAAAGAATGTTTCATATAGCTTTATAAGTCGAGCATTGTAGGCTACCCGCAGGAAAAGGAAACATTTTGGGGGGTATGTGGATGGTGTCCGAGTGGTTTATAGTATTGGTTCGAAGAAGAGTGACCATTTGCCAAATCAGGTTCGAATCCGCACCATTAAAAGATAGTTATTCCACCTCTCTCCTCCCCTCGCCTATTCGTCCATTCATATCTACAAACGTCAACCGATACCCCATTATCGCTTCCATCCACAACTAGACCCAATTCAATCGAGAGCCCCCCCTTTCTCACCTTCGCTTCTGTTATTAGAAGACGCGTCGCATAATTATGGTGTTTCTCCCTCGTCGTCCGCGGTCTTTCCTCGGCTGTCTGCGGACGGGCGCCCAGCTCGAGGCGAGGAGTGTAAGCAGGTTCGCTTTTGACCAAGCGGACTTTTATCATGTCCTTTCTCCACCTCCCTTTTTATTTCTTTTTCCTTTCTCCTCCTCTGCTTTTCTCTCACTGGTTAATATGAAGGCTTGCGACCATCATGGGCTCTAACCGATGGTGTCGCACCGTGTTGAATGGTTGGTTGACCCGTCCTGTTTGGGTCTTTGCAATTCCTTGGGGTCGGACCCCGGTTAAAGTGCCTTACGGGGCGGGTGATGTTGCAAGAGCACAAACATAAGCTGGATCCTCCGTTTTTAATTACCAATCAATGGGAAAAATTAAAACCAAAACTTGATCTAAAGTAGTAAATGATCTGGCATCGAGACCTTATCCAATGTCCTCCAGACCCTGTTATCACGACGCAACCCATCATACCCCCTTCCACCCTTAGCTTTCCCTCACCTCGGCGTTCCTTGCTCTTCCTCAATGTTCCTGACCTCCACAATCTCCACCTCGTCCTTCCTCACCCCCATCGACTATGAAACAAGCGTGCGCTTTCTTAATGTCCACCGCTTATTCTCAAATAGTCTCGATCTCCGTCTGCCCTATTAATCGCTTTCTGGTCCTAAGACCATCTTCTTCATCGGCCTCTGCCCTCAAATCATGAGCGACTCTTCCAGGCGCTACATGCAAAAACCTCGAGAGGGAAGTTTGATCTCTTGTGTCCATTAGGACGACTCTTATTATTAAAGGCCCGTTCTACTTGTTGCACGGACACACTCCTAGCTCTCATCGGCTGCCAAGGGCTTTCGGGACATGCCGGTGGAGGACGTCTTTGAAGATATATATCCACTGGGAGTCACGAAATTTTACAGATTCCAACAAAAGGTCGGAAATGCAAAGGTGCCTACCCATAGACTCTTGCTTTCATTTAACGCCCTAGTACTACTCTCACATATACTTGGTTATGGGCCATTTCCTCGACTACAAATGTGACGTCCCCCGGATATACCAATGCCCACACGGTGCTTTAAATGCTAAAAGTTTTGGTATGTCAGCTCCATCTGTCGAACTGTGGCTTTGAGTTTCACCGTCCATCTGAGCAGTGCGGCACACCGACGCCTTATTGCTTGAGAGGCGCCCGTTCATGATCCATCCGATTCGTTCGCCTTATTCCAACCAGCTCCCATCAAACACGCTTCGCCAGTACGGCGGTCTTCCCTCCCCCACCCCGCAACTGTAAAATACTTTTAGTTGATTTCCTTCAAAAGTACTGAGAACCATTCAGCTTCGGTACTTTTAACGATCCCCTCTACCTCCCCGCTCAACTAAACCCAATCGCAGTCCCGTCGAAAACCGAATCATAGGCGCGAGCTCTGCGTCTCCCTTAGAGGCGTGGGAGCCATTTTGCCCGCCTCCCAGGTCACCCGTCCCACTCGTCTCTCTCTGCTGTCCCCCTCCAATTTCTATCTTCATCTCATCTCTTGAATCTAACCCTCCCCACCCACCTACAATCCCCCCTCAAGTGACGCACTAACATAGAGCCCAGATTCGACACACCCTTGGAAGTGGTCCTAGACTGGCTAAAGCTTCCGATTCATCTGTTGCTCCCGAGCAGCGTATCCCCTTCTTCTATTTTCTTTCATCTCCCACATTGGTCAATCGGATTTGCTGTGGTTTACTTTCTAACTGGGAGAGCATTCGATTTCTTCTATCGACATATTTGCTTTTGTCTCTAGGAACTAATCCTGAGCGGCCGCCAGGTTCCTACGATCTCCGTTTCAACCCCATAGCTTGTAGCAGCCATCTTCGTCCAGGTATCAGTTCCATGTCACCCTCTCCATCTTTACATTGACCATGCGGTGGCTGTCCGCCTTTTCGTAGGCCGACCTCATCGTACGCTCGCTCTTCATCCCCCTACACCAGTGTCCTTCCTCTAACTTTCTCCTACACCTCCCCCGGCCCTCCCTTTTTTGAGGAGATTTTAACAGCGGGGTACCCTAATGGGGCAACTGCCCCTTGACTTCTGCCTTCAAATTGGGCACACTCCCGGGATGCACCGGGACGACTACAGTCTCCCAGGCTGTTCGTGATTCAGGGCGACTTGGTTGTCTTCCGGGTAGCGTTTCTTGATTCGGGGCGACTTGGGTAGCAATTCGTGATTCAGACCGACTCGCGTAGCGCTTCGTGATTTAGGATGACTGTTATTTGTCGGAAAGCGATTTTTAATTATGGTTGGCTGCCGAGTATCGATTCGTGATTCAGTTTCCGTGTTAAACTTTAGCCCAGTGAAGCATACACTGGATGGTCCTAAGAATCCTAAAAAAAAAGATGCTAAAATGGAATGGCTTCTCAAAAGCATTGATTGAGAGGTTTCTCGCGGCAGGTTTGCATTTCTTGGGGCGAAGTCGGTCTAGGAATGGCGCTTGGCCAACTGGTGCGGATGTCAATTTACACGCTAATATTTGTTTCGCCTCGTAGGTAATTTTTAAGTGTTTTGTTTTATAAATTTAGTGGGCGAATAATAAGTACAGTTTGAGGCAATTTTTGAGCATTGAATTTCTAACGAATCCCGGTGTACATAAGAGGCACCAAAAAGCAAATAAAAAGTTCGATTTTTGTATTTGTTTTCTTTTGTCTATGTATTATTGTATATTTTCCATCCCCGATGAAAAGGATGGCTCTCTTAATTTTTTAGGAAGTATTTTCTTCTCAAACTTTCTGGTTGAATCTCTCAAGAATATTTCCTATACGTGCAACTTGGTCATTCAGATATAAACCAATTGCGAGTCCATAAATGCTGTTTGATATAGTTTTTATACTAAATCTAGTCATGGATATCTTTAACTTTTATCAGTAATAATGTGCGCTCGGTTATTATCCAACTTTCTTTAAACAAAAAGGAGGGAATTAAAAAAATATTACCAAAATTAAATAATAATGGTTAAACAATGGGGTAATCTAGGACATAAACAGTAAAGAGCGGGGAAATATGAAAGTATTCGAGAAAATGAGAAGAAAATTAGATTTTAACTAATGTAATACCCGGAATTTCAACTAAATAACTAAAGGGATAATTTAGGTAAGGATATAAATTAACGAAAATTAGTGCATGATGATAAATAACGGAAGGAACGCACGATGAATGGTAGTCTAGAATTAATATCCTGAAGAAATTGATTGAATAATTACTTTAATAATAACATGTGACTTGTCAATAATGAAGTGAGATCGAGTATATATTGGTATTATTTTTCCTACATACAAAAGTGACCTTTTCATCAAAATTCACTTAGTTTCCAGTTACAGGGGAACCTCGGTTGTCGAACGGCTCCCTTTTCGAACAAAATTTTGAACCTAAAATTGCCCCAGTTGTCGTACCATAACTCGGTTGCCGAACAAGCTAACAATACCACGCAGGCATCACATGACCACTGAGTGACTGAGCGTGTGGCATCAAGCTTGCCTAAACCTGCGCTCGAAGTATACACGCTAAGAACTGTTGTCTGATTTTGCCGGTACAGGTTGAAGATCCCACATCCGGCTTCCTCGGGACCAAGACTGTGCCGGATTTTGGATTTTTCTAGATTTCGGATCACTAAATCCTATGCCTATTTAAATTTAAAAAACTAATTTAACCCTCAAGATACCCCTATATAATATCCGATAACGTAATTTGGTGCATTTCCATTGATAATTTCTGGTCAAAATTATCGATTAAAAAAAATTGGGCCAAACTTTAGCGAATATATCGGGAACTAACCTGCCGATTTGAACGAAACTAAGGTCATTCGAAAGGGGAAGAAATTTCACATCCATTTAGATACAGCTTATCAAGGTTGTCACATAATCTTGGTTTTTATTCATGGTTTTGTTTTTTTCCGGTTTTCGGCGATATCTCGCAATAAAAGCCGAGAGAAGAAATTGGAAATTTTATATTTTCGCATAGAACGCTTATTTTCGACCCGAACGACCTCGCGATGGATAATGTCTTATACACCGTTAGATGGCATATTCTAATCTCTATTTAATGTATAAATCTCTTATGTGTCTGATGAAACTTTCCTGGAGAATATTAGGTTTAAGTCGGACTGGGCACTAAAATGTTCGACCCTATTTTTGAGCTTCGAGACAAGGTTTGTCCTGTAAAATATAACTAAATTTTAGAATATTAGATATCTTTAGACGCGGGGTGGGTACTTACGTTCTTCAGGCCGGTGTATGAAAATCCACCCTTTCCCGAAGATTACCAAAGCTATTGACGCGGAACCTTCGCTCGAGGGCCCAAAATCGAGAAAACAACCTTTACCCGGTAGACATAATTGAATATAAAATCGCTACTACTTATTGTACGGAAAAGATTTAGATATCAATTTGAAGGTAATATGATCTCCCATACGCACGAATCGGAACTTTCGACCAAACGTACTGTTGTAAAAGTTTGAATAATCAATCATTTGGCGTCCAGGAACGGATTAATCCATTTTACATTGATTCCTATGGGGAAAATTGTTTCAATTTTCGAACTTTTCGGTTCTCGAAAAGCCAGACTCGGTGCAGTCATCAATGTGAAATACAGATAAACGAAAGTAATATTAGTGCATTTACTTAGAATTGGGCTTCAAGTTTCCATGTTTACAAAAGCTGGTGGCATTGTTGGTAGACCAGCGACTCTCTGTTGAGGATATGTTTTTGCGTCAATCTGAATTCTGCGCAATTTTTAAATCAAATTTATTTTAATTATGAATTATATGTTATACCTGTATATAAATTATACTCGTTAGATTAAGAAACCTTTGAATAGAAGAAATATTCCGAATATATAACATCAAAGAGGAACGAATTTCCGAGAAGATGATATGTATTTACATACAGGCTAATTCAGACGGGTGAAACCAGTTCAAGTTGCCATCTGATTGATTCAAATGGTTTTCGATTCCGAGACACTCCGGAAGGGAGGGGGGAGGGTATGACGAGTCTACGCATTGTCCGAACCTAGTTATATACGTACGTAGGGCAGAAGGGGAGAGAAAACGGTAAAAGTGACAAGGGAGGAGAAAAGAATTGACCGGGGAGATAGTGTGTACCATAAACTAATCATTTTTTTAGAGCAAGGAAGGTCATACTATCAAAGATCAGTGCAAGAGGTGTTTACCATTAATGTAGATAGGCAAAACATTAAAAGACGGCTTACTATTTCGTTTACTGTAATCGCTAAAAAATGTAATTGTTCTTATTATGTCTAGTATAAATATAGGGGCATCGTGGTATGAACCTAGATAGAAACTTCACAACAAACCTATATCTATAAGTTTTTGAGGAGAGTTATTGAATCGTAAAAAATGGCTCGAGCGGCTAATCTTATGGCGAAGTTAGGCTTAATGGTTGGACACGAAATCGTTAAGGTATGGATGAAATACAACGAAGAAACAACAATATATATATATATATATATATATATATATATATATATATATATATATATATATATATATATATATATATATATATATATATATATATATATATATATATATATATATATATATATATATATATTATAGATTAACAAGAATGGAACATATTTGAAATTATATTGGTTGAACTTGAATTTAATTATACAAAACGAACATGAGTTTAACACTGAATTTTTATCGTGACTAAATTTGGCGTAATGTAGATAGGTAATTAATTGAAATGTAATTGTAAATAATTAAAATGTAATTAAAATAATTGAAATCACGAATTGGGGGTAAATGTAATTTAAATCGCGAATTATGGGTAAGTGTAATTGAAAATAATTGCAGAGGTGATAGACTCACGAATCACTTGCATTTTTGGTTTAAAGGATTATGATGTGCTGGTCAGCTTGAAATTTGGGTAGGAGAACCCGTAGAGTGTTGCTGATTTTGCGCGTTTGAGATTTGTGAAATTAGGGTATGTGAAGAAGTTGGAGTTGAAAAACGCACGTGATGTTGGTACGTGCAGGGGTGTAAGTATTTTTCTGCCTTTGCACCAAACCTGCAATGGTACCAGCACCAATTTGAAAGTTGGAGAAAAGAAACTTGAGCACCATGATTTGTTTGAGGGTGAATTATCTTCGAATAAGAATTAGGTGATGAACGAGGATTAAATGCGTGGTAGAAGCTACAAGGCTGTACACAACGTACGGCTTTGTTACCATATTTAGAATGATACCAGCAGAGACCCTGATAATTATTGTCAGGATAGGCGGAATTGGGACGAGAATGAAAATGATTCTGCCATGCCTCATCTCTTGAGCTGGAGTTCCCTCGTTGGTTTCTTTTTCGGGAGGAAGAACGGCGTCGGCCTCCCCTATACCCTGCTCACGACTGTGCTGTCGCTGCACCCCTTCTCGCACCTTTAGGGCACGAAGATCGCTCTCTATCCTCTCCAACACATCAGCAAGATCCTGTGCCGGGGTGGGGGGTGAATTACGTGCGTGTTCTGGTCGGTTGTCAAAAGACTCCCTTGGTAAACGAACCTGTGAAATAAACCCATATAAACATGGTTCTTACGTATGGATTATTGAACAACTCATCGACTGCCTTTGCCATTTGCTCAACATTAGTGGGTGATGCCATTAGGATGAGTGAGCTAATATTTTCAGGAATCCCACGCATAAATATTTCTGTGAGCCGGGAGTCGAAAAATTCTAACTGAGCTGCCTTAGTTCGAATTAAGTCTTTTAGATGCTCTAGAAATCGCGTGGGACGCCGGTCGCCCATCTCCTGAGTATTTAATAGCACCCTTAGATCTTCGACTTGCGATCTCCCAAACTCCTCCCTAAAAGCCTCCTTTAATTTGTCACAAGCCCCAATTATACCACTTTCTAGCAAGATGTTTTTAAAAAGCGAAAAGATACTCAATGGTAAATTCTGAGTGATGCAGAAAAACAGGTTTTGTTCAGAGATGGCGTGATGCATCATTATAATTTCTGCCATTTCTAACCAAGAAATGGAGTTGCCCGAATCATATTTTGGGAGGACAATCGAGGAAGGAAGTAATCGAGATCGATCTTCTTGCATGTTGGACGAATGATGATGGATGCTTACTGAAGTAACATTAGAGATACTCGTATTGGAGGAAGCAGTAAGGCCAGCCTGCGATGTCGTAATGGTGTGAGTTGGCAACGAAGCTGCTGATGTAACCACCGTGATTTGTTTTACTAGTATGAGGTGTGTGTATCGTGTATGGGTGCGTGTTTGTGTGTGTGTGTTTAAAACTCTGTCACGCGAATGGGCGTAAAATAAAAAATATCGGAAAAAGAAATATTATCCACTCGTTGTATTTATATAGATATAATTAATTTAATTTAATACGAATATTATTAATTCAATTAAGGATGTAATTGGAAACTTGGGATTAGAAACTAACACGTGTTGAGAGGCGACGCTAGGACAATGAACGCGTGAGTATGTGACTTGAAAAATATGAAACCACAGGACTAGGTTCAAAATTTATACTCGATTTTATAAATAAGAGTGGATGAACGTACCCGAGATAATTAAACTTTGGGAACCAATTTATAGATATAGAAACAACGTAGTATGAACCTAGAGAGAAACTCCACAACAAACCTATATCTATAAGTTTTTGAGGAGAGTTATTGAATCGTAAAAAGTGGCTCGAGCGGTTAATCTTATGGCGAAGTTAGGCTTAATGGTGGGACACGAAATCGTTAAGGAATGGATGAAATACAACGAGGATACAACAATATATATATATATATATATATATATATATATATATATATATATATATATATATATATATATATATATATATATATATATATATATATTTATATATATATATATATATATATATATATATATATATATATATATATATATATATATATATATATATATATATATATATATATATATATATATATGAATATATATATATATATATATATATATATATATATATATATATATATATATATATATATATATATATATATATATATATATATATATATATATATATTATTATTATTATTAGTATAGACTAACAAGAATAGAACATATTTGAAATTATATTGATTGAATTTGTATTTAATTATACGAAATGAACATGAGTTTAACACTGATTTTTTTTTTGTCGTAACTAAACCTGGCGTAAGGTAGATGGGTAATTAATTAAAATGTAATTGTAACTAATTGAAATGTAATTAAATAATTGAAATGTAATTGTAAATAATTAAAATGTAATTTAAATAATTGAATTACGAATTATGGGTAAATGTAATTGAAATCACAAATTATGGGTAAGTGTAATTGAAAATAATTGAAATGAAATTAAAATGTAATTAAAATAATATTCAAATAATTGTAACTATTAAAATAACGGTGGTTAAAAGGGAAAATGTATGAGAGTCTGGAAAAGGAAATATAAAGAATTAGACAGTGTTTTTGTTTGTAAAATCTAATGATTATATGGAGAAAGAATTCAACTGACCTTGAGTTGGAGAAGGCGAGGGCACAAGTGAAAATTTTAGTCTCACATGCGGAATATTTGGAAGCGTTAGTCGTGCGCGTAAATGTTCCCAATTTTTTTTGAAGACTTTTTTGCAAAGATATAATAATTAAGAAAAATTGGATAATTTATATATATATATATATATATATATATATATATATATATATATATATATATATATATATATATATATATACATATATATATATATATATATATATATATATATATATATATATATATATATATATATATATATATATATATATATATATAGCTGTATAGCTGCTACACTTGCACATTTTTGCGAATCAATATACATATATTTAATTGCAAGCGGGTAAGAAGATATAGTATTAAAACCCCTTGAAGTTTCCTATCCTAGGAGATACTGGGTTTGATAGGGTAACACTTTGAGGGGAATTGAGTCACTGCCTGGTAGCTTAAAGGCAGAGCATCTGATTGGCAATCACAGACCCGTGTTAGAGTCCAGTCCAGGATTATTCAAACTTTTATTCCCTTGGCGTTATTTCGGTTTTCTCAGTAAGGATTGCTTTCATTGTGCCGCCCTTTGCTTTCTTTGATCCTAGTGTTCTTCCAATGTCGCTTTCTCTTACTTTGAGAAAAACTCCTGTTTTTTGTCTTATTGCTCATTTGGGCCAAATTTCTCTTTCTTCAAAAGGGTTTTGAAAGACAGAAATTAAATATGGCGAAAGCTCTGTGGTAGTTATTACCTGCCGCAGAACTTGTATGTGCTATTATATATATATATATATATATATATATATATATATATATATATATATATATATATATATATATATATATATATATATATATATATATATATATATATATATATATATATATTCGAACAAAATACTTAACAAACTGAAAACGCAGTAAACCATCTGGAAAACACAAAGATTTTGGACTCAGGGAAGTTGTTAATCTCCGAGAGCAATTGCTTCCGGGGGTTTATAAATACGATTGGCGATTTTATTCGATATATATTTGTTGAATTTGTATTGCTTTTCGGATGGATTGAAATTATCGACTCTGCTAATGATGATAAATTCCGCTATTCTCCTCTCAATATAATTGTTTGATTTATAAGTGATTTAGGCTTAGTTGAAATTTAGTAGAATTTTCATTGTTAGCAACACGGGCTTTTTGTTTTCTTTGTTTTCTCTTGATCGGTTGTCTGTCTCTTACTGATCTTATATATATATATATATATGAATGCAATGTCCCGCAGGAAAAAATGAAAAGGTGTTAGGAAACACCTTTTCGTTTTTTCCTGCGGGACATTGCATTCATTTGCTACCATCACGTGATATTTTGAGTTTTTCCTTTTATATATATATATATATATGGTATCTAATATATTGTTTTGACCATTTATTTACTTATTTTTAGGGTGGTTTTTTTTTTACAGATCTTATCACTTGTGTATGGTTTCGCGTGAGCGTGATATTGGTCGTAACTATACAAATGGGTCGCAACAGAGAAAAAGAAAAATTCAAGAGGATGAACAGAAAAAGAAAGATGCAGATGGTTGCAGAAAGATCACTGATATGTTTTCAAAACCTATACCTGTTTCTGTTAATGCCCCTGTATCTAAATCTGAACACACAAGCGAGTCAAAAAGTGAAGATACTTCAAAACATAACAACCTACAACATCTGCACCGTCATATGTGCTCTCATACAGTACCTTAGACACTATGGATACTTCAAATGACGACTTTGTTCTATGTGATCCTAATTTGTGGCCTATGAAAGTTTCTGATTCACTTCGACAATCATTGTAGAAAATTTTAGTCAGAAACTAGATATAGATTTTATAAAGTCAGCAAGAGCTTACGATGATGGGAGAACTAGATATTTAAACTCATCTATGTTTTTCAAAAAACTTGCCAATTCTGAATCTCTGAAGCGGTCATGGATGGTTCACTCTGAAACCTCAGGAAAAGTATACTGCTCAGCTTGCAAATTATTTTCAGATGAAGAAAATGCATTCATACAGGGATTTAATGACTGGAAACATGCCAAAAGAATTGAGGGTCACGAGAATAGTGCAGCCCATAAGGATAGTGTTATTTCTAGTATAAGTCTTACACAAAAGAAGGCCGAATAGATATACATATAGGAATTCAGTTCGAAAGAGAGCGCAATTATAGGAGAAAAATTCTTGAAAGAGTGGTTGCTGTGTAAAATTCTTAGCTGTGAGAGGACTGGCGTTCCGCGGTGAAAATGAGGTCCTTGGATGGAACAACAATGGGAATTTTGGGGAAATAATGGAACTGTTAGCACAATTTGATACATTTCTTGTTTAGCACCTTTCACGGTTTGGAATTCCTGGATGAGGCAATGTTTTTTTATCTGTCATCCACCACTTGTAATGAATTCCTTGTGTTAACGGCAAAAAAAGTTCCACAAAAATAGTTTCTGATGTGAAAGCAGCTAAATATTTTGCCATTAATATAGATTCAACCCCTGATATATCCCATGTGGATTAGTTAACATTCATTATTCGGTTTGTGGACTCCAGTGGAAAACCTGTAAAACGGTTCTTAAAGTTCATTCCTCTGGCAGGTCATGATGGTGAGACACGGGCAAATGTAGTTACTGACACTCTGCATGAACATGATCTCCCTATTAAGGACTGTCGTGGTCTGCTATGACAATTCAAGTAACATGTCTGCAAATATCATGGATTACAAGCCCGAATCAAACAGGTCAACCCTATGGTTTATTTTGTGCCCTGTTTAGTCGGTAGCGATCGGACGTGTTCTCAGTGAGTTCTCTATTCAGTGACTTTTTTTTTGTTTTGTTTTGTTTTTGGGTGTAATATAATTAAGTTCGTGAAGATAGTTAACTTGAGTGTCAGACAAAATATTCAAGGAATTTTTAATTATATTTTCAATTAAATCGTGAAATAGCTCCCGTTTGTTAACGTTTCAGAGCAGCTTAATTTTCTCCCGCCTTTAGGTCTATACTTTGTTTGATTTCTAAATATAAGGGTTTGAAAACTTTTCTCAGTATGGCTGTTGCTTTGGATGAAGTGAGTATGCCCATTGATGTAAGTAGTGTGTATGTAGTTTGTGATTTTTGTAGTATTGAAAGAAGAGCAAATGTACCTAAATGTCCCTTTGTGTAGTGTGACTCGTGCAAATGTGGTTTTGGTAGAGGAGGTGCGTCGGTTGCGTGATGAGTGCAAGAGATTAAGTGAGTTGATGCATGAAGTGAGAAGGAATGCTTGCGAGTGTATGCATGAAGAATGTGGCTGGGACCAGGAGGGTGGAAGATAGGCCTAGACTAGGGACTGGAGAGAAGGAAGTGACTGATGTAAGTGGAGATGACTGGTGGGTGAATATGGATAGGTTAGGACAGGTTAGGTGTGTGAGTAAGAGGGACATGGAACCTGTTAGTTTACTAACAGATTCGATGCCCTGAGAGAGGATGAAGTTGAAAGTGATTTGTCTGATGTGGTTGTGGCAGAAAGTGGAATAGGTGGTAGTTTGAATGAGAACAGGAGGGAGGGTGAAGATGTGCCTAGGGGCACTAAGAGGGTGACTGAGGTGCTTGTGATGGGTGACTCTTAGACTAGATATTTATATAGGAAGTTGAGTGCAAGCAAATGGGAGGGAGTGAGAGTTTGTTTGCCGGGTGCTGGTGTAAATGATTCTGAGAGGTATAATTGTCTAGTGTCTGAGTGTGAGAGGGATGCAGTTGTGATTACGCATGTGGGAGTAGTTGATGTATAGAAGGTGAGTTTATGTGAGTTACGAGAAAGGTACAAAAGGTTAGTTGAAAGAATGAGTGAAAGTAGAGTAAACGGCGTTGTTTCAGGTGTGCTTGCGAGATTGGATGAGGGATCGATTGGTTGTCTCGTGCAATTGGGCTAAATGAGTATGTGAAAGGCCTGAGTGAGGACTCTGGATTAGTCTTTGTAGATGTTTGGAATGGGTTTTATGGGAATAAGGCATTGTATGCATTGGGTGGACTCCATCTAAGCTGGGCAGGGGTTGACGTGTTGTGGCAGGAGTTAAATAGTGTCGTTGGGTCATTGCAGGCGGGAACCTTTTTACTGATAGTGGTCAGGAAAATATAAGAGTACAGGTTGGGGCAGGGAAAAGAAAGAGATGTAGAGGAGATAGACCGGAATGTATACATTCTAAAAGAGGTGCTTCAGGGATAGGAGGGCTGAGTTATCTTTATACCAATGCTCTTAGTCTTAGAAATAAGAAAGATGAGTTATTTAGTTATATTATTGATGAAGATATAGGTATAATATGTGTAATAGAATCATGGGTTAATGAAAATAAATTTAATGACAACGTGAGTGAATTTGAACTAAAGGGTTATAAGTACATTAGTCAAAGGAGAGATAGGACTGGTGGTTGTTTAATTATTTATATCAGAAATAGCATTTCTTCAAATCTAAATAATTTTATAAAGCTAGGAGAACTAGATTCACTGTGGATAGATATTAGGGTTAGTAAAAATAGGATAATACACTTAGGAGCCTTTTACAGACCACCCGGGGAGACTGATTGTATTGATGAGTTAATAAACAGGGAAATAAGTAAAGGATGCGAAGTAGATACAGTTATTCTTGGTGACCTTAATTTAAGTTCTGTGGACTGTGAAAATATGATAGGAGGGGATAGAGCAAGTTGTAAGTTTATAGAATGCTTTAAGGATAATTTTTTTATTCATTTTGATAATAAACCAACAAGGGGTGCCAATATATTAGATCTGGTTCTTTCAAATGATGATCACTTGGTTCAGGAATTGACTGTCAGGGAAGCATTGGGAAATAGTGATCATCAGATGGTTCGTTTTAACTTGGGAATAGTGACAGATAGAACATCAACAAACTCCACAAAAACTCCAAATTTTATAGGGGCGATTATGATAAATTACGCAACTTGCTAAATCAGATTAAGTGGGATATAGAATTCAGGGGAAAGAATAACTATGAGATGTGGGACACTTTTAAGACTATATTAGACATAGTCTAGGAACAGTGTATTCCAATGAAGGCTATTAGGACGAAATGTAGGAAGCCATTGTGGTGGTATCAGGAAATAACTAGGAAAGTTTCCGAGAAGGAAAGTGCATACCATAGATTACAGAGAGAAAGTACTTTTGAGAAAGAATTTAAATCATTATAGGCCAACCAGAAATGAGCTAAGTAAGATTATTAAGACGAGTAAAAGATCGGTAGAAATTAATATTTAGCTCAAAATAATAATAAAGAAGCATTAGCTATATATACTATATATATATATATATATATATATATATATATATATATATATATATATATATATATATATAGAACATTAGAGTTTGGATAAATACCTAATTATTGGAAATTAGCGAATGTAGTGCTAATTTTTAAAAAGGAAAGTAAAGTGTGAGGGTATGGAACGCACATACTCACATGCCGCCAGACAATCGTGGCAACGAAAGAAATTTGTCGGTTGAGTTGACCTTCGTCTCCTCCTCTCTCTCCCCCCACCCTTTCCCCAACTGGCGACAGGAAGTCGGACGAAAGAACGCCTATCTCACAAAGAAGATTAAATCTTATTTGCTTTCTTTATGATAGCATGGAGATTGTCCAGAAGGCGCTGCGATAAGCGAATTGTCGTGAATGGGATATCTCTCTCTCTCTCTCTCTCTCTCTCTCTCTCTCTCTCTCTCTCTCTCTATCTCTATCTCTCTCTCGATTTACCACAATCCGCGATATAAATAACATCGCCGTTTACCCCTCCAGCAGCAGTGTCCCAAATCTACTCGTGTAATCCTCACGTTGAACGAGAGTCGTTGCCGTAACGTATCGACTACCAACGCGCCGTCGAGTCAACTTGGTCGCTGTCTCAAATTGTTCCTGAAAGTAAATCCCACCCCACAGAGTCTGTGGCTAGAAGAGTACGCTCTGTTGCTCGACGTAACTTGAGTAAGAAAAGGAACATCCAAATAGTTACTGGAAGTTACTATTTGTTAGTGTCACATCCAGTTAGGAGTGAACTAACCGGAACTGCAGCCAGCAGCCCCGAACCCGTCGTCTTATTCCTCTTCTCCCCGAGAACTCATGTTAACGCCGCCCGAACCACCCCATCAGGACCGGAGTGGTCGTCTCTCCAATCCAGCAAATAATGGTAATCTGTGAACCCAGTGTCCCTCTATTCTTAAATTACCTATTTAATTAACCGTGATTGATACTCCCATTGAGTCATTATAAATCTGATGCTTAACGTCAGTGTTTAATATTTAATCCTTAATTTCGCCTGTTAACTATTGCTAATTATTATATTTGTGTAAAGTAAAGTTTATTTTGAGTACGTGTGTTTATTTGTGGCTCCTCCCTTTTGACATACCCTTGGCAAGACTTTAATTAAGCATCCCTTCGGCTAATTTATCCAACCTGTATTATGCACTCTTAGAATTCAACAATCACAAACCTCCCCACAGTAACAAGTGGGACTTTTATAGTGAGAATCCTGGCTACGGCACAACACGCCTCTAACCAGCTTTCGCACATTCAGTAGGAATTAAAACCTATATATATATATATATATATATATATATATATATATATATATATATATATATATATATATATATATATATATAAATGATCGTAGGATTGAGTCATAGGGTCAATACCACCGACTTAAACAAAAGCGGTGTGTCCAGATCAAGGACTAGAATAATTATTGGACCAGACTATGAGCAATTCTACGACATATATAAAAGTGGTATCAGCTTTAAGGGTTTAAATTTTAGAGTAAGCGAACTCATATAGCCTAAAACTTGCCAACGTCCAAGGAAGCCCAAATAAACTAACGTAAATTTTAATAATTAGAGTCTATTCCCCGAAGGAATATAAATAATAACCATTAATAACCCTTTCAAGATAGCAAAAACAAAGCTAGGAAAATATTTATTATTTTTTTAGTTAATTATTAGATTGTATCGGTTAGGAACAATCGCAGCTTCTAACTCTCTTACCAGGTGCGTAAGTTCTTTCGTGAGTCACCAGTTGCGTCAGCAAGAGCAGCAATGGCTTCACAATCGTTCGAAGTTTTCGTCAAGTAAGGACAACCTCTCGGTCTCACAGGACAGGAACTAAAAGAATTCGTCCAAAGCGAACAGCGAGAGAAAAGAGCACGTGAAATGGAAGTAAGAAAAGAAGAGATGGAAGAAGGAGAAAGGATTCGAAAAAAGGAAAGGGAATTAAGCAGAGACCAAGTTGAAGTCAGTTCTGTTGGATCCCGTGATCATCAACCCCAGGCCCCCGCTATGAAACTTCCCCAATATAAAGACGAAGAAGATTTGTGCTCATACTTGACACATTTTGAAAAATTCTTCGAGGTAAACAGATGGGCCCTAGAATCCGAAGGAGTGAGTAGATTGCTCCCATTGCTCAGTCCGCGTTTAAGAGAAATTTTCATCTCGTTACCACACGAAGCTACAACAGACTATAACACCTTGAAGGCCGAATTGCTATCGGCCTTAACCTTGAACCCCCAGTTCTACCGCGCTAAGTTAAGATCGGCTAAAATCCAGCCCGGTCCAACTTACCGACATTTTGGATATATCCTGAAGCGAAACCTCCAGTTCTGGTTAGAATCCTCCAAAGTCGAATTGGAGTATGAGGCCCTGATTGACTTTATGTTAAAAGACCAGCTATTGTCCACCCTCCCGCAGGAGATCCGAGTATTCGTGCAAGACCGCCGAGCGTCTACCTTTCAAGAATGCCTCGAGGAAGCTGATCTCCATGCGACAAATCATCGCCTATACCCACAGGATACCCGGAAGAATAGTCCCCCGTCCCCGAAGAATAAATTTAGTCAATGGAAGTCCCAACAAATGAAACCCCCTCCATTGATAAAGACCACAACCCCGTTCAGGCCAAAGAATAAGCCTTTTGTAGCCCACGAAGACAGAAAACCCCCAGTCTTCAATACCCCCTAAAATAACCAGCACCAGAATAAGCAGGTTATATGCTACTCCTGCGGTTCCCAGGCCATTATAAGTCCCAATGTGTACAGAATTCCAGCCTACGTCCCACCCAGAGCCAACAAGTCTACCAAGTAACTGCTACCCTTCCCCTGGAACAGCCGGACGCGCTTACGTCATCCCCCTCGTCTCCATCTCAACCGGAGTTTCAAGTGAACTTCCTGTTCAACAAGAGTACCCACGGAGGACTAAATTTCGAAACTGGTTCGATCAATGGCTGTAAAGTTGTAAAGTGTCTACCCTCTTCAGAGACACCGGGTGCACATGCATTGTGGTGTCGGACAAATTGCTCCCCCTGTCGACCCCCAACATAAGAAGTACGCAATTGTACACGACTTGGGTCGAGAAAATAGATTCCCGGTAATCCGCTGCCATGTACAGTGTAAATATTTCACTGGTTGGGCCGACGTAGTGGCAGCCCCCATCAAATTTTGCTCGGTACTTATTGGCCAGAGCGCGCTACTCTCCCCGAGTGAAGTGACTCAAGCTGTCGTCACTCGAGCGCAAGCTAGCCGCGAGGCCTCTCCCCCAACACGCCTTTTCACCCCAGAGGCTCCTTTAGAGGTCCAAACGAGTAATGCACAATTCCTCAGAGCTCAGCAGAGCTGCCCTTTACTTCAATCCCTTTGGGAAAAGGCCCGAAAGAACAAAGAGGTGATCGTTCGAGGGAACTGACCCATAAGGTACATCATTAACGACTCCCTTATTTTTCGCACCTCACGAGATGAGTCGGACCCACCTTCCAAGGTCATGTGTATTCCGCGCACACATGTAGACCAAATCCTGCGAGTAGCACATGAAAGCCCCATGGCCGGTCATTTCGGTCATAACAAGACTTCTCAGCGAGTATTTAAATACTTTTTTTGGCCCGGTGCAGCCAAAAATATTGCAGAATTCTGCAAAACGTGCGACTTGTGCCAGAAAACCACTGCAAAAGGTCGAATAGCCCCACTCCCCTGCAAAGAACCCCAGTCATTTCGGAGCCCTTCTCGAGAGTCGCCATCGACCTCATCGGACCAATCCACCCCCCCCCCCTTCTGCCGAAGGTCATACGCATGTACTAACCTTGATAGACTGCGCTACCCGATTTCCAGACGCTGTCGCTCTAAAAAGGATCGATAGTATCTCTTGCTCTGAAGCCCTTATTTCTATTTTTTCTAGAGTAGGTATTGCCCAAAGAAATCTTGTCAGATAGAGGCCGCCAGTTTACCTCTGAGCTCATGGAACACGTGAACACCCTACTCCAAATCAAACCTATTTTTACCACCCCCTTCCATCCGAGCGCGACGGCATGTGCGAAAAGTTCAATGTGACCTTGAAAAGCGTCCTCAAGAAGCTTTGCATGGAACAACCCCCAAAATGGCACCGATATTTGCCAGTTGCGTTATTCGCATGCCGCGAAATTCCCCATAGGACCATCGGATTTTCACCATTTGAGCTCCTGTATGGGAGAAACGTGCGGGGGCCCCTCAGTATTTTGAAGGAGTTATGGACAAATTCCCGTTTGTGTCCAGAATTAAGGAACACTTATTCCTTCGTCCTCGAACTAAGGGAAAGATTAAAAAGGTGTTCTGACATGGCAGTCAGAAATTCCGAAATTAATATAGAAAAGTATCGGACATACTTTGATCTAAAGGCCAAACACAGAAAACTGAAGCCCGGAGATGAAGTTCTACTCTTACTTCCCTCGGATTCCCATAAACTTCTCTCCCAATGGAAAGGCCCCTACCCCGTTCAGAAAACCCACGGATCGGTCGATTTTCGGAAGTTAAACACCGTCACCGTGTTCGACGCCGAGCCTCTCCCCATAATCGACCAAAATTTACATCTCTTCGAAGGAGCCGCCTACATCACTGAGATAGACCTATGTAAGGCCTATTATCAGCTCCCCCTAAAGGCATCAGCGAGGAAACTAACAGCCTTTCCTACAGACAAAGGTTTAATGGAATTCACTCGTCTTCCTTTCGGTCTAGTCACTGCCTGCAGTAGCTACAACTGCATAATGCGCCGTGTAATAGACGGTTTAAAAAACGTTTCTTTTTATTTTGATAACGTGTATGTGGCTACACGTTCATGGAACGACCATATCTTGTCCCTCCGCCCGCTTTTAGAACGCTTAAAGCATCATGGCCTAACTATTAAACCCTCAAAATGCCATTTTTCTTATAAATCCATAGAATACCTTGGATTTAAAATAGGCGAAAGTCATCTGTCCCCACAGAAAGAGAAGGTAAAGGCTATTGTAAATATGCCCCTACCACGTACCAAGAAGCAATTACAGTCATTCCTCGGTGCTGCGTCATTTTGCCGCCGCTTCGTACCCCAATTCGCTTCTGTAGCAGCTCCCCTAAACGATCTGCTAAAAAAGAAACTCCCGGACCCCCTCCAGTGGAACCCCGACGCCGAAGCGCACTTTGAAGAACTCAAAGAGAAGCTAGTCTCCGCCCCAATCTTAAAATTGCCGAACCCACACAAGAAATTTAGCGTAAGGACAGATGCCTCCACACTGGGTATTGGCTGCGCATTACTCCAATACGACGAGGACCAAGAACCCGCTCCTATAAGCTATGCGAGTCGCCGACTGACGGCTCGCGAAAGGGCATACGCTACAGTAGAATTAGAAGCTCTAGCGATTGTTTTGGGGATTACAAAATTTAGGATGTATCTGGTAGGTCGCCCGTTCCTCATAGAGACTGATCATAGACCGTTAGCCTACTTAAAAACTTGTAAAAATCGAAACGGCAAGCTAATGCGCTGGTCATTATTGCTAGCGGAGTACCGTTATGAAATCAGGTATCTAAAAGGGTCTGACAATGAACTCGCAGACAGCCTTTCGAGAAACCCAATTTCAGATAACGATTAATAATCAATTATTTATTTTTTTTGTGTGTATCTCTTTGTATTAATAATTATTTCTTGCCTGTACTCCGTATGTGTTTTGTTTCGTTTTGTATATGTAAATTAGAGAAACTGACGTAGCAGTAGTATTTTGAAGTCATTAAATACTAAGGTAAATTCCTAACGGTTTGGATAAAATCACCGACTCAATTGTTCGAGTCGAGGAAGTTTATGACAAATTCCCCCGTGTAGTTAATTTTCACATTATTCCTTATTTCATGGCATAATAATGTTCCTTGAAATAGGTAGGCGTGTGAGGGTATGGAACGTACATACTCACATGCCGCCAGACAATCGTGGCAACGAAAGAAATTTGTCGGTTGAGTTGACCTTCGTCTCCTCCTCTCTCATCCCCCAGCCTCCACCCAACTGGTGACAGGAAGTCGGACGAAAGAACGCCTATCTCACAAAGAAGCCTCAATCTTATTTTCTTTCTTTATGATAGCATGGAGATTGTCCAGAAGGCGCTGCGATAAGCGAATTGTCGTGAATGGGATCTCTCTCTATCTCTCTCTCTCTCTCTCTCTCTCTCTCTCTCTCTCTCTCTCTCTCTCTCTCTTTCTCTCTCTCTTGATTTCCCACGATCCGCGATATAAATAACATCGCCGTTTACCCCTCTAGCAGCAGTGTCCCAAATCTACTCGCGTAATCCTCACGTTGAACGAGAGTCGTTGCCGTAACGTATCGACTACCAACGCGCCGTCGAGTCAACTTGGTCGCTGTCTCAAATTGTTCCTGGAAGTAAATCCCTCCCCGCACAGTCTGTGACTAGAAGAGTACGCTCTGTTGCTCAACGTAACTTGAGTAAGAAAAGGAACATTCAAATAGTTACTGGAAGTTCATATTTGTTAGTGTCACATCCAGTTAGGAGTGAACTAACCGGAACTGCAGTCAGCAGCCCCGAACCCGTCGTCTTATCCCTCCTCTCCCCGAGAACTCGTGTTAACGCCGCCCGAACCACCCCGTCTGGACCTGAGTGGTCGTCTCTCCAATCCAACAATTAATGGTAATCTGTAAACCCAGTGTCTCTCTATTGTTAAATTACCTATTTAATTAACCGTGATTGATACTCCCATTGAGTCATTATAAATCTAGATGCTTAACAAACAAACAAACAAACAAATAAATAAATAAACAAACAACTTTATTGCGGATTTCGGTGATCCATAAAAAAAAATACATTACAATTTTGAAGCATAAAATTTCGATATTACTTATCACCAAAAGATTATATTTACCTTAACAACTAAAATTACCACTATCTTACTGCTAATACTTATTCACCTATTTACATGAACTGTCAATCTACTAATATTTAATATTACCGGATTAATGCAATGGGTAATATTTATCATGTGAGTAGTATTTTCAGAAAGATACCTACAGTCTGAGTGAAAAATACCAGACACAATTTTATTTGAGCTGCTTTCTAACCTATTTAAAAAACCAATTACAAGTTTTCTGATTACTTCTTTAGGCGAAGGTTTTTTTCTACATACAAACATCGGACTAGCTCTACAATATTTAGGTTCACCACACAGAATTCTGAGACAATTGTTATAAGCAACAATAAATCTACTATGGGTAGCGTTTGCATAATTCCACCATAGATGAGCTGCGTAAACTGACTCACAATAAGACCTAAACAGTTTAATTTTTACACTTTCAGTACAATGTCCGAAATGTCTTTTAATCATGTTACTTTGTCTATACAGCTTGTTACGCTGGCGTTCTACATCTAATGTGTCTTTGAGATCATCACTAATTATATGCCCTAAATACTTTATATTGCTCACTATTAGAATTGTATCATTACCTAGCTTAAAACTATCATATTTACAACATTTAAGAAATTTAGACTTAAAAACTAGCACCGCACTTTTAGAACTATTAAATTTGATATAATTTTTTATCCCAAAATCATTACAAACGTTAATTAATTTATTTGGAGCACTTGCAGATGGTGCAATTAGTGCAATGTCATCTGCATAAATAAAATGATTCGTTTTTGCATTACCTATTATACAACCTACTTTAATTTTGCCTAATTTTATGGATAAATCATATATATATATACATACAGAATAGGTAAGGAGAAAGAATTCCTCCCTGTCGAACACCATTACTTACGGTAAAGAAGTCAGATATGGTAATTGACCATCTTACACACATATTTTGAGTAGCATACCAGTAACTAATTATTCTTATAATATATGATGGAACCTTAAATTCACTTAACTTATCTATTAGAACTCTGTGATTTACTCTGTCAAAAGCCTTTGACGCATCCCCAAAACAGGAATATATATTGCTATTAAGACTATTATATTTCAATATCATTCCCTTTAATGAGTAAATACACATATCTGTACCATGATTGTTCTTAAATCCAAATTGGTTGTCCGTTGTTAAGATAAATGATTCTATTCTACTAAGTATGATTCTTTCTAAAATTTTACTACACATACTAGCTAACGCAATTAGCCTATAATTGGATTTTATAGTTATACTTTGACTTTTGTTTTTAATAATAGGTATTAACACAACAGACAACAGGCTTTCAGGTAAGACTCCATGTACGAGACATCCAAATGAGACACATAGCTAATAATGGAATAATTTTTGCACTGCTAAATTTAATATGTTCAGCTTGAATTCCATCCAATCCACAACTTTTATTTACATGAAGTTTTCTTATCATGGTTGCCACCTCTTCGCATGATACTAAAACCTTTTTATAGTTATCAGAGACTGCATAATTGTTGTCTAAGGATAGTGAACTATCGTGCAAACAATTAAACAGTTCCCGATAGTGTGTTTTCCACATGTTACAAATATTTTCAGCTCCTGAATTACCTTCAATTTCATCAGGTGGACTTAATTTTTTGTTGTTATGCACTTTAATTTCTTTGCAAAATTCTCTTTTATCTACTTTCATATTAAAGAGCTTGCGGGCTAAGGATTCCTTTTTTAGATTTTCTTTATTTAATTTAATAAATTTAAGTGCCCCTTTAAATCTGGCTTTTGTGGAATTTTTTAGATGGAAAATTGGACCACTCCTAAGTTTGCTTACTTCTAACCACAGAGCATAAGCTTCTTTGGATCTCTCATACAATTCCTGACAGTGTCCATTCCAACCAGGCCGATTGTACTTCTTATTTTTATCTGATGCACTCTCAAATACAATTTTTGATGTCTCAGAGAGTGCAAAAATTATGTTATTATAGAAAGAAGTGACTTTTTCCATATGTTCATTATTTCTACAGTTCAAATTTTTACAACTAAAGGCCTCGCTTGGAATTTCCACATTCTCGAGGAACACCCCACTCATGTCAGTGTATTCATCTTTTTTATTTTGTGGCACCTCATCCCAAAATATCCTATTATAGTTAGCTAAGTTCTCAAAAGAATTTTTTGTTGAGACTTTAGGTATTAATTTAAGAGTCAATTTTGACACGAATGGAAGATGATCAGACTCAAAAGAATCATATAATACATACATATCTGAAATTAATTTATGACCATCCTCAGATGAAATGCAGTGGTCCAACCAAGATTTTGAACCCCATGCGTCACTGACATATGTGAAAGTGTCTCTCGGCAGGCTTAGTCTGCTTGACCATTTAAGTTTATAGGCTTCATAAGAAAAAATTAAGTGTTTAGAAAACTCTGAGTCATTACCTAATATGTTACTATTGAAATCGCCATATACACAACAACATGTACTATCTAACTCTTCTAACAAAGTACCTAACTTATATAGTCTATCTATATATAATTCCTCATTTTCTACTGACGCACATGGTAGGTATACATTAAAAATATACATTACTTGACAGTTAAGCACTATTTTAATACCAACAACCCAATCATAATCAAAAGTTAATCCACTTATATAATGTTCTAATTTTGAATTCCATATTATTGCTACACCTTCTTTTTTTATTTTTCCTACCTACTAATAAACAGTTACTATGATCATTTGGAGAGTTTGCTACACCCCTATGATTTAAAAAAAGTGTATTAACTCTTTACATTCCGTTTTTGATATCCATGTCTCCTGTAGTAAAACTATATCAAAATTATTTATTATCTTATTTAAACCAATTTCATTTGTTCGCAGACCCCTGCAGTTGTAACTAACTACATTTAATTTACTCTCGATTGTGAGCTGTAGTATTACTTGTACGTTGTGGTCTGAACCAATTGAAATAGATTCCTTTTGTCCATGTTGATGGGTCTATAAAGATTGAAGGGTCTTCACATTGAGCTTCCACTTTAAAACTACTGTAATTTTCAGGAAATTTTGATAGCATTTTGGTGCATTTCGCATCTATGTTTGTCTTCTTTTTAATATAACTTTTGAGTTCTTCTTCCGTATAGTCAGGTGCAAATTTGGTTACATAGACTCTAGCAAGCCTCTTTGCAACTCTAATGCCTTCATCTGATGATGTACCGACTTTGATAGGTTTCTTGGATTTTTCTATCGAGTTCTTCATAGAGTTAATTGATTTTGTACTATCGGATTTTAGTATTTTTCCCCTTGCTCCAACATTGAACCACGGGTTTGTATCAGTGTCAACGGCTGGTAGAGCTGGGTATATGCATTCATAATTACTTTCATCCTCTGTTTGGGCTGATTTTCCGTTCTCATTAGAATCCTTATTTGTATTGGTGGAGGTTGGATTGACTTGATTGCCATCTTGGTTTTCACTAGAAATGGGTTGAATAGTTTGGGTAGTAGTGTTAGGATAAGAGACTGAACCTTCTGTGGGATTTTAAGTTCTTTATTTTTGGTTTGACTTTAGGTGGAACTGGGTTATTCGAATTTTGAGTCAGAGAGCCTTTTAGAAAATTAAGCTTTTGGTTATGCTGATAAAAGAGCTTGTTGTGCTCATTAATAATTTGATTTTGATTACTTATTTTTTTCCTAATTTCTTTTAAGGTATCATATATATCTTTGTCTACTTCTTGACGAGTCGTCAAGGTTGCTTTAATCAGTTTTACTTCATCAGCAAGGGCTCCTGTATTGTTAAGTAATGTGGAAACATCAATTGAATCAAAAGTCAATGGAGGGAGTTTGAAATCTTTTGAAACAAAGGAATGTTCGTCTAAATGATATTCAATTTCAACAAACCTTTTGATAATATCTTCCATATTGTGTTCAGATTTTTGGTTTCCTTTACGTACAATATTGCGGCAGAGGCCATCCACCTCTTCCACATCGATGCTGAAAATATTTTTTTTGCGACTTTAATTTCTTGTTCGTCATATGTATCTAGACATAATGTTATGATTATATCAGTAGGCAATAGGTCTATCTTGTTATTTATAAAGCAAAGTAAACTGTTTATGATGGTGCTTTCAGGCATTTTTGATTTTGTGAGTTTGTGCCTCAGGCCCAAATATCAAGAATGCTAATTATTATATTTGTGTAAAGTAAAGTTTAATTTGAGTACGTGTGTTTATTTGTGGCTCCTCCCTTTTGGCGTACCCTTAGCAAGACTTTAATTAAGCATCCCTTCGGCTAATTTATCCAACCTGTATTATGCACTCTTAGAATTCAACAATCACAACCCTCCTCCCAGTAACAAGTGGGACTTTTATAGTGAGAATCCTGGCTACGGCACAACACGCCTCTAACCAGCTTTCGCACGTTCAGTAGGAATTAAAGCCTATATATATATATATATATATATATATATATATATATATATATATATATATATATATATATGATGAAAATTAATGGAATATCGCAAAAAAAGATGAGGAATTAAACCACATTCTCCGAAGCCAATTTAATTCAGAACAGTTTCGGTGTATCTCACACCCTTTTTCAACTGACACTGCGTAGAAAATATAAGAGAAGTGCATATAAGCATAACACAAGATCCCCTCTTTTTTCCCCCAATCCCCTACTTGTTGCTAATCTGAGGGGGGGGGGATGGGAGGCCTAAACATATTGAAGGGCTGACATTTAACTATTTTGTTTATATGCTTTCTTATTACAGGATTAAAAGAAAATTGACCCTCAGATAGATTTAAATTAGGAACTGACGATATCAAGCTCGATTCTACGATTCTTCTCTTAACATTGTTAGCCGATTTGAATACCATTTTACTTCCATTGAAATCGATCGTATGATTCTTGTCTCTAACATGGCAGAATATTCCACTGCTTTCGCTGCCCACTCTAATATCTCTTTTGTGTTCGTACATTCTCTTGTCTAGATTTCTCCCCGTTTCCCCTATATAAACTTTATGGCGATCGTTGCATGGTATTGCATATACTTCTATGTTAGGATGTTCTTTGGGTTTCCTGGCCATCATCAATTGGTTTAAGGAATTATTATATTTGAAGGCTAGATTAATACCCGCTTTTCCAAATATGTCCTCTAAACATATTTGGAAAAGCGGGTATTAATCTAGCCTTTAAATATAATAATTCCTTAAACCAATTGATGATGGCCAGGAAACCCAAAGAACATCATAACATAGGAGTATATGCAATACCATGCAACGATCGCCATAAAGTTTATATAGGGGAAACGGGGAGAAATCTAGACAAGAGATTGTACGAACACAAAAGAGATATTAGAGTGGGCAGCGAAAGCAGTGGAATATTCTGCCATGTTAGAGACAAGAATCATACGATCGATTTCAATGGAAGTAAAATGGTATTTAAATCGGCTAACAATGTTAAGAGAAGAATCGTAGAATCGAGCTTGATATCGTCAGTTCCTAATTTAAATCTATCTGAGGGTCAATTTTCTTTTAATCCTGTAATAAGAAAGCATATAAACAAAATAGTTAAATGTCAGCCCTTCAATATGTTTAGGCCTACCCCCCCCCCCCGATTAGCCACAAGTAGGGGATTGGGGGAAAAAGAGGGGATCTTGTGTTATGCTTATATGCACTTCTCTTATATTTTCTACGCAGTGTCAGTTGAAAAAGGGTGTGAGATACACCGAAACTGTTCTGAATTAAATTGTCTTCGGAGAATGTGGTTTAATCCCTCATATATATATATATATATATATATATATATATATATATATATATATATATATATATATATATATATATATATATATATATATATATATATATGATCGTAGGATTGAGTCATAAGGTCAATACCATCGACTTAAACAAAAGCGGTGTGTCCAGATCAAGGACTAGAATAATTATTGGACCAGACTATGAGCAATTCTACGACATAAAGAGTACTCGAATAACTTTAGGCCGGTAAGCGTAACTTCTATAGTTTGTAAAATTCTTGAGAAGATAGTTAATAAGGGGATTTCTAACCATCTAGATTATGGTAGGTTAATAAATGATGCTCATCATGGCTTTAGAAGTGGAAGATCGTGTTTAACAAATTTACTGGATTTTATGGATTATGTAACTAAACAGTTAGATAAGGGAGATAATGTTGATGTAATTTACTTAGATTTTAGCAAAGCTTTTGATAATGTTCCACATAGGAGACTAGTTCACAAAGTAAAGATACATGGGATATGTGGTAAAGTTTTGAATTGGCTAGCTGAATGGCTGAAAGACAGGAAACAGATAGTTGTGCTAAATGGGGGTGAGGTCACAGTGGAGGGATGTTATCAGTGGCGTACCTCAGGGATCCTTTCTAAGCCCTTTATTATTCATAGTTTATATAAATGATTTTGAGGAGGCTGTAAATAACAAAGTGTCATTTTTTGCTGATCACACTAAATTGGCAGCTATAGTCAAAGAAGTTGAGGGTATCTTTAAAGTGCAGAGTTACTTAAATAAGTTACCAGCTTGGGCTCAGAAGCGGAAGATGACTTTTAACCTTAAAAAATGCTAAGTTCTTAATATGGGAAGGGATAATATGGAATTTAGCTATGAAATTGATGGGCATTGGCTGAATTCAGTTAATGGTGAGAAGGACTTAGGTATAATAGTTTTTAAAGCAGTGTATTGATGCAAAAAATAGAGAAAATAGGGTGCTAGGATACATTCACAGGAATGTTAGCTACAAGACTAAAGGGGTTATCCTTAAACTCTACAACTCGTGTGTAAGGTGACATTTAGATTACTGTATACAAGCATGGTCACCATATTTTAGACATGACATCAACCTGCTAGAGTTAGTACAAAGGAGGGCAAAAAAATAATACCTGGCCTTTATCACCTTGAATATTAAAATAGACTGAGGGTATTAAATATGTTCTCATTTGAGGGAAGATATGTGAGGGAAGATGTGATTGAGCTTTTTAAAATCTGTTCTGGGATGGATAAGTTGGATTTTAGCAAGTTATTTGAGTTTGAAGGTAGAAATAGCGTAGCAGCTCTGCAGTTACAAATATATATATATATATATATATATATATATATATATATATATATATATATATATATATATATATATATATATATATATATATAACTTAAATATTAGATCATTTTTCTTAAATATATATATATATATATATATATATATATATATATATATATATATATATATATATATATATATATATATATATAACTTAAATATTAGATCATTTTTCTTAAATATATATATATATATATATATATATATATATATATATATATATAACTAAAATTTTATATAATTTTTCTTAAAAATCATATATTTGTAAAAAAGTCTTCAAAAACAATTGAGAACATTTTTTGCCAACTTTTACACGCACGACTAACGCTTCCAAATATTCCTCATGCGAGACTAGAATTTTCACTTGTGCCCTTATGGGGGCTCTTTAGGATCGTCCCTAATTATGGGGGAACCATGGAGATAATCATGAGGACAACCCAAGAGCCTTGGAAGGGGGACGCTGGTTACCAGTAATGGTGATGGATCATGGAGTTATCGCGTAATCTTGTGGCAAGGACTCCGGTTGAGATAGATGGCCCAGTTGGTTTGCGTTGACCTTCCTTATTTCCCACTAGAGTGATTTGTTGATTGCTATGGGTCACCCTAAGCCAAGTGGTGGTCTTATTCTGGCCACGGAGTCAAATAACTCGGGGGATGGGGATAGACCTGTATCGGTCTACACCCCTACAAAATGCAAATATTTATTCCTTACACACTCTCTCTTCATATATATATATATATATATATATATATATATATATATATATATATATATATATATATATATATATATATATATATATATATATATATATATATATATATATATATATATATATATATATATATATATATATATATATATATATATATATATATAAATGGAGAGAGAGTGTGTAAGGAATAAATATTTACATTTTGTAGGGGTGTAGACCGATACAGGTCTATCCCCATCCCCCGGGTTATTTGACTCCGTTGCCAGAATAAGACCGCCCCTCGGCTTAGGGTACCCCATAGCAATCAACATATATATATATATATATATATATATCTTTATTAACTCTTTGTTTTTAATTTACGTATTCCCCCAACGTCACCAAGATTTAGACCTAAGGAATTCGTCTGCAAAATTTAGACTCGTGATCATTTAACAATTCATTCCCTTGTATAACGAAATATAGGTTTTTATGTTTATTGTGATTTGAGAGATATCTAGGATATTGCCACAATATTCATCTAAAACCTATAGACCAAACGAGGGTAGAACATCGGTATTTCGGGAGTTATGTAATCGCGAGGAATTGCGATTAACGAGGATAATGCGCAACGGTTGTTTTCCCGATTAATAAGGCCTTGAAGAAAGGAGATTGAGGAACGTCAGGGTATTGAAGTCACCAAAGCAAAAAATAAAATTATTATTGAACTAGATCTTATTGCACTTTGCAAAAGTTCTTTAATTAAGTTTTAAGTTCCTAAGTTATGACATAAATCATGTTCGAGGTAAAGTGCGAGCAAAGTCTAAAGGAGGCCGGACGAATAGAGCCTTTAAGAGTTACACCTAATGTCTGCGTTATGTACACGACTATATACAAACATGAATTACGCAAATCCGAGAGATCGGATTGAACGATCTATAACGCGATATATTGCTATATAAAAATAATAGTACTCTTCTTTGTTCTGGCTTCACACAGTTATATATTCAATTTAAGCCACGCCCTACAGGTTTCCTGTCCAATTAAGCAACAGCTCCCTCTTATGTACCGGCTTGTGGATTGGTCTATATTAACATAACTCGACTCTTGATTGGCTACTGCTAAACATATTGATAAGGGCGCACTCCGACTATTAGGTAAATTTCACTGTGGGTGGCGTAATGTTGCCATGGAAACAGCTTCCTAATCTCACTTCTATTTACTTAATCGTGATAACTATCCGTTTATTATGGATTCTGTTTTGATTATGATGTTTGCCTAACATTGCCTCGACCAACTGTACGAGAGATAATTGTGATCTGTTTATACTGAGATTCTCGTAAACGGCACTAACTTTACTTCTCTCTCTCTTTGTTCTTTATGTGTGTGTGGCGACTTTCGCGTTTCTTCCTATTTTGGATGTACACAACGGTCTCTACAACCTCGCTTTCTCCAACTCAAGGTCAGTTGAATTCTTTCTCCATATAATCATTAGATTTTACAAGCAAAAACACTGTCTAATTCCTTATATTTCCTTTTCCAGACTTTCATACATTTCCCCCTTTAACCACCGTGATTTTAATAGTTACAATTAATTTAATATTATTTTAATTACATTTTAATTTCATTTTAATTATTTTCAATTACACTTAACCACAATTCGTGATTTCAATTACATTTACCCACAATTCGTGATTTCAATTATTTTAATTACATTTTAATTATTTACAATTACATTTCAATTAGTTACAATTAAATTTTAATTAATTACCTATCTACCTTACGCCAAATTTAGTCACGACAAAAGTTCAGTGTTAAACATGTTCATTTCGTATAATTAAATACAAATTCAATCAATATAATTTCAAAGATGTTCCATTCTTGTTAATCTATAATAATATATATATTGTTGTATCCTCGTTGTATTCAATCCATTCCTTAACGATTTCGTGTCCCACCATTAAACCTAACTTCGCCATAAGATTAGCCGCTCGAGCCATTTTTTTACGATTCAATAACTCTCATCAAAAACTTATAGATATAGGTTTATTGTAAAGTTTGTATCTAAGTTCATACCACGATGTCCCTATATCTATAATAGGACTAGGGTTGTCCACTTAAAAATTTAAAAAACAGAGTTGCAGGTTGGATATTAGAAAATATTTTTTCACCAATAGAGTGGTAGATTATTGGAATAATTTGCCATATGAGACAGTAGACAGTCCAAACTTGAATGTTTTCTAACGCAGATTAGATGATTATGTGGGGAGGGAAAGTTAACTTGGGGGGTGGGTATTCTGGACTGATTCCTGTAGATACATTTTTTATTATTTTATATTATGATTGATTTGGATTTTGACGAGTCTTGATGATGATGCCTTTTGTTTTTGACACATTCCTATGGATGGTTCAAATTGTATATTGTAGATGCATCATCTGACATAATCCTTAATTGTTAAAATTGGATATTGTAGATGCATGTTCTGACACAACACTATGGATGCATTTTATAGGTGGGTTTTGACATATGTGGATTACCTTTGATAGGGCCTTGTGCCTTTTGTCACCCATGAAATTATGTTATTCATTAAATCTTGTTGGATCATGTGCTGCAGAGTAGTGCGTTAATGCAATTTTATTCTTTGGAATATTACAAACATTTTTCATCTTCTCTGGCTTCAACTCACCGGTGGTGTATTTTGAAATCAACCATTCAGGTGATGTGATAAAGTTACTATCAACAACAAGATGGCAGACAAGGTCTGATGCAGCAAATGCTTTGAAAGCTAAGTTTGTTGAAATACTCACAGATGATCTTCTGGATGAGTCAATTATACCTTTGGCTCCCGGGTTTGGAAATCCGAGTTATCCTTCTCTTAGGTGGACTACCTGTCATGGCTACGAGCTCCACCTACCCGTCCCCACCGTGATGCTCAGTCACGGAGGTCACCTCCCTAGTAAATAGTGTCAGTGTTTATCTTCTTTTTTTTTAAGAATCCGGACGGGAATTCGAACTGCCGACCCAACGATTGCCGTGCAAGCGCGCTAACTACTATACTAGCCTGGAGGCTAGTATACTATACCGTCAGATTTGATTAACTTGGCAATAGATAAGGACCAAACAACAACTACCAGAGGGGAGGGATCGAGTCTGGTGTCAAAAATGGATAGTTTTGAAACTGCACTTCTTTAGGCAATCTGGGAGTGTATTTTAGGTCGATTGAATGCCACAAGCAAGAGTCTCCAGAAAGTTGAAATTGACCTAGCAACATGTACACGTCTTTATGAATGCCTGTTGCAGTTTGTCAGTTTTCTGCGATTTGATGAGACATTTGAGGACTTTAAAGAAAAGGCTAAACTACTAGTGGAGGACCACAGTTACCGTGCTGATCACCAACGATTTTTTGAAGAGGCTGACATTGAAGCACATCTATTAAGCATGAATAATTTTAAGATATCTACATATTTTGCCATTTTGGATTCATTAGGATTAGAATTAACAAGGAGGAAAGAAGTATTCCCAAAGCTCCAGGAGAGGTTTGGGTTCCTATTTAGTATCACTACTTTATCAGAGCCTGAACTTAAAGAATTGCTATAAATTTGCGGAAGCATTTCTCTGCACACCTTCAGGTAACATTTGCAGATAAGATGCCTCAGTTTTCTGCATATATAAAGCAAGCCCCGCTTGAAAACTAAACACCACTCTCTGCTCTCAGACATATACGCACAGTTGGAATTGTAGAAACCATCCCAAATGTTGACATATCATTTCGCTTGCATTTAACACTGCCAGTTGTAAATGCAGAAGGAGAACAGTTATTTTCATTTTTTTTTTAAAGAGTGAAGAGCCAGCTTCGCTCAACACTGTCACAGGATAACTTTATAATCTCGCTTTGATGAAAATTAAATCAGATGTGACCCTAAGAAAATTACTTTCATGATATAATTGACACCTTTGCAAAGTCCAAATCAAGAAAAACGCAGCCTAATCCCATTTTAGAACTAAGTGATTTTATAGAAATATGACTTTCTATATAAAAAATATGATTCTATGGAAAAATACTGATAATTTTAGATAAAGACATACAAAACAATTTTTATATAAAAAATATGATTCAATGTATTATGTGATTAATTGGTGTTTTATTTAGCCTAGATAGCAAACAAGAATCAACAAATAATAAATTTTGAGAGGAAGATTGACTAACGAATTTAAGCATAATAAGCGCGTAGATGGACAGTAAACAGGTTAGCGAACTTGAAGGAATGGACGAATGAACAGTAACGAAAATATAATGCATTTCAGATTAACAAATGAAAACAGGATTGATTGAATATAACTTTATACAAATTGGTATACACGAGTAATGGTTTAGTGGATATTAATAAGACGTTAAATAGTATGTTAAATATGATGTTAAATAAACTAGGATCACAATATGATATTAAATTGGATGTAAAAGAGTAATGTTGATAATAGTGGGTTAAATAATAATGGTTCACAATGATATTAAATAGGTTGTATAGGTTGTTAAGTGATTATTGGGCCAATACCCTAGATAGCTCAGGTCACAATAAACCCCAAAACCTATATTTTTGGTTATACAAGGGAAATGCAGTTAATGTCAACGGGAAGTCTGAATTTGCAGACAAAATTTCCTTAGGCCTAAATCGGCAACGTCGTGGGAATAGGTGTATTAAAACAAAGAGATACGAAAAATATATATTATGGAATGAACAGTTATGATTAAAAAGTGAAATTATAGTTTATGATTGGATTGAATTTTACGCGGGTGAATTAACTTTGCACGAGTTAATGAGAATTAGAGTACACATATGATGATTGGTAATTAGATTTACAAATATTAATTAGATTATAGTTGAATGTTAAAATTGAATAAATAGATTGATTATATAGGTAATATAAATAATTATATAAATAGATTACCATGGAGTTGGGAGGGTCTGTAAATGTGAGAAAGAATTACGTATTAAAAACGAGATTATTTTGGGACATATTTAGCTAAATATTACAATTTCAATATTACAGAGCTGATTCCGATGAGCCAAACAAAGTGAATGAATGAGCATATGATTTTATTTGAAAACGCTCGAGAGATCGGGCGTACCAATCACACGATTTAAGTTATGGTTACCAACCCTTGTTGAAATAATATATATATATATATATATATATATATATATATATATATATATATATATATATATATATATATATATATATATATATAGTTATGATTAAATATTTGTGCTTGTAGGGGTGTAGACCGCTACAATACTACCCCACTGAGGGAAAAGCTCGCACAAGGTGTTTACAAAAAATCTTTGACTATATAGCATCGAGGCCTCCTTACGCGTCCAGATCGAGTTATAGTGCTAATTGGCTGACTCGGATTGTGGGTCAGGTGGCGATTAGAAGTACCACTCGATTGATGCACGAGGTTGTTGCGAACAATCGTCGGGTGACGATTGTTCTGGACCTCCTGAAAAGGCGACAGTCGGGAGTTGCGCGTTGGTCGCTTGATGTTCTCCAACTGCTATCGAGTGGTCCTGCAACAAATAATGAGGCGGCAGCAGTTGGGAAAAATAATTGGGGGGCTGTAGAGAAGGTTGGCAGAGGGTTTGCGAGTAAAGAGGTAGGAGGAAAAGTTTCAATTTGATTTGAAAGAGCAGAAGAAGGCTTCGGGAGTGGAGTTAGTTGGTTGGGAAGGGTTGAAGGAATAGTTGGGTGCGGTAGGTAGGCTGGGATAACCACTGGACCTATATTAGTTGAAGAGAAAGGTAGTGATTGTTCCAGATGAACGGCCTCTATAAAAGCTGGTTTCAGGCAATCAATGGAATGTTGCAAGGATGTGCGAGTGAAATCGCACCTTTTTCTGCTTAGTAGATCTGTCCTTAGGAGGCAGACAGAGGCCTGGGAACTCCCGCACTAGTTGCTGGAAGAGGGGAAGCAGTAGCAGGGAGACGAACAGAGAGGAGAGAGCTGGCGAAAGGAAAGAATGAACCAGTAACAGTTAGTGTCGTGGTTCTGTCGAGGAGCTTGCGGTGACGAGAATCAACCGAGAAGTCATGAGTGGAAAGAAAATCGAGGCCCAAAATTGGCATGTCGACGTCGGCAACGATGAAGGTCCATGGAAAAACACAACGTAACCCGAGAGAGAGATCGAGGATACGCCTCCCATAAGTCCTTATGTCTGATGAATTGGCAACTTTAAGGACCAGATCAGAAGGGGTGCAAGCTTTCTTGACTGAAGAGGCTGGAATGACGTTGCATTGGGTGTCAGTGTCAACCAGGAAGGAGAAACCAGAGAGTGGGTCATGAACGCTAAAGGGAGGATGGACCTGATGAAGGGATGAGGTTGCAGAGGTGACAGAGCCACGTATCACTTGCGAATTCAGTTTAAAGTTCCCTGTGCTGAATGTGAAATTTGGGTAAGGGAATCCGTAGAGTTTTGTGCGATTTGAGGTGGTGATAGAGGGTATGTTGAGATTGGGGATTTTGATGGTACGAGCATGGCTTTGAACATTTTCCTGCTCTTGAACCAAATTTGAGGTGGTACCAGCAAAAGCCCGAAGGTTGAAATATAGTAGTATGAGCAGAACGACCAGTATGAGGGTTAAAGTTAGTGGCATGAATTGATGCACAGTAAAAATTGCAAGGCTGTACACAGCGGACAGCGTTGCTCCCATAATTAGAGTGGCACCAACAGCTACCCTGAGAGCGGTCAGAATAGGGGGAATTAGACGAAGGTTGAAAATGAACCTGCCTTGCCTCACCTCTTGTGCTGGAGTTCTCTCGTTGGTTTTTCCTTTTTCGGGAGGAAGAACGTCTTCTGACTCCTCCGTCCTGCTCACGATGTTGCTCTCGGTGAAGACGCGTTCGCACCTTTAGGGAACGAATATCCATTTCAATCCTCTCTAGAACGGATAAAAGACCCGAAACCTGGGAGGATTCATCCTGAGGGAGTCCTGGCCGGTTGTAAGGAGCTCCGGCCGGTGATTTAACCTGAGAAATGGATATATGTGAGTTTTTATTTACATTGCTAAACGGCCCATAGCCTGCATTTCCCCAGTTGATGAAAGGATTATTATACAGGGCGTCAGCCGCCTCTGCCATTTTTCTGAATTAATGATTACCACCTAGAAGTTATTTTAGCTTATTTATAAAAAAAAACCTTTCCTCATATTTTTCTTTTGTCATATTTTCTAGTTATCATGTGTAACCTTTTTTTGTTTTCATATTGCATATGTGATTCCTAAACATTGTTCCCCCCCTTTCTTTTGTAACCCGTAAACTTTTTTTTTTAACCCTGACGGCTCATCTCGTTAATAGGATTTTTCCAGGTATCTGCTAATCCCACCCCTTTTAATCTTTAAAACCCATATTTTCATTAATCAGGTGTATAAATATCTTCCTCTTTTTCCCTGTCTTTTAGTCTGCTTAATAAAGGACCATTAGTCGAAAGGCCTCGCAGTTCTCCGTTGTTTCATTTTCCTCGTGGCTGTAACGTTATTCATATATATATATATATATATATATATATATATATATATATATATATATATATATATATATATATGTATATATATACAGTTATGATTAAATATTTGCGCTTGTAGGGGTGTAGACCGCTACAATTATAAATTAGGATCTGCAATGACTGAAAAATATCTATAAATACGTACTCACGTTTAAGGTGAATTTATCAACCAGATTGGGGAACACTTTTGAACAAACTGCTAGTCGGGAGATGCGAACACACAATGAAATAGAGTTAGGATGATTGGAACATATTTTAAGCAATGTGGCTCAATATAGGGGAAGTCTAACTTTTATATATATATATATATATATATATATATATATATATATATATATATATATATATATATATATATATATATATATATATATATATATATCAAAGTTGCGCAAGAGAATGATGAAAATGAATCCATTAAACCACATTGAAAGAGAAAACGGAATAATTTTTCTCTTGCAGTAATATTTTTATTACCTTTTTCCGAAAAAAATCCGTGCAGGGAAGCGATTCGAACTAGGAACACTAAGGCAGCGAGCACCGCTTTGATCACAGTTAAAAGTATGTCGTAGCATAGTGTACTAACGGCATACTTTTCACTGTGCTTTAATAGATTTATATATATATATATATATATATATATATATATATATATATATATATATATATATATATATATATATATATATATATATATATATATCTATATTTATATATATATATATATATATATATATATATATATATATATATATATATATATATATATATATATATATATATATATATATATATATATATATATATATATATATATCTATATTTATATATATATATATATATATATATATATATATATATATATATATATATATATATATATATATACAGATACCAGTTACCAGTTACATTGAACTATTCGGAATTACATGTACTTCCCACCAAAGAAAGTACCCCCACCTCGTTATTCTTAAATATGGTCTTGCTAGTCCTGATAACGCCAAGGTCTCCTTATGACGCGACCGGAGTTGTCACAGTAAAGTAAAGTAAAGTAGAAAAGTTGTGGAAAATGAGATAGAATAGATCGCCAAGCCCCTCCCCCTCCCCTCCGGTCATACTAAGATGACCAGAGGGGGAGGGGAGGGCACTAGGCCCTCCCAGTCTCCCCTCTCCCTCCAGAGTCCTCTTGAACTTCTGGATAGGAAAGAGGGAGACAGGGAGAAGGATAGGGAGAGGAAGAGGAAAGGGAAAGGATGATAGCAAAGTTTGAAGTAGTGTGGAAAACTAAAAGAAGACCAAGGTGGTCGGCGGGCCTACACTTTACGTGGAATCCGAACCACGGTGTGTACTATATCCTGTCTATTCATTCAATCTCTAGTGCCCCTGTCCCACGTATGCTGTGTTAAGCCCAGTGTGAAGGATAGAATAAAATGTAGATGGAAAAGAAGGAAGTAGAAGATGTGCAGTTGAATGCAAAGTATACGTGGAGGTCATGCTAATCTCTGGCATTTAGAAATGTTATAGTTTAGAATTAAAATGAATATAAATAGTTGCCTGAGTATCAGGTTTATCCTTTATGTTCGTTTTATGTCATGTTTATAAATCTGTGTTATTGTTGCTGTGATGTGGCGTTCAAACCGTTGTTTTAATTGTTTTCCTTCATTGGAATAAAGTTTTCTCCTTTCTATTTTATTATGCCTGTTTCTTGTTTATCGTTTTAAGTTTATTTTTATTTTTTCTAGCTTTTTCTAACTTTGTTTACTTACTCCCTCTGTTTGTTCTCATCATGTGAACACTTCGTTATCTTCTTCGTTGATCTTTGAAGTATAGGTGGGGAAGTCTACGTGCTCCCCCTTCTTGTCTCTGGGTGATCATGGCCATTATTTCCTCTCCCATCTCGCGTTGCGTGGTTTGGATGAGTTTCTTGGCCCTTTTCTCTATAATCTTGTTGATTGGCTGAATTCTTGCTTCACGATGCAAATCTTGCTGTCTTCTTCTGTCTATTCTTCTTTTGTGCGTGATTATTAAAACTGCCTTGTTCTGTATTCGTTGCAGTGAGATAACTACTTTTTGAGATTGTATACAATGGTATCAACGGGTATACCATTGATGACTTAATTAAGGCTTGATAAATTTTCTTCTTGTTTTTTCTTTTAAGTGCTCTGAGCCTAAATAGTAGCCCGAGTCTCTTTTTTCCCCTTTCTACTCTTTCTCTCGCATGCTTGGTGTATCATCTCTTCATAATCGTCAATCCTAGCACTGTAGCTTCGTTTGTGTATTCGTATATGTTTCCTTCGATCACAATGTTGCTGATTCTCCTCCTGTGTATTGGTACGATTTTAAATTTATTCTTGTTGGTGCTGATCTCCTTAGCGGTTGATATCCCGTTGCTATAATGATGTTCGTCAATTCCATTTTGATCTCCACTGCGATGTAGGCTTCGTCCAATTCGTTGCAAGTTCTATATTTAATATCCTTTCTGATTGCTATAGCTGCCTCGTCCTGTAGTTCTCCCGACGGGTTGGCCGCTATAACATAGTAATTCCAGATTTTGATCTCGTCTTCTTGAAGATTTACGCCTTTTCCGAAATTAGAATTATGTCGGGGTCTAGTTTTCTAAAAATGTTTCCATACATTATCATTTTGCTTTTTTAATCCGTTGAACTGTAGAATCTTAAAATCTGTTTTATCCATTATAGTTTATAAAGTCCTAAAATCGATTCCGTTTCCAAAGTCTTTGAAACCGTTTCCGTTCGTTGATCGAGTATCTGTTCTAGAGACTACGTAAAACTTATTTCCGTCTTCATGTTGGTTTACGAGAGCCCTTAGCTTTCGAGTGGTGACCCGTGTTTGTTGGAGGTGGGCTTGGTGAGTTTTGTCTACTTTGTGGAGCTGGGCTCTTTCCCGTCCTGGATTTTCTTTTCTTCTGGGTTTTCCTTGTTATTCTTCTAGTCTATTCTTCTGCCGATTTGGAGCTGGTGTCGTCTGTGTCTGTTCCCGTTTCGCTGTATTCTTCCTGAGCGTCTCCTTGGTTTTCAGTCTCTGCGTTATCTACTTTGAGAATGGCCTCTTAATTAATCTCTTGTGGCACGACGATGGGTTCTAGTCCATTGGCCTTCAACATGGAGTTGAGTGTTTTCGCATATGTTCCAAGATTAAGTGCATTCTGGACTTAAAGGCTCTATACTGGATGTCATCAATTTCCAGTTCACTCTGTGTCAAGATGAGATCAAGAAGTGATGGGTGATTACTTCCACGGGCTCGAGTAAACTGATCAACATGCTGATGGAGATAGGAGTCCTGGCGAGCATCGTAGAACTTGGCCTGCTTACTCAGGTCCTCCAGATACAGCATGCTCCATCCACCTGATTTCCCTAAAGTTGAAGTTCCCATACAGCAACACTTGATTGCAGCATAATTTCACATTTCCGAAACTGCGTTCCTTACAATATAGTTGTACTGAGGGTGTGACCCCGGGAGTCTGTATATACATCCTCAAATTAATTTGTTGTTACCCGTATGTACAGCAGTGACTAGTGCTTCAACATCTATCCAAGTATCGTTTTCTATTTTTTCGGACACAAGAGACTTGTGAACCAAGACTGCGAATCCACCTCCCATTCTATCTCTGTCTTTCCTGAAGATGTTGTACTTATTGATGTTGAAGTAGTTGGTTGACACATCATTTGCACTTAACTTGCTCTCTGTTGTAAAAATAATATTTGGTTCTTCTATTTCCACTAATAAGGCTAGTTGGTCTCTTATTGCTACTATCTATGCTGTCTCTATTGGTGTACATACACTTGAGATGGGTTAGTACCCTCCTCTTTGAGGTATTGGTATCTGATTTTTTCATATCAGCCTCCCGTGCCGTATTACTCACTTCTCCCTGTCGACCCTCCGTTCTTCTTTGTTTTTTTTCCTCCCTGAGTTTGGTCAGGTCAGTATGGGCTTTCCTGTCCTTGAAGGTTCTGTCAGGTAGGATTTTTATATCTCTCAGGCTCTGGTCTTGTGCGTTTTTTAGGTCGAGCTTGCTTTGAGGATGTTCCATTTGGTCCCCTCATGTTTGAATACCACTTTGAGTAGCCTAGGGGTGTCTCTCCTGGCTCCCTGTTTCTTCCTCAGTCGTACCATGGTTTTTATTTCAATTCTTTCCTTGACTCCAATGGTTTCGGCGATCTTCTTCACTGTCTTCTGTTTTGCGCCCACTGGTTCTTCAACTCTATGGAGAATTAAGTTAGGTTTCCTGAAGGCTCGTTCTTCTTCGTCTCTCTTAAATTCATTTATCTGCTCCCAGACAGTCTCTTTGAATTCGGTTTGTATGTTTACTTTGGTCCCTATGTTCATCACTGCAGCCTTAAGGGCTTGCATTTTGCCTTTCAGATCTTTCAAGAAACCCTTGGCCTTGAAAAGGTCGGGTACTTTCCCAGAGCATTCTACACAAAGATAGTCTTTCCTCTTTTCCGAAGAACTTTAGGTCACCAGAAGATAGGTTCTGGTATTTTGCATGGAACCATTTTGTGCAGTAGTCACATATTATGTTGTCATAACTGCTAAATTAACACCACATACCTTGTTAGGGGCTCCCTGGCAGAGTGACTGTTCACGTCCCTGGGTTTGTATCTGTGTGTGGTTTTTCCCTTGGTTCCTGATTCTAGCTGGCTGTGTAGGGCCAGGCTTCTTTTGTTGTATGTTTGTGTTCCTTGCGCTCCTTGGTGGGGTGATATGGTGTTGATTCATCCTGGTCCTTTGTGACATGCGAATGCCTGGCCTTACCACTGGTGCTGGGCTGGTTGGTGATCCACGTGAGACAACTCTTGATTCACCCATTGCTATTATGATGTTAATCGGAAATAAAGCTATAGACTCCCTAACACTACCCTAGCTTTTCCCAAAGCACTATCCCTGCCTCAATATCCACGCTAGTATGCAAGCAGTGGTTGACGAATATGATCCAGGCTGCTCTGCTCCACTTGTCGTTAGTCAAAACAACTTTCCACCAGTATAGCCTTTGGATCGGCATTACTGCACCAGTATATCCTTTGGATCGGTACTGGTAATATTGGTACCTTCCGTTCACTAAATTTATCCGTTTGATAAAAGATTATTTTAAACAACTTAAGGCTCATGTTTAGGCATGCCTGCACAAGTGATTACAGGTTACTTGCTTGGTTACATAATTTCATAAGGCTTTTAATACTGTCGTATAATACTTTTTAGATCGAGTAATACTTTTGTCGAAGTATACCTTTTTGTCGTGATATACTTCTTTTGTTGAAGTCTGCTTTGATCTAAGAGTGCTAATTTTGTTGTTTTTAATGAAGAGCCGCTTCAACACGTAAGGATATAAAGAAACACACAGGAATTATCCCAAAATAAACATATATTTTTTAAATTTAACAATTAACTATAAAAAAACCCAACAGTAAACACATTTATATCCTCTTCCTACGCTAACTGAGACTAACCCGGTGGGCAACTGGGCCTATTACAATATCTTCAATGACAAAAAATAAACAAATAGGCTACACGTAAACACACCAATTGCCGATTAGTATTTTTTAGCGCGACCCTTTTAGATTAGCGTTAAACATTTAATTAAAGTACTCTCTTCTACTAACAAATATGACAGGGGTTCACGCACAATTGTTTCTACTTCCATTAAATCGTGAAACGTACTAAACTCATACTATCGCAATATGAATATAAATGTTCTTTCTAACTTACATGACAGACGGGATCAGGGATTGCCGGATGTCGTTGGAGGGCTTATCTTGCCCTTCGGAGATTTGGAGTGGCCGATGTTATAATTCCATCGAGATGGGATGGAGGAAGCGAGGTCAACTTCTTATTGCAAATTTGCCTCCGGTCACTTTAAGAAGACGGAGAGAGTTACGGCGCTCTTCGCTCCAAGAGTCCTTTTCTGAATAATCTTTAAGCCTCTTGGTATCTTATTCTTTAACGCCGAGTTCCCAACTAGATTTTGGGTATACGGGGGAATTTTTACCGTAATTAACGAATGGAACCACGTTGGGGCTTGGTTCTTCTCCTCTTATAGAGGATGGTATTCAATGTGATTTATCTTCGGTTAATAAATCACCCTAGATAGCGTTTCGAAAACCATAACTATCAATTTCGTTAGATCGAAGATGTCTGCCGTTAGCTTTAGGACTAATATGACAACGAAGTAAATTTTGGAATAAAGACTTGGGCTTTAAGAAAGACAATTACACAAATAAATATAGTTATAAAATTCAACGAATGTACAAAGATAAGTAGGTTAAGTAAATATGGTGAATAATATGGTGAAACAATATAGAGTGAATGATAGAGTAAATAATAATATAGAGTATAATAAAGTATCTTTGGTATAGTAAATAATATTGAGTTGTAATTAATATAGTGTCGTAATTTAGAGTATTTCAAAGGTATCTATAATGGACTGTGAATTGGGGACTTTAGACGAACGAGAGTGGCTAGTTAAATGGGAGAGTTCGCGTGCTTATTCGGGCAAGCTGGGAACGTGTGTTTGTTCGTTTGTGTGTGAAATGTAAGAGATGTTGTTTGGAACAGTATGCGCTAAGTAAATTGGCAAGAAAATAAATGAATTAATTAATTATTAAGTTTAACATAATGATTTGATTTACAAAAGTTGAAGTAATTTAGTTTGGAAGAATAAATAGACAAATTTAAGTAAAATGATTAAATTAAGTTTATGTAAAATAATTACATGATTAAATTAATAAAGTTAAAGTAAAATAATTACATGATTAAATTAATAGTTAAAGTAAAATAATTAAATTGATAAGTTAAAGTAATGCATAATGAATTTTACATCATAATGGATGTATATACATATTTAAGTTTCCCAGGAGGTTTTTATTAAAGGAATGCCCAGAGGCATTGCTCTACTCTCACTCTTACGGAGCTTGAGCTGTGAGAGTCACTCGAGTGTGAGCGGGTTTTCTTTTCTCCAGTCAGACTTCTTCTAAGTCTGTAAAGGATTCTTCGGTATGGCACCGATACAAAACTTGACGATTTATGTTAATTCGGCCCTGGGGGAGGGATCGATCTTCTCATTCTGATCCTTTATCGTTTCTCACCGAATAATCTTGACTGGCTGAAGGATCGTCTTCACGAACTGATCCTATGTCGTTCTCACCGAATAATAATCTTTTCTCTTTGCTTGCTTGTTGTGTATAGAAAGAAGAGAAAGGGAGCGCTGTATGTGATACGGCAGTCAGGTAGTCAGAGAAGAGCGTTGCGGAAAACATTTACGAAAAAGACAGCGAAAGTTGATAGGTCGGTGGCTATACACCGATGCGTTATGTTGTTGTGTGGGCGTAGTTTATGTGGTATTGAATGGACGAGGGTTGGGGGTAGGTCAGGAGGGGAGGCATTTGCTCATCCGGAAACGCGCTATTCATGATGCCTACTGGTTTATGCGAAGAACGGTACGGGCGGCGGGTGTTCGTGGGCCGCGGGATATCGCGTCGCCATCGCGTACCTTCTCACGTGTAGCGAGGTGTATAGTGGGTCTGTGGTGAATTTGTCGAGTTGTTTAGTGAGTCTGGTGTGAGCGTAAGTGTTGAGAGGAGCTAGTTTATTGTTGTTATGTAGTGCATCCATTCTCGAGTACTGCGGCGAACGGCAAGTGCGCTTCAGAGCAGAGTTCTGAATGCGCTCAGCCTTTCGCTTCCAGGTGTCGCTCGCAGCTACGAGGGACATCGGGGCGTACGTAAGAATGGGATGCACGAGTGCTTTATATAAGTGTAGTTTTAGTTTTTTTGCTCGCAGGGTAGAACCTACCGAGCGATGTGTTTGTACATGAGGCTCTTGCTTGTATTATGTTTTGGTGTAAGTTGAACCTGAGGGACTTGTCAAAAGTTAGCCCCAGGATTTTGGTGCGTTGAGTGTATGCAAGCCTTGTTGGGTTTTGGTGCATCATGTCTGGTGTGTGTGACTAGATTTGGGTAATTGTGTAGACGATGGCCAGATCCTAGGCCTAGCTTTTGTGGGACTATTTTGGTCTACTTTTCGTTGTTACTTTTTGAGAGATGAAAATCGAAGAATTTTATGGCGATTTTCGTTTTTATACTTGGGCGCTGTGCTCCCCCCCCCAAAGGATTGAAACTCAGGGTCATCGCAGTGTTATCCCCGCGGCGAGCCGTACCCAACAACAAGCCGACGCTCAAAATAATCGCATCCGGCCATCGTCTACACAATTACCTAGATTTGTAGGTTGTGCATGAAGTGGTCTCTAGCGCCGTAGAGTGTCATCTGTGTCTTCTGAGGATTCGTGGAAATCAGCAATTTATCCTCATAATCTGTTCTCTCGTCTAGTATTCTTTGTGTGTGGAGCGCGATTTCTTCTGGGGCCCGGCCGCTGACGAGAATGGTCTCGTCATCGGCGTAGGCCACTATGTAGGTGTGAACGCAGTTTACTGGTGGGCTTGGGGTGTCGTTTGTGACCATGATGTAGAGTGTGGGTGCCAGTACGCTTCCTTGGGGAACGCCTGAGCGTGGTGTGAAAGGTCTTGATAGGGTTGTGTTAACAGTACAATTAAATTAGATGATAACACAGAGTCATTATGACTAAATGTAAAGGAAGGTAAAAACAAGGGTAAATATTTAGATTATCGGCGCGAACGATGTGACGTACTATTTCGTCCGTGTTCCAAAATGTTTCACGTTTTTAGAGTACATTTAAGTTGACGGCTCGTGTGGGGGTAAACACAATGGGGGGACTACACTTCGATGATCCCGAGTTTTATTAAATTGGGGGGGGGGCTGGGGGACAGCCCCCCAGTATATAATCCTAATTGTTTATAGAATAATAATTTGAAAAGGACTCAAACGCGCATGAATATTCTGACACGAGTGAACGATAATATTTACACACAAATTTTTTTTCCGGCCAGGCCGCTAATCTACATATTTACCAAAACAAGCTTGTCATAGGATTATTATACAGACCACCAAATCTTAGTAAGGAAGCTTCAAATCTTCTGTGGCAGGAGATAGAACGGGCATGTAGAAGTAAGCATGTGTGTATAATGGGCGATTTTAATTACAGAAATATAGACTGGGAAGCTCTTGTGGGTGATCAGGAGGCTGAGGAATTTTGGAATGTTGTCCAAGATAATTTTCTGAGGCAGATTTTTAACGAACCCACTAGAGGTAATAATATACTGGATTTAGTTCTGACAAATAGGGAAGAAGTTATTAAGGATACTGAGATTGGAGGAAATTTGGGTAATAGTGACCATTGTGAAATTAGATTCAAGATGAAATGGAATGGTATTGATAGTAGCATGAATAATGTTAAAATTCCTGACTTTAGAAGAGCAAATTATAATGGGCTAAGGACTTACCTGGAGGCAGTTGTGCAGAAACCAGGCAATGAAATCAAATCAGGAATAGATTCCATGATATCAGTTAACATAACAACACATAACATAATTTCACGGATGACAAAAGACACAAGGGCCTATCAAAGGCTGTCTGGCTTTGTTCTGGAAGGTTGTCTTACAGGAAGCTCCTGATTCTCATTGTAAGATTGAGATATAATACTGATTTGGGTTTGTAGTTTTTCTTGTATTTATTTAATACATCAATCACTGTGTAATAAATACATTAGTGATTAATACTTTTGGGGAAGATAACTGGCAGCAATCCTGAGCAAGAATTTTTTTGGTGAGTGTTAACTTTTTCCTTAGTAAATTTCTGAGAGTATGGCTGTTTGTATAGATGGTGAGAGCATGCCGTTTGAAAGTAGTGTGTATGTGGAGTTGAAAGGAGAGTGAATGTAACTGAATGCCGTGTGTGTTTTCTGGAAGGGGAGGTTAGAAGGTTGAGTGGGGAATGTAAGAGGTTGAATGATTTGGTGTTTGAGGTGAGAAGAGATGCAAGTGTGCGATTGAAGCGTGAGATTAGTGCTAAGAGGGTGGAAAATAGGGCTAGGACTGGGAACATAACATAACATAACATAATCACACGGATGACAAAAGCCACAAGGGCCTATCAAAGGTCATCCGCCTCCATCAAAACCCACCCACAAAAAGCACCATTACCAGGGGAAGACAAAATCAAAGTCCCCCACAATATAATATAACAGATGACAAAAGCCACAAGGGCTCATCATAGGTCATCCGAGTCAAACGGCCTCTTTTTCAAGGCACCCAAACTCCCAGGAAAACTGCATCCAGAAACAAGGGTATCACCAATCAAGGCTTGTCAAGAACTAAATCATGCAGCTATAGATATATACAAACAATATTAATATATACAAAACTTAGGAACCATCACAACCTTCCCTTCCCATAAACTCATCCAACCTACTCTTAAATACATTTAGATTTGGACTACCTACTACCCTCTGCGGCAATTTGTTCCAGAAGTCTACCACGCTATTGGTGAAAAAATATTTTCTTAAATCCAACCTACACCCTTGCTTTTTAATTTTCAAGTGGTGACCTCTAGTCCGGTTTCCATCATCTAACTCAAAAAACTTGCTAACATCCAATTTATCTATCCCAGAAAATTTTTTAAAGAGCTCAATCATAGAGAGTAGCAGGTTAATTAATGATGCTCAGCATGGTTTTAGAAAAGATAGATCGTGTTTAACTAATTTACTGGATTTTATGGATTATGTAACTAAAGAATTAGATAGGGGTGAGAAAGTTGATGTGATCTACTTAGATTTCAGCAAAGCTTTTGATAAGGTTCCACATAGAAGACTAGTTCATAAATTAAAGCTGCATGGGATATGTGGGAACGTTTTAAATTGGATAACTGAATGGCTGAAAAATAGGAAACAGAGAGTTGTACTGAATGGAGTGAGGTCAGAGTGGAGGAATGTTATTAGTGGCGTACCTCAGGGATCAGTTTTAGGCCCTTTATTATTTATAATCTATGTAAATGATCTTGGGCAAGGTGTAAATAGCAAAGTGTCAATTTTTGCTGATGACACTAAATTGGCAGCTGTAGTCAAAGAGGTTGAGGGTAGCTTTAAAGTGCAGGGTGACTTAGATAAGCTGTTAGCTTGGGCTCAGAAGTGGCAGATGACTTTTAACCTTAATAAATGCAAAGTTATTAACATGGGGAGAGATAATAGGGAATTTAGCTATGAGATGGATGGATATTGGCTTAATTCAGTTGAAGATGAGAAAGACTTAGGAGTGGTAGTAGATAGGTCACTGAAATTTTCAAAGCAGTGTATTGAGGCAAAAAATAGAGCAAATAGGGTGCTAGGTTACATTAAAAGAAATGTTAGCTACAAGAGTAAGGAGGTCATCCTTAAACTATACAACTCTTATGTCAGGCCACATTTAGAGTACTGTATACAGGCATGGTCACCACATTTTAGACATGATATAAACTTATTAGAGTCAGTACAAAGGAGGGCAACAAAAATAATACCATCCCTGAAGCACCTTGAATATGAAGATAGACTGAGGGTATTAAATATGTTTTCATTTGAAAGAAGGTGTGTGAGGGGAGATATGATTGAGCTTTTTAAAATCTTTTCTGGGATGGATAAATTAGATTTCAGCAAGTTATTTGAGTTAGAAGGTAGTAATAGAACTAGAGGCCACCACTTAAAGATTAAAAAACAGAGGTGCAGACTGGATGTTAGAAAATATTTTTTCACTAACAGAGTGGTAGATTATTGGAATAGTTTGCCACCTGAGACTGTAGACAGCCCAAACTTGAATGTTTTCAAGCGCAGATTGGATGATTATATGGGGATGGAGGGTTAATTTCTTACTTTTTGGTATGTGGATATGTTTCTTGACTCATTCCTGTGGATGCAGTTTCTTTTTATTGTATATTTTGGGGGATTTTGTTTTTGTTTTTGACAGACTCCTATGGAGGCTTTAAATTATATATTGTAGATGCATGGTTGGACATTCCTATGGATTGTTAAATTGTATATTGTAGCTGCATGATCTGACAAAATCCTATGGATGCATTATATGGGTGGGATTTGATGGATACGGATGACCTTTGATAGGCCCTTGTGGCTTTTGTCATCCGTTAAATTATGTTATGTTATGTTATGTTAATACCCTCAGTCTATCTTCATATTCAAGGTGCCTGGGGGAAGGAATAATCTTTGTTGCCCTCCGTTGCACTGACTCAAGAAGGTTAATATCGTGTCTAAAATGTGGGGACCATGCCTGTATACAGTACTCTAGATGTGGCCTAACATAAGAGTTATAGAGTTTAAGAATAACCTCATAAGAAGTTGGCTGTCTGGCTTTGTTCTGGAAGGTTGTCTTGCAGGAAGCTCTTGATTCTCATTGTAAGATTGGGATATAATACTGATTTGGGTGTATAGTTTTTTTTTTGTATTTATTTAATACATCAATCACTGTGTAATAAATACATTAGTGATTAATACTTTTGGGGAAGATAACTGGCAGCAATCCTGAGCAAGAATTTTTTTTGGTGAGTGTTAACTTTTTCCTTAGTAAATTTCTGAGAGTATGGCTGTTTGTATAGATGGTGAGAGCATGCCGTTTGAAAGTAGTGTGTATGTGGTGTGTATTGTGGCTTTTGTCAAAGGTCATCCGACTCCGTCAAAACCCACCCACAAAAAGCACCATCACCAGGGGAAGACAAAATCAAAGTCCCCCACAATATAATATAACGGATGACAAAAGCCACAAGGGCTCATCATAGGTCATCCGAGTCAAGCGGCCTCTTTTTCAAGGCACCCAAACTCCCAGGAAAACTACATCCAGAGGATTGCATCCAGAAACAAGGATATCACCAATCAAGGCTTGTCAAGAACTAAATCATGCAGCTATAGATATATACAAACAATATTAATATATACAAAACTTAGGAACCATTACAACCTTCCCTTCCCATAAACTCATCCAACCTACTCTTAAATACATTTAGATTTGGACTACCTACTACCCTCTGCGGCAATTTGTTCCAAAAGTCTACCACTCTATTGGTGAAAAAATATTTTCTTAAATCCAACCTACACCCTTGCTTTTTAATTTTCAAGTGGTGACCTCTAGTCCGATTTCCATCATCTAACTCAAAAAACTTGCTAACATCCAATTTATCTATCCCGGAAAAAATTTTAAACAGCTCAATCATATCCCCTCTCACACACCTCCTTTCGAACGAGAACATATTTAATACCCTCAGTCTATCTTCATATTCAAGGTGCCTCAGGGAAGGAATAATCTTTGTTGCCCTCCGTTGCACTGACTCAAGAAGGTTAATATCGTGTCTAAAATGTGGGGACCATGCCTGTATACAGTACTCTAGATGTGGCCTAACATAAGAGTTATAGAGTTTAAGAATAACCTCCTTACTTTTGTAACTGACATTTCTCTTAATAAAACCCAGCACTCTATTTGCCCTATTTCTTGCTTCAATACACTGCTTAGAAAACCTTAATGACTTATCTATTACTACTCCTAGATCTTTCTCATCCTCTACTGAGCTCAGCCAATGCCCATCCATTTCATAGTTAAATTCTCTATTATCTTTTCCCATGTTAATAACTTTGCACTTATCAAGGTTGAAAGTCATTTGCCACTTATGTGCCCAGGATAACAATTTATTTAAATCCCCCTGCACTTTAAAATTATCATCAATATCTTTAACTACAGCTGCTAATTTGGTATCATCCGCAAAAATTGACACTTTATTATTAACTGCCTCCCCAAGATCGTTTATATAGATGACAAATAATAATGGACCGAGAACTGATCCCTGAGGAACCCCACTGATAACATCCCTCCACTCTGACTTTACACCATTTAGCACTACCCTTTGCTTCCTGTCTTTCAGCCACTCAGCTATCCAATTTGAAACACCCCCACATATCCCAATCATTTTTAATTTATGAACTAGTCTCCTATGTGGAACCTTATCAAATGCTTTACTAAAATCTAAGTAAATTATATCTACATTCTCTCCCTTATCTACTTGATCTGTTACAAACTCCAGAAAGTCTAGTAAGTTAGTCAAACATGATCTACCTGATCTAAACCCATGCTGAGCATCGCTGATTAACCCCTCCCTCTCTAGATGTTGGCAAATCCCTTTTTTAACTATTTTCTCAAGAATTTTACAGACTACAGGAGTTAGGCTAACCGGTCTAAAGTTATTTGGATCCTCTTTACTACCCTTCTTGAAAATGGGGACTACATTTGCTCTCTTCCAATCATCGGGTATTTCTCCATATTCCAATGACCTAGTATATAACTTGTCCAGAGCTATTGAGATACTTTCTACCCCTTCTTTAAGTATCCTAGAATGAATATTATCAGGGCCGGAGGCCTTGGTAGTATCTAAATCACCTATTAGTCCTTTTATCATCCTCCGATCCACACAAATGTTAGTAAACACCTCTTTTCCTGACCTATGAGTACTATACATAGGACTATTTAGTTTCTCTTTTGTAAATACTGATGCAAAATGACCATTTAGTACCTCAACTATTTCCTCATCAGTTTCTCTCACAAACCCTTCATATTTGATAGGTCCTATTTTAACTCTGCCACACTTGTTATTAATTTTATAGTAACTAAAGAACTTTCTAGGATCTTTGTTGCTATCCTGAGCTAATTTAATTTCTGACACCCTTTTGTTCTTCTTTATAATCTTATTTAACTCATTCCTAGCCATTCTATAATCACTTAAATTTTGAATATTATTTTGTACCTGTAATTTTTTATATGCCCTTTTCTTCTCTGAAATTTTTCTAGCTATCTCCTGATTCCACCATAATGGTTTCCTACTTTTGTTCCTAATGGTCTTCATTGGGATACATTGTTCTTGGACTACATTTATTATATGCTTGAAAGTATCCCACATCCCATAAGCATTTTTACCTCTGAATTCTATATCCCAGTCTACCAAATTTAGCAAGCTTCGAAGTTTTACATAATCTCCCTTATGAAAATTTGGAACTTTTTCAGCATTCTCAGTTATTTTACCCTTCTCAATTCCCAAGTTAAAACGAACTATCTGATGGTCACTATTTCCCAATGCTTCCCCAACAGTCAATTCTTGAACTAAATGATCACTGTTAGAAAGTACTAAATCTAATATATTGTCCCCCCTCGTTGGCTCATTAACAAATTGATTAAAAAAATTATCCTCAAAGCATTCTATGAACCTGCCACTTGTTCTATCCCTACCTATCATATTTTCCCAGTCCACAGAGTTTAAGTTGAAGTCCCCAATAATAACTGCATCTGTTTCACATCCCTTACTTATTTCCCTTATCATTAGTTCATCTATATCATCAGTCTGCCCAGGTGGCCTGTAAAAAGCTCCCAAATGCACCATTCTATTTTTACTGAACCTAATATCTATCCAAAGTGACTCAACTCCATCCTGCTTTATTGAAGTATTTAAACTTGAAACAATGTTGTTTTTTATATAGATAATTATTCCTCCACCAATCCTACCTGTCCTTTGACTAATGTACATATTATAGCCCTGTAAATCAAATTCACTTATAGTGTCACTAAATTCTATTTCATTAACCCATGATTCAGTAACGCATAATATATCTATATCCTCATTGCTAATATAACTAAATAGCTCATCCTTCTTGTTTCTAAGACTACGAGCATTTGTATAGAAACACTTTAATCCCCCTATCCCTGAAGCACCTCTTGAAACTTGAATGACCTCACCTCTATCGCCTTGGAACCTATTTCTGTTATCTGCCAAGTCCATTCTACTTTCAGTACTATAATGTCCTCTCATAATTCCCTGACCACTATTAGTATCTAGTTTTGTCATCCGTGTAATTATGTTATGTTATGTTATGTGGTGTGTGATGCATGTGGAGTTGAAAGGAGAGTGAATGTAACTGAATGCCGTGTGTGTTTTCTGGAAGGGGAGGTTAGGAGGTTGAGTGGGGAATGTAAGAGGTTGAATGATTTGGTGTTTGAGGTGAGAAGAGATGCAAGTGTGCGATTGAAGGGTGAGATTAGTGCTAAGAGGGTGGAAGATAGGGCTAGGACTGGGAACAGTGTGGAAGTTGTGAGTGATGATGAATGGTGGGTGAAAATGGATAGGATAGATAAGTTAGGACAGGTTAGGTGTGTGAATGAGAGGGACATAGAACCTGTTAGGTTGACTAACAGATTCAATGTCCTGAGAGAGGAAGAGTGTGAAAGTGATTTGCCTGGTGTGATTGTGGATGAAAGCAGGATGGGTGGTAGTGTGACTGAGAGCAGGAGGGAGGGTAATGTTAGGCCAAGACAGAATAGGAGAATGACTGAGGTGCTAGTGATGGGTGACTCTCAGATTAGGTATTTAGATAGGAAGTTGAGTGATAGCAAGTGGAAGGGAATGAGAGTTTGTCTGCCGGGTGCTGGTGTAAGTGATGTTTGTGAGAGGTATGATAGGCTGGTTTCTGGGTGTGAGAGGGATGCAGTTGTGATTACCCATGTGGGAGTGAATGATGTAAAGAAGGTGGGTACATGTGAGTTACATGAGCAGTATAAAAGGTTAGTTGAAAGGATGAGTAAAAGCAGGGTAAAAGGTGTTGTTTCTGGTGTGCTTCCAAGATTGGATGTGGGGGTAGAATGGTTGTCGCGTGCAATTGGTTTGAATGAATTTGTGAAAGGACTGTGTGAGGAGTTAGGATTGGTGTTTGTAGATGTCTGGGGAGGGTTTTACGGGAATAGGAGGTTGTATGCGATGGATGGGCTCCATCTTAGTCGGGCAGGTGTTGAGGTTCTATGGGGGGAGCTGGATAGTGTGATTAGGTCCTTACGGGTGGGAAACTAGAAGCTGTTAGAGGTAAGGGAATAACAGGATTAGAGGGCAGGTGTAGGAAATGGAAGGGATGCAGAGATAGAGGAATAGCTAAGGGAGAGGGCATACTGATGCGTTATAGGGGGACTAATGCACAAGTGAATGAGCAGATAACTAGGAATAGAAAAGCACGCTGCAATGAAGATGGGAATAATAAAAAAACCTTAAAAATATACTACACAAATGGTCGGAGTATAAGGAATAAGATAGATCTCTTAAGAGCGTTAGCGAGTGAAGAGAATTTTGATATAATTGCGATAACAGAGTCATGGCTTGATTTGGCAGGAAATCACTTTAAACCTGAGGTTGAGATTGAGGGCTTTAACATGTTCCATACAGATAGGAATAGGAAGAGAGGAGGAGGGGTTATTATTTATATTAAAGATAATCTCCAGTGTTGTGTAAACAGTACAATTAAATTAGATGATAACACAGAGTCATTATGGCTAAATGTAAAGGAAGGTAAAAACAAGCTTGTCATAGGATTATTATACAGACCACCAAATCTTAGTAAGGAAGCTTCAAATCTTCTGTGGCAGGAGATTGAACGGGCATGTAGAAGTAAGCATGTGTGTATAATGGGCGATTTTAATTACAGAAATATAGACTGGGAAGCTCTTGTGGGTGATCAGGAGGCTGAGGAATTTTTGAATGTTGTCCAAGATAATTTTCTGAGGCAGATTATTAACGAACCCACTAGAGGTAATAATATACTGGATTTAGTTCTGACAAATAGGGAAGAAGTTATTAAGGATACTGAGATTGGAGGAAATTTGGGTAATAGTGACCATTGTGAAATTAGATTCAAGATGAAATGGAATGGTATTGATAGTAGCATGAACAATGTTAAAATTCCTGACTTTAGAAGAGCAAATTATAATGGGCTAAGGACTTACCTGGAGGCAGTTGTACAGAAACCAGGCAATGAAATCAATTCAGGAATAGATTCAATGATATCAGTTAGTGGAGACAATAATCACCAGGAGGAAGAGATTACAATTGAAGAGGAGTATGAAAGAATAATTGAGCAATTAATTACAGGTCAGATCATTAACATTCCTTATAAGGAGATTAGGACTAAAAATAATGACCCAAAATGGATGACAGATAAAATTAAGCATTATATTGGCATTAAAAAGGGCATTTATAGGAAAATAAAAAATGGAGAGGATCACTTAAGGCAGAGATATAATGAACTAGCAAGAGATGTTAAAAAGTTAGTTAGAGTAGCAAGGAGAAATTATAAATTATGAAATTAAAGTGGCAAATAGGGCAAAGGAAGATCCTAAAAGTTTTTATCAATTATACAAAACTAAGGTTAGAGATAAAATAGGCCCACTTATAGATTCCAATGGAGAATTAGTGAGTGATAGGGACTCAATGGCTGGAATGCTAAATGACTTTTTTCTCTCAGTATTTACACAGGAGGATACTCTAAATATACCCGAGGTGTCAATGATCTTTTGGGGTAATGATGAAGAGAAATTAAAGGATATCTTGATCACAAAGGAGATAGTGACAAAGGAAATTGATAAAATCAAAAGTAGTAAAGCACCCGGTCCTGATGAGGTCTTTCCTAGAATTTTGAAAGAATGTAAGGATGTGTTAAGTGAGCCCCTAGCATGCATCTTTAGAAAATCATTGGAGAGTGGCATTGTGCCAGTGGCATGGAAGAAAGCCAATGTGATACCTATATTTAAGAAAGGGGATAAAACAAATATGTCTAATTACAGACCAGTAAGTTTGACATCAGTGGTAGGGAAAATGATGGAATCTATTATAGCAAGGAATATTAGGGATCACTTGGATAAGCAAAAGTTGATAAAAGAATCACAGCATGGCTTTAGTAAGGGTAAATCCTGCCTGACTAATTTGCTGTCTTTTTATAGTAAGGTGTATGAAGCAGCAGATAAGGATGAAAACTATGATATTTTATACTTGGACTTTAGTAAGGCTTTTGATCGAGTGCCACACTTACGGCTTCTGAGCAAAGTTAAAGCACACGGGATCGATGGCAGTATATTTAGGTGGATTCAGTCATGGCTTGGTGACAGACAGCAAAGAGTTAGTATAGATGGAGTTAAATCTGAGTGGGGGTGTGTTAGCAGTGGAGTTCCGCAAGGATCTGTTTTGGGTCCCTTGCTATTCTTAATTTATATTAATGATCTTGACATAGGTATAAGTAGTGACCTGAGTAAATTTGCTGATGATACTAAGCTAGGTAGGGCCATTAGGGCTGATTCTGATGCTGTTGTAATGCAGGAGGAATTGACCATTCTGTCCAATTGGGCTGAGAAATGGCAAATGAAGTTTAACATAGACAAATGTAGTGTACTTAGTATAGGTAGAAATAATCCACTGAATAGTTATAAATTAAATGGGAGAAATTTAGGGAGGACCGATTGTGAGAGGGACTTGGGTATTTTGGTAACATAACATAACATAACATAACATAATTACACGGATGACAAAAGCCACAAGGGCCTATCAAAGGTCATCCGCCTCCGTCAAAACCCACCCACAAAAAGCACCATCACCAGGGGAAGACAAAATCAAAGTCCCCCACAATATAATATAACGGATGACAAAAGCCACAAGGGCTCATCATAGGTCATCCGAGTCAAGCGGCCTCTTTTTCAAGGCACCCAAACTCCCAGGAAAACTACATCCAGAGGATTGCATCCAGAAACAAGGGTATCACCAATCAAGGCTTGTCAAGAACTAAATCATGCAGCTATAGATATATACAAACAATATTAATATATACAAAACTTAGGAACCATCACAACCTTCCCTTAACATAACATAACATAACATAATTACACGGATGACAAAAGCCACAAGGGCCTATCAAAGGTCATCCGCCTCTGTCTTAAATACATTTAGATTTGGACTACCTACTACCCTCTGCGGCAATTTGTTCCAGAAGTCTACCACTCTATTGGTGAAAAAATATTTTCTTAAATCCAACCTACACCCTTGCTTTTTAATTTTCAAGTGGTGACCTCTAGTCCGATTTCCATCATCTAACTCAAAAAACTTGCTAACATCCAATTTATCTATCCCGGAAAAAATTTTAAAAAGCTCAATCATATCCCCTCTCACACACCTCCTTTCGAACGAGAACATATTTAATACCCTCAGTCTATCTTCATATTCAAGGTGCCTCAGGGAAGGAATAATCTTTGTTGCCCTCTGTTGCACTGACTCAAGAAGGTTAATATCGTGTCTAAAATGTGGGGACCATGCCTGTATACAGTACTCTAGATGTGGCCTAACATAAGAGTTATAGAGTTTAAGAATAACCTCCTTACTTTTGTAACTGACATTTCTCTTAATAAAACCCAGCACTCTATTTGCCCTATTTCTTGCTTCAATACACTGCTTAGAAAACCTTAATGACTTATCTATTACTACTCCTAGATCTTTCTCATCCTCTACTGAGCTCAGCCAATGCCCATCCATTTCATAGTTAAATTCTCTATTATCTTTTCCCATGTTAATAACTTTGCACTTATCGAGGTTGAAAGTCATTTGCCACTTATGTGCCCAGGATAACAATTTATTTAAGTCCCCCTGCACTTTAAAATTATCATCAATATCTTTAACTACAGCTGCTAATTTGGTATCATCCGCAAAAATTGACACTTTATTATTAACTGCCTTCCCAAGATCGTTTATATAGATGACAAATAATAATGGACCGAGAACTGATCCCTGAGGAACCCCACTGATAACATCCCTCCACTCTGACTTTACACCATTTAGCACTACCCTTTGCTTCCTGTCTTTCAGCCACTCAGCTATCCAATTTGAAACACCCCCACATATCCCAATCATTTTTAATTTATGAACTAGTCTCCTGTGTGGTACCTTATCAAATGCTTTACTAAAATCTAAGTAAATTATATCTACATTCTCTCCCTTATCTACTTGATCTGTTACAAACTCCAGAAAGTCTAGTAAGTTAGTCAAACATGATCTACCTGATCTAAACCCATGCTGAGCATCGCTGATTAACCCCTCCCTCTCTAGATGTTGGCAAATCCCTTTTTTAACTATTTTCTCAAGAATTTTACAGACTACAGGAGTTAGGCTAACCGGTCTAAAGTTATTTGGATCCTCTTTACTACCCTTCTTGAAAATGGGCACTACATTCGCTCTCTTCCAATCATCGGGTATTTCTCCATATTCCAATGACCTAGTATATAACTTGTCCAGAGCTATTGAGATACTTTCTACCCCTTCTTTAAGTATCCTAGAATGAATATTATCAGGGCCGGAGGCCTTGGTAGTATCTAAATCACCTATTAGTCCTTTTATCATCCTCCGATCCACACAAATGTTAGTAAACACCTCTTTTCCTGACCTATGAGTACTATACATAGGACTATTTAGTTTCTCTTTTGTAAATACTGATGCAAAATGACCATTTAGTACCTCAACTATTTCCTCATCAGTTTCTCTCACAAACCCTTCATATTTGATAGGTCCTATTTTAACTCTGCCACACTTGTTATTAATTTTATAGTAACTAAAGAACTTTCTAGGATCTTTGTTGCTATCCTGAGCTAATTTAATTTCTGACACCCTTTTGTTCTTCTTTATAATCTTATTTAACTCATTCCTAGCCATTCTATAATCACTTAAATTTTGAATATTATTTTGTACCTGTAATTTTTTATATGCCCTTTTCTTCTCTGAAATTTTTCTAGCTATCTCCTGATTCCACCATAATGGTTTCCTACTTTTGTTCCTAATGGCCTTCATTGGGATACATTGTTCTTGGACTACATTTATTATATGCTTTAAAGTATCCCACATCCCATAAGCATTTTTACCTCTGAATTCTATATCCCAGTCTACCAAATTTAGCAAGCTTCGAAGTTTTACATAATCTCCCTTATGAAAATTTGGAACTTTTTCAGCATTCTCAGTTATTTTACCCTTCTCAATTCCCAAGTTAAAACGAACTATCTGATGGTCACTATTTCCCAATGCTTCCCCAACAGTCAATTCTTGAACTAAATGATCACTGTTAGAAAGTACTAAATCTAATATATTGTCCCCCCTCGTTGAATCGTTAACAAATTGATTCAAAAAATTATCCTCAAAGCATTCTATGAACCTGCCACTTGTTCTATCCCTACCTATCATATTTTCCCAGTCCACAGAGTTTAAGTTGAAGTCCCCAATAATAACTGCATCTGTTTCACATCCCTTACTTATTTCCCTTATCATTAGTTCATCTATATCATCAGTCTGCCCAGGTGGCCTGTAAAAAGCTCCCAAATGCTAAGAATAAAGCTAATAGGATATTGGGATTCATTAGGAGAAGTGTAAGCAATAAGAGTGCTGAAGTCATTCTAAAACTGTATCTGGCGCTAGTTAGGCCTCATCTAGACTATGCAGTACAATTTTGGTCACCATATTATAGGAAGGATATTGATTTGCTTGAGTCTGTGCAGAGAAGGATGACAAAGATGATTGGTGGGCTAAGGAACTTACCTTATGGTGAAAGGCTCAGAAAACTAAATCTACATACATTGGAAAGGAGAAGAGTCAGAGGGGAATTGATTGAAGTCTTCAAATGGGTAAAAGGATATAATAAAGGGGATCTGGGTAAGGTTCTTATACTTAGTGAACATGACAGGACACGTAGCAATGGGTTTAAGCTTGATAAGTATAGGTTTAGGAAGGAGATTGGGAGGAATTGGTTTAACATAACATAACATAACATAATTTAACGGATGACAAAAGCCACAAGGGCCTATCAAAGGTCATCCGTATCCATCAAATCCCACCCATATAATGCATCCATAGGATTTTGTCAGGTCATGCAGCTACAATATACAATTTAACAATCCATAGGAATGTCCAACCATGCATCTACAATATATAATTTAAAGCCTCCATAGGAGTCTGTCAAAAACAAAATCAAAATCCCCCAAAATATACAATAAAAAGAAACTGCATCCACAGGAATGAGTCAAGAAACATATCCACATACTAAAAAGTAAGAAATTAACCCTCCATCCCCATATAATCATCCAATCTGCGCTTGAAAACATTCAAGTTTGGGCTGTCTACAGTCTCAGGTGGCAAACTATTCCAATAATCCACCACTCTGTTAGTGAAAAAATATTTTCTAACATCCAGTCTGCACCTCTGTTTTTTAATCTTTAAGTGGTGGCCTCTAGTTCTATTACTACCTTCTAACTCAAATAACTTGCTGAAATCTAATTTATCCATCCCAGAAAAGATTTTAAAAAGCTCAATCATATCTCCCCTCACACACCTTCTTTCAAATGAAAACATATTTAATACCCTCAGTCTATCTTCATATTCAAGGTGCTTCAGGGATGGTATTATTTTTGTTGCCCTCCTTTGTACTGACTCTAATAAGTTTATATCATGTCTAAAATGTGGTGACCATGCCTGTATACAGTACTCTAAATGTGGCCTGACATAAGAGTTGTATAGTTTAAGGATGACCTCCTTACTCTTGTAGCTAACATTTCTTTTAATGTAACCTAGCACCCTATTTGCTCTATTTTTTGCCTCAATACACTGCTTTGAAAATTTCAGTGACCTATCTACTACCACTCCTAAGTCTTTCTCATCTTCAACTGAATTAAGCCAATATCCATCCATCTCATAGCTAAATTCCCTATTATCTCTCCCCATGTTAATAACTTTGCATTTATTAAGGTTAAAAGTCATCTGCCACTTCTGAGCCCAAGCTAACAGCTTATCTAAGTCACCCTGCACTTTAAAGCTACCCTCAACCTCTTTGACTACAGCTGCCAATTTAGTGTCATCAGCAAAAATTGACACTTTACTATTTACACCTTGCCCAAGATCATTTACATAGATTATAAATAATAAAGGGCCTAAAACTGATCCCTGAGGTACGCCACTAATAACATTCCTCCACTCTGACCTCACTCCATTCAGTACAACTCTCTGTTTCCTATTTTTCAGCCATTCAGTTATCCAATTTAAAACGTTCCCACATATCCCATGCAGCTTTAATTTATGAACTAGTCTTCTATGTGGAACCTTATCAAAAGCTTTGCTGAAATCTAAGTAGATCACATCAACTTTCTCACCCCTATCTAATTCTTTAGTTACATAATCCATAAAATCCAGTAAATTAGTTAAACACGATCTATCTTTTCTAAAACCATGCTGAGCATCATTAATTAACCTGCTACTCTCTAGATGATCAGAAATTCCCTTCTTAACCATCTTCTCAAGAATTTTACAGACTATAGAAGTTAAGCTTACTGGTCTAAAGTTATTTGGGTCCTCTTTGCTTCCCTTTTTAAAAATTGGCACTACATTTGCCAATTTCCAATCATTTGGTATTTCTCCAGACTCTAGTGATCTAATAAATATCTTCTCGAGAGCTACTGCAATACTTTCTACACCTTCTTTGAGAATCCTAGAATGAATGTTGTCAGGGCCAGATGCCTTACTAGTATTTAACTGAATTATAAGCCCTTTAATTTCTTCTCTGTCTATATTAATAGAATTTATCACTACTTCCCTTGACCTAGAATTATCATCAATTAATCTAACTGGTTTCTCTTCTGTGAATACTGAAGCAAAATGATCATTAAGGACCTCTACTATTTCCTCATCAGATTCTTTCAAAACCCCTTCATATTTAATAGGCCCTATTTTATCACTGTTAGATTGATTATTGATTCTATAATAGCTAAAGAATTTTTTAGGATCTTTATTATTATTTTTAGCTAAATTAATTTCTGCTGTCCTTTTGGTCTTCTTAATAATCTTATTTAGTTCATTTCTGGTTGACCTATAATGGTTTAAATTATCTAAACTACTCTCACTTTGTAATCTCTGGTATGCCCTTTTTTTCTCTGAAACTTTATTAGCTATTTCTTGGTTCCACCATAATGGTTTCCTACATTTCTTCCTAATAGACTTCATCGGAATACACTGTTCCTGAACCATGTTTAATATAGTCTTAAAAATATCCCACATCTCATAAGTATTCTTTCCATGGAATTCTATATCCCACCTAATCTGATTTAGCATGCTGCGTAATTTATCGTAATCTCCCCTATAAAAATTTGGAATTTTCGTGGAGTTTGTCGTTGTTCTACCCTTAACTATTTGCAAATTAAACCGAACCATCTGATGATCACTGTTTCCCAATGATTCCCCTACACTCAATCCTTGAACTAAGTGATCATCATTTGAAAGAATTAGATCTAATATATTGGCACCCCTTGTTGGCTTATTAACAAATTGGATCAAAAAGTTATCCTCAAAACACTCCATAAACTTACAACTTGCTCTATCTCTTCCTATCATATTTTCCCAGTCTACAGAAGTTAAATTAAAGTCACCAAGAATAACTGTATCTTCTTTGCATCCTTTACTTATTTCCCTAATCATTAACTCATCGATACAATCAGTCTGTCCTGGTGGTCTATAAAAAGCTCCCAAGTGTATTTTCCTATTTTTACCAACCTTAATATCTATCCATAATGATTCACCTTCTCCTTGCTTTATAGAGTTATTTAGATTTGAAGAAATGCTATTTCTGATATAAATAATCAACCCACCACCAGTCCTATCTCTCCTTTGACTAATGTACATAGTATAACCCTCTAGTTCAAATTCACTGACATTATCATTAAATATATTTTCATTAACCCATGATTCAACTATACATATTATATCTATATCTTCATGAATGATATAACTAAATAATTCATCCCTCTTATTTCTAAGACTACGAGCATTTGTGTAAAGACAACTCAGCCCACCTATCCCTGAAGCACCTGAGGGCCTATCTCCTCTGCATCTCCTTTCTCTCTTTCCCCGACCCTGTACTCTTGTATTTCCCTAACCACTATCACTACTCAAGTAGTTTAACCCTAAAGCACTTCCATTAGCCTGCCTACCTTCTACAAATCTGTGTTTGATTCCTTTCCCTGCCTCACTTTGAGCCATTAAATTTCCCTGACCACTATCAAAACCTAGTTTCCCGCCTCTAAAGACCTAATAACACTATCTAATTCCCGCCACAAAACCTCAACCCCATCTCGGCTCAGATGGAGTCCATCCATCGCATACAAACCCTTATTCCCATAAAACCCACTCCAAACATCTACAAATACCAATCCTGACTCCTCGCACAAACCTTTCACATATTCATTCAACCCCATTGCACGAGACAACCATTCCATCCCCACATCCATTCTGGGAAGCACACCTGAAACAACGCCTTTTACTCTACTTTCACACATCCTTTCAATCAGCCTTTTATACCGCTGTCGTAACTCACAAGTACCCACCTTCTTTACATCGTTTACTCCGACATGTGTAATCACAACTGCTTCCCTCTCACACCCAGACACCAACCTATCATACCTCTCACACACATCATTTACACCAGCACCCGGCAGACAAACTCTCACTCCCTTCCATTTACTTTCATTCAACTTCCTATCTAAATACCTAATCTGAGAGTCACCCATCACAATCACCTCAGTCATTCTCCTATTCTCTCTAGGCCTAGTATTACCCTCCCTCCTGCTCTCACTCACTCGACCTCCTATTCTACTTTCAGGCACGGCCACACCAGACAAATCTCTTTCAAATTCTTCCTCTCTCAGGGCATCAAATCTGTTAGTTAGCCTAACAGGTTCCATGTCCCTCTCATTCACACACCTAACCTGTCCTAACTTATCTATTCTGTTCACTTTCACCCACCACTCATCATCACTTACTTCACTTACTGCTTTCTCTCCAGTCCCTGTTCTAGGCCTAACTTCCTCCCTCCTGGTCCCAATCTGACTCTTCAAACGTACACTTGCATCTCTTCTCACTTCAGACACTAAATCGTTCAGTCTCAAGCATTCCGCACGTAATCGACTCACCTCCTCAGTCAAAGCACATACACGGCACTCAGACACATTCACTCTCCTCTCTACACCACAGACATCGCACACTACATACACACTACTTTCAAAAGGCATACTCTCTACATCCAAACAGTCAGCCATACTTAAACAAGAACAATAATAGAAACAAAAACTTACAAACAACAAGAATTTGACCCCAATTTGTGCGCGCAAGTTTAAAAACTGCTAATCAAGATGGCCCCGAAGTAAACAAAAGTCACTTTCTCACCAAAACAAAATAACCACAATTTATACAAAATAACCACAATTTAACTTTGTTATATTAACCAAATATATGATCTTATAACTTAATATTTATGTTTATGTCACACACCAAAGTATATCAAATAATCAAAATATTCTGAGAGCTCTACGAAACACGTGCTACCTGTTCGAAGGTCAGTCGAAGACTGATTGTGTGGTAGATGAATGGAATAGGCTCACTAGACATGTGATAGAAGCCTCCTCTCTGGGTAGTTTTAAGAATAGATTAGATAAATATATGAATGAAGCTGCTAGATGGGACTGACTTTTTTTATGTACATATGTATATATTTTTCTGCGGAGTTGGGGAGATTGTTTTGCGGTTGCATGAATGGACATAATCCTCTGGATGCATTTTATGTATATTGTAGATTAGATCTGACGAACTCCTGTAAAGGGTGACAATGTTGATGACTTTTGTAACTGACATTTCTCTTAATAAAACCCAGCACTCTATTTGCCCTATTTCTTGCTTCAATACACTGCTTAGAAAACCTTAATGACTTATCTATTACTACTCCTAGATCTTTCTCATCCTCTACTGAGCTCAGCCAATGCCCATCCATTTCATAGTTAAATTCTCTATTATCTTTTCCCATGTTAATAACTTTGCACTTATCGAGGTTGAAAGTCATTTGCCACTTATGTGCCCAGGATAACAATTTATTTAAGTCCCCCTGCACTTTAAAATTATCATCAATATCTTTAACTACAGCTGCTAATTTGGTATCATCCGCAAAAATTGACACTTTATTATTAACTGCCTCCCCAAGATCGTTTATATAGATGACAAATAATAATGGACCGAGAACTGATCCCTGAGGAACCCCACTGATAACATCCCTCCACTCTGACTTTACACCATTTAGCACTACCCTTTGCTTCCTGTCTTTCAGCCACTCAGCTATCCAATTTGAAACACCCCCACATATCCCAATCATTTTTAATTTATGAACTAGTCTCCTGTGTGGTACCTTATCAAATGCTTTACTAAAATCTAAGTAAATTATATCTACATTCTCTCCCTTATCTACTTGATCTGTTACAAACTCCAGAAAGTCTAGTAAGTTAGTCAAACATGATCTACCTGATCTAAACCCATGCTGAGCATCGCTGATTAACCCCTCCCTCTCTAGATGTTGGCAAATCCCTTTTTTAACTATTTTCTCAAGAATTTTACAGACTACAGGAGTTAGGCTAACCGGTCTAAAGTTATTTGGATCCTCTTTACTACCCTTCTTGAAAATGGGCACTACATTCGCTCTCTTCCAATCATCGGGTATTTCTCCATATTCCAATGACCTAGTATATAACTTGTCCAGAGCTATTGAGATACTTTCTACCCCTTCTTTAAGTATCCTAGAATGAATATTATCAGGGCCGGAGGCCTTGGTAGTATCTAAATCACCTATTAGTCCTTTTATCATCCTCCGATCCACACAAATGTTAGTAAACACCTCTTTTCCTGACCTATGAGTACTATACATAGGACTATTTAGTTTCTCTTTTGTAAATACTGATGCAAAATGACCATTTAGTACCTCAACTATTTCCTCATCAGTTTCTCTCACAAACCCTTCATATTTGATAGGTCCTATTTTAACTCTGCCACACTTGTTATTAATTTTATAGTAACTAAAGAACTTTCTAGGATCTTTGTTGCTATCCTGAGCTAATTTAATTTCTGACACCCTTTTGTTCTTCTTTATAATCTTATTTAACTCATTCCTAGCCATTCTATAATCACTTAAATTTTGAATATTATTTTGTACCTGTAATTTTTTATATGCCCTTTTCTTCTCTGAAATTTTTCTAGCTATCTCCTGATTCCACCATAATGGTTTCCTACTTTTGTTCCTAATGGCCTTCATTGGGATACATTGTTCTTGGACTACATTTATTATATGCTTTAAAGTATCCCACATCCCATAAGCATTTTTACCTCTGAATTCTATATCCCAGTCTACCAAATTTAGCAAGCTTCGAAGTTTTACATAATCTCCCTTATGAAAATTTGGAACTTTTTCAGCATTCTCAGTTATTTTACCCTTCTCAATTCCCAAGTTAAAACGAACTATCTGATGGTCACTATTTCCCAATGCTTCCCCAACAGTCAATTCTTGAACTAAATGATCACTGTTAGAAAGTACTAAATCTAATATATTGTCCCCCCTCGTTGAATCGTTAACAAATTGATTCAAAAAATTATCCTCAAAGCATTCTATGAACCTGCCACTTGTTCTATCCCTACCTATCATATTTTCCCAGTCCACAGAGTTTAAGTTGAAGTCCCCAATAATAACTGCATCTGTTTCACATCCCTTACTTATTTCCCTTATCATTAGTTCATCTATATCATCAGTCTGCCCAGGTGGCCTGTAAAAAGCTCCCAAATGCTAAGAATAAAGCTAATAGGATATTGGGATTCATTAGGAGAAGTGTAAGCAATAAGAGTGCTGAAGTCATTCTAAAACTGTATCTGGCGCTAGTTAGGCCTCATCTAGACTATGCAGTACAATTTTGGTCACCATATTATAGGAAGGATATTGATTTGCTTGAGTCTGTGCAGAGAAGGATGACAAAGATGATTGGTGGGCTAAGGAACTTACCTTATGGTGAAAGGCTCAGAAAACTAAATCTACATACATTGGAAAGGAGAAGAGTCAGAGGGGAATTGATTGAAGTCTTCAAATGGGTAAAAGGATATAATAAAGGGGATCTGGGTAAGGTTCTTATACTTAGTGAACATGACAGGACACGTAGCAATGGGTTTAAGCTTGATAAGTATAGGTTTAGGAAGGAGATTGGGAGGAATTGGTTTACAAATCGTGTGGTAGATGAATGGAATAGGCTCACTAGACATGTGATAGAAGCCTCCTCTCTGGGTAGTTTTAAGAATAGATTAGATAAATATATGAATGAAGCTGCTAGATGGGACTGACTTTTTTTATGTACATATGTATATATTTTTCTGCGGAGTTGGGGAGATTGTTTTGCGGTTGCATGAATGGACATAATCCTCTGGATGCATTTTATGTATATTGTAGATTAGATCTGACGAACTCCTGTAAAGGGTGACAATGTTGATGACTTTTCTCTGGTAAGAAATCTTTTGTGTGTTGACTGGAACAGGAGCTGCCAAGTGTAGGCCATGAATGGTCTTTTGCAGTCTCCTTCTTTTCTTATGTTCTTATGTTCTTATGAAAATGGGGACTACATTTGCTCTCTTCCAATCATCGGGTATTTCTCCATATTCCAGTGACCTAGTATATAACTTCTCCAGAGCTATTGAGATACTTTCTGCCCCTTCTTTAAGTATCCTAGAATGAATATTATCAGGGCCGGAGGCCTTGGTAGTATCTAACTCACCTATTAGTCCTTTTATCATCCTCCGATCCACACTAATGTTAGTAAACACCTCTTTCCCTGACCCATGAGTACTATACATAAGACTATTTAGTTTCTCCTTTGTAAATACTGATGCAAAATGACCATTTAGTACCTCAACTATTTCCTCATCACTTTCTCTCACAACCCCTTCATATTTGATAGGTCCTATTTTAACTCTGCCAGACTTGTTATTAATTTTATAGTAACTAAAGAACTTTCTAGGATCTTTGTTGCTATCCTGAGCTAATTTAATTTCTGACACCCTTTTGTTCTTCTTTATAATCTTATTTAACCCATTCCTAGCCATTCTATAATCACTTAAATTTTGAATATTATTTTCTACCTGTAATTTTTTGTATGCCCTTTTCTTCTCTGAAATTTTTCTAGCTATCTCCTGATTCCACCATAATGGTTTCCTACTTTTTTTCCTAATGGCCTTCATTGGGATACATTGTTCTTGGACTACATTTATTATATGCTTGAAATTATCCCACATCCCATAAACATTTTTACCTCTGAATTCTACATCCCAGTCTACCAAATTTAGCAAGCTTTGAAGTTTTACATAATCTCCCTTATGAAAATTTGGAACTTTTTCAGCATTCTGTTATTTTACCCTTCTCAATTCCCAAGTTATAACGAACTATCTGATGTCACTATTTCCCAATGCTTCCCCAACAGTCAATTCTTGAACTAAATGATCACTGTTAGAAAGTACTAAATCTAATATATTGTCCCCCCTCGTTGGCTCATTAACAAATTGATTCAAAAAATTATCCTCAAAGCATTCTATGAACCTGCCACTTGTTCTATCCCTACCTATCATATTTTCCCAGTCCACAGAGTTTAAGTTGAAGTCCCCAATAATAACTGCATCTGTTTCACATCCCTTACTTATTTCCCTTATTATTAGTTCATCCATATCATCAGTCTGCCCAGGTGGCCTGTAAAAAGCTCCCAAATGCACCATTCTATTTTTACTGAGCCTAATATCTATCCAAAGTGACTCAACTCCACCTGCTTTATTGAAGTATTTAAACTTGAAACAATGTTGTTTTTTATATAGATAATTATTCCTCCACCAATCCTACCTGTCCTTTGACTAATTTACATATTATAACCCTGTAAATCAAATTCACTTATAGTGTCACTAAAAGAATCACAGCATGGCTTTAGTAAGGGTAAATCCTGTCTGACTAATTTGCTGTCTTTTCATAGTAAGGTGTATGAAGCAGCAGATAATGATGAAAACTATGATATTTTATACTTGGACTTTAGTAAGGCTTTTGATCAAGTGCCACACTTACGGCTTCTGAGCAAAGTTAAAGCACACAGGATCTATGGCAGTATATTTACGTGGATTCAGTCATGGCTTGGTGACAGACAGCAAAGAGTTAGTATAGATGGAGTTAAATCTGAGTGGGGGTGGGTGTTAGCAGTGGAGTTCCGCAAGGATCTGTTTTGGGTCCCTTGCTATTCTTAATTTATATTAATGATCTTGACATAAGTATAAGTAGTGACCTGAGTAAATTTGCTGATGATACTAAGCTAGGTAGGGCCATTAGGGCTGATTCTGATGCTGTTGTAATGCAGGAGGAATTGACCATTCTGTCCAATTGGGCCGAGAAATGGCAAATGAAGTTTAACATAGACAAATGTAGTGTACTTAGTATAGGTAGAAATAATCCATTGAATAGTTATAAATTAAATGGGAGAATTTTAGGGAGGAACGATTGTGAGAGGGACTTGGGTATTTTGGTAAGTTCAGACCTTCATCCTAGAAAGCAATGCCTAAATGCTAAGAATAAAGCTAATAGGATATTGGGATTCATTAGGAGTGTAAGCAATAAGAGTGCTGAAGTCATTCTAAAACTGTATCTGGCGCTAGTTAGGCCTCATCTAGACTATGCAGTACAATTTTGGTCACCATATTATAGGAAGGATATTGATTTGCTTGAGTCTGTGCAGAGAAGGATGACAAAGATGATTGGTGGGCTAAGGAACTTACCTTATGGTGAAAGGCTCAGAAAATTAAATCTACATACATTGGAAATGAGAAGAGTCAGAGGGGAATTGATTGAAGTCTTCAAATGGGTTAAAGGATATAATAAAGGGGATCTGGGTAAGGTTCTTATACTTAGTTAACATGACAGGACACGTAGCAATGGGTTTAAGCTTGATAAGTATAGGTTTAGGAAGGAGATTGGGAGGAATTGGTTTACAAATTGTGTGGTAGATGAATGGAATAGGCTCACTAAACATGTGATAGAAGCCTCCTCTCTGGGTAGTTTTAAGAATAGATTAGATAAATATATGGATGAAGCTGCTAGATGGGACTGACTTTTTTTTATGTACATATGTATATATTTTTCTAAGGAGTGGGGAGATTATATTTTGCGGTTGCATGAATGAATGGACATAATCCTCTGGATGCATTTTATGTATATTGTAGATTAGATCTGACGAACTCCTGTAAAGGGTGACAATGTTGATGACTTTTCTCTGGTAAGAAATCTTTTGTGTGTTGAATGGAACAGGAGCTGCCAAGTGTAGGCCATGAATGGTCTTTTGCAGTCTCCTTCTTTTCTTATGTTCTTATATCTGTAATTAAAATCGCCCATTATACACACATGCTTACTTCTACATGCCCGTTCTATCTCCTGCCTCAGAAGATTTTGAAGCTTCCTTACTAAGATTTGGTGGTCTGTATAATAATCCTATGACAAGCTTGTTTTTACCTTCCTTTACATTTAGCCATAATGACTCTGTGTTATCATCTAATTTAATTGTACTGTTTACACAACACTGGAGAATATCTTTAATATAAATAATAACCCCTCCTCCTCTCTTCCTATTCCTATCTGTATGGAACATGTTAAATCCCTCAATCTCAACCTCAGGTTTAAAGTGATTACCTGCTAAATCAAGCCATGACTCTGTTATCGCAATTATATCAAAATTCTATACACTCGCTAACACTTAAGAGATCTATCTTATTCCTTATACTCCGACCATTTGTGTAGTATATTTTTAAGTTTTTTTTATTATTCCCATCTTCATTGCATTGTGCTTTTTTTATTCCTAGCTATCTGCTCATTCACTTGTGCATTAGTCCCCCTATAACGCATCAGTATGCCCTCCCCCCTAGCTATTCCTCTACCTCTGCATCCCTTCCATTTCATACACCTGCCCTCTATTCCTGTTATTCCCTTACCTCTAACAGCTTCTAGTTTCCCACCCGTAAGGACCTAATCACACTATCCAGCTCCCCCATAGAACCTCAACACCTGCCTGACTAAGATGGAGCCCATCCATCTCATACAACCTCCTATTCCTGTAAAACCCACCCCAGACATCTACAAACACCAATCCTAACTCCTCACAAATTCATTCAAACTAATTGCACGCAGCAACCATTCTACCCCCACATCCAATCTCGGAAGCACACCAGAAACAACACCTTTTACCCTGCTTTTACTCATCCTTTCAACTAACCTTTTATACTGCTCATGTAACTCACATGTACCCACCTTCTTTACATCATTCACTCCCACATGCGTAATCACAACTGCATCCCTCTCACACCCAGAAACCAGCCTATCATACCTCTCACAAACATCACTTACACCAGCACCCCGCAGACAAAATCTCATTCCCTTCCACTTGTTATCACTCAACTTCCTATCCAAATACCTAATCTGAGAGTCACCCATCACTAGCACCTCAGTCATTCTCCTATTGTCTTGGCCTAACATTACCCTCCCTCCTGCTCTCAGTCACACTACCACCCATCCTGCTTTCATCCACAATCACATGGTTCAGTGCCCAGCATCCTTTTTACATGCTGCCAGAAGAAGGAAGGGTCCGTGCAACGGGTGGCGGATGACCTCACACCACTGCCGGTTCCTGTCTAGCTGCACACACTGTAGGATGCGGGCACGTTGTTGGTTTATGTTGTGTTGTCGTGGGCCTCTGGTGTAGTGGTTATTGTACTGTGTGATGAGTCTCTGTGTATGTATTGAGAATGTGAAGTTTTTTATGCAGGTGTAGTTTTTTTGTGGTGAGTTTAGGTTTCATTGTTTTGTGAGTTTGTGAGGGTGCCGCAGACCTTGATTCCTTGGTCTAGCATGTTTTTTGTGGTGTCGCTGGACAGTGTGATCACTGCCCAGTTCTTCGACCTGTTGAAATACAGGTCCTTGATGGCCTCCTCCCCATACTCCTGACGGAGGTGAGTGCGGAGGTCATCATTTGTGAAGGCCAGCCACAAAGGGTTGGTCCTTGTCACCCGAATCTGGTATCTCTTTAGGATACCGTCAGCGAGTTTTGTTGTGAGGTTGTGGGTGTTGAGTACGGCGGTTGTTTTTTGTGTGCAAGGCTAGCGCGTCCTGTGAGCAGAAAACGAGCTTGTGGCCTGTGTGTAGTTTGATGATGTTGGTGATCCAGGTGTCATGTGTGGTGGCTAGGTTTAGTAGCGTGTGGTGGTCGATTGTGGCGGGTGTTAGTTTTAGGTGTGTGTTGGTTGTAATTTTTACGGTTGCTTTTAAACTTGAGGACCCCGTGAACATGACTCAGATGAGGTGAAGGGTGATGGATGAGTATGGACCTGGTTGGGCCTCTCAGAGGGTGTAAAAACATGGCAGACTTAATGATGACTGAAGCCAGAATCAACTGACTCCAGTCGGGGTGCCGCTTCCTCTATTGGGTTTTGGGTATTTAACAGTTACGTCCGACATCTCACAGATACAGTAGAGTCTCCCTCTGTGGTCTTGGACAGTGGCCGCAGGGTAGGTTGTTATGCCTCCCCGCGTTTGTAACTGAAATCCTGATCCAGGTTGCTTCTTCTGGGTTCCGCAGCCGGGTAAGCCTCAGACGACCTTTCCCCAGAGTTTGCAATTATGCCTTTTCTAAGTAGGTCAGCATAGTTGCAACGAAGCTATATGTGTAGAGTCACGTTCACAGAGCCAGACATCACGGCCGAGCAGGGATGGGGGGGGGTAGCACGTCATATCAGGATGACGCGCCTGGGATTTTTTCATCGGGGGGGGCAGGGGGGGGATTGACTGAAGGTCCTATTTAGGTCCGGGGGTATCTGGCAGATCGATGATACTACCGTCCTCGGTATTGCTGATGATCGGGAGTGGTCTTGCCCTCAACTTTACCTCCTTTGCAGGCTAAGACTTCTCTTAGGTCGTATAAATCACGAGGATTTCTCCATAAGGGGGGGGGGGCACTTTAAGGTATATGTCCGCCTGGCCCTCCGGGAGGCTTTATGTTGCCATTCTTCTACAAAAAAACTCCATTATCAACATAGTTTTTGTTCCCCCTCATAAACCATCAGACTTTAATTGACGTAGCATTGTACTGTCATATTCAATACACTCATGTTGGTTAAGACAAAATGATCACCATAGATAACAATGTACATACACAGTAATTAAGGCCTTGATCTAAAGATTCTTTCATTTTTTATATTTAAACTACCAAACTAAATGTCAGATAATGGCCTAGAATTTCATGGTCAACTCTTTCTGAAACTCGAAATGATCTGGGTGTAAGAAACCTTTTGATTGAGCTCTCTACTATGCCCAACTTAAAATGGTGCCTTGAAGAAGGTAAATTGGACCATCAGGCAGTTCCTTCGACTCTTGACTCCCAATGATATTGACTAGGATCAACAACTAGTTAAAGCCATCATTACTTATAACAATACGCCGCATGCCCAGAGGTGGAAGACTCCATCCAATATGATTCCTAGCAAAGCTTACCCTATTCACTCTGCGACACCACTCCTCCGGACTGTGTGGAAGGAATGGAACCCTCATTTTTGCCTTAGCAGATTGGACAGAGGTTTGTCCAAAAAGTAAATATAAGGGGGAGATTTACTTAAAATAAAGTAAAATCATTATTTGCTGAGCCATATGTGTTAAATCCAAGAGGGCTTATGTACTGTATCCGCAAGGTTAGCGCTCATACCAATCAACCTCTGGATGTAGTTTTCCTGGGAGTTTGGGTGCCTTAAAAAAGAGGCTGTTTGACTCGGATGACCTATGATGAGCCCTTGTGGCTTTTGCCATCTATTATATTATATTGTGGGGGACTTTGATTTTGTCCTCCCCTGGTGATGGTGCTTTTTTGTGGGTGGGTTTTGACGGATGCTGATGACCTTTGATAGGCCCTTGTGGCTTTTGTCATCCGTGTAATTATGTTATGTTATGTTTTAACCCAATCATTTTTAATTTATGAACTAGTCTCCTATGTGGTACCTTATCAAATACTTTACTAAAATCCAAGTAAATTACATCTACATTCTGTCCCTTATCTACTTGATTTGTTACGAACTCCAGAAAGTCTAGTAAATTAGTCAAACATGCTCTACCTGATCTAAACCCATGCTGAGCATCGCTGATTAACCCCTCCTTCTCTAGATGTTGGCAAATCCCTTTTTTAACTATTTTTTCAAGAATTTTACAGACTACAGGAGTTAGGCTAACCGGTCTAAAGTTATTTGTATCCTCTTTACTACCCTTCTTGAAAATGGGCACTACATTCGCTCTCTTCCAATCATCGGGTATTTCTTCATATTCCAGTGACCTAGTATACAACTTCTCCAGAGCTATTGAGATACTTTCTACCCCTTCTTTAAGTATCCTAGAATGAATATTATCAGGGCCAGAGGCTTTGGTAGTATCTAACTCACCTATTAGTCCTTTTATCGTCCTCCAATCCACACTAATGGTAGTAAACACCTCTTTCCCTGACCCATGAGTACTATACATAAGACTATTTAGTTTCTCCTTTGTAAATACTGATGCAAAATGACCATTTAGTACCTCAACTATTTCCTCATCACTTTCTCTCACAACCCCTTCATATTTGATAGGTCCTATTTTAACTCTGCCAGACTTGTTATTAATTTTATAGTAACTAAAGAACTTTCTAGGATCTTTGTTGCTATCCTGAGCTAATTTAATTTCTGACACCCTTTTGTTCTTCTTTATAATCTTATTTAACTCATTCCTAGCCATTCTATAATCACTTAAAGTTTGAATATTATTTTGTACCTGTAATTTTTTATATGCCCTTTTCTTCTCTGAAATTTTTCTAGCTATCTCCTGATTCCACCATAATGGTTTCCTACTTTTTTTCCTAATGGCCTTCATTGGGATACATTGTTCTTGGACTACATTTATTATATGCTTGAAAGTATCCCACATCCCATAAACATTTTTACCTCTGAATTCTACATCCCAGTCTACCAAATTTAGCAAGCTTTGAAGTTTTACATAATCTCCCTTATGAAAATTTGGAACTTTTTCAGCATTCTCGGTTATTTTACCCTTCTCAATTCCCAAGTTAAAACAAACTATCTGATGTCACTATTTCCCGATGCTTCCCCAACAGTCAATTCTTGAACTAAATGATCACTGTTAGAAAGTACTAAATCTAATATATTGTCCCCCCTCGTTGGCTCATTAACAAATTGATTCAAAAAATTATCCTCAAAGCATTCTATGAACCTGCCACTTGTTCTATCCCTACCTATCATATTTTCCCAGTCCACAGATTTTAAGTTGAAGTCCCCAATAATAACTGCATCTGTTTCACACCCCTTACTTATTTCCCTTATCATTAGTTAATCTATATCATCAGTTAATCTATATCATCAGTCTACCCAGGTGGTCTGTAAAAAGCTCCCAAATGCACCATTCTATTTTTACTGAACCTAATATCTATCCAAAGTGACTCAACTCCATCCTGCTTTATTGAAGTATTTAAACTTGAAACAATGTTGTTTTTTATATAGATAATCATTCCTCCACCAATCCTACCTGTCCTTTGACTAATGTACATACTATAACCCCGTAAATCAAACTCACTTATAGTGTCACTATATTCTATTTCATTAACCCATGATTCAGTAACACATAATATATCTATATCATCATCGCTAATATAACTAAATAGCTCATCCTTCTTGTTTCTAAGACTACAAGCATTTGTATAGAAACAATTTAACCCCCCTATCCCTGAAGCACCTCTTGAAACTTGAATGACCTCACCTCTATTGCCTTGGAACCTATTTCTGTTATCTGCCAAATGCATTCTACTTTCAGTACTGTAATGTCCCCATAATTCCCTGACCACTATTACTATGTAGTTTCCCCACCCACAAAGACCTAATAACACGATCATACTCCTCCCACAACACATCTACCCCCCTCCTACTCAAATGCAGTCCATCCATCGCATACATTTCTTTCATTCCAACAAACCTATCCCACACATCCACAAACATGACACCTTCCATCTCACACATCCTCCTCACATAATCATTCAGCCCAATGGCACGAGACATCCATTCTACCCCAATATCCATTCTTGGAAGCACACCTGTCAAAACACCTTTCATTCTAATTTCTTTCACCTTTTCAATCAACCTCTTGTACCTCTCACGTAACTCACATGCACCTTCACATCATTCACTCCTACATGTATAATCACAACCGCATCCCTTGCACAGCCAGACACCAGCTCCTCAAACCATTCAATCTACTTGCATTCAACTTGCTATCTAAATATCTAACTCGCGAATCAGCCATCACAAGCACTTCAGTCAGACTCCTATTTCTAACCCCCACATACCTAACTCCATCCCCACTATTATTCTCATTCAAACTACCAGTCACTCTACCTCCACCCCCCCCCCCCCATCAGTCATATCACTTCCAATTACTTCCTGTCTTAGGGCACTGAATCTATTAGTCAATCTAATAGGTTGATTAATGATGCTCAGCATGGTTTTAGAAAAGGTAATTAGGGAATTTAGCTATGAGATGGATGGGTATTGGCTTAATTCAGTTGAAGATGAGAAGGACTTAGGAGTAGTAGTAGATAGGTCACTGAAATTTTCAAAGCAGTGTATTGAGGCAAAAAATAGAGCAAATAGGGTGCTAGGTTACATTAAAAGAAATGTTAGCTACAAGAGTAAGGAGGTCATCCTTAAACTATACAACTCTTATGTCAGGCCACATTTAGAGTACTGTATACAGGCATGGTCACCACATTTTAGAAATGATATAAACTTATTAGAGTCAGTACAAAGGAGGGCAACAAAAATAATACCATCCCTGAAGCACCTTGAATATGAAGATAGGCTGAGGGTATTAAATATGTTTTCATTTGAAAGAAGGTGTGTGAGGGGAGATATGATTGAGCTTTTTAAAATCTTTTCTGGGATGGATAAATTGGATTTCAGCAAGTTATTTGAGTTAGAAGGTAGTAATAGAACTAGAAGCCACCACTTAAAGATTAAAAAACAGAGGTGCAGACTGGATGTTAGAAAATATTTTTTCACTAACAGAGTGGTGGATTATTGGAATAGTTTGCCACCTGAGACTGTAGACAGCCCAAACTTGAATGTTTTCAAGCGCAGATTGGATGATTATATGGGGATGGAGGGTTAATTTCTTACTTTTTGGTATGTGGATATGTTTCTTGACTCATTCCTGTGGATGCAGTTTCTTTTTATTGTATATTTTGGGGGACTTTGATTTTGTTTTTGACAGACTCCTATGGAGGCTTTAAATTATATATTGTAGATGCATGGTTGTACATTCCTATGGATTGTTAAATTGTATATTGTAGATGCATGATCTGACAAAATCCTATGGATGCATTATGTGGGTGGGATTTGATGGATACGGATAACCTTTGATAGACCCTTGTGGCTTTTGTCATCCGTGAAATTATGTTATGTTGTGTTCTGTGTCCCTCTGACTCACACACCTATTCTCCCCCTGGCTAACCACTTCAACAGAGGCAACCCTATTCTCACAAAGAACAGGAGAAGCCTCCCTAGCTACATGTTTCCTAACCACTCTCCACTGTCCCCCATCCTCACTAGGCCTATTTCTAACTAATCTAAGGGGGCTAACCTTACTATCCCTAGAACTATCATATCCTACCTCCTCCACCGGCCCTTTACCTTCACCTGAAACATCTAACTGGCCTACCTCACCACCTAACCTATTCCCAGCCCTAGGCCTAATACTAAGTTTCCTCCTGAGCTCAGCAACTAACCCCTCCAGCCTAAATATCCTGTCTAAATCCTGCATTCTCATCCCCTCTAAATCTACAATGCATTCACGCAGCCCACATACAACACATGTATACCCCTCACCAACTACACAACCAATGCATACATTCCGACACTCATGCTCACTTTCATCCCCGAACTCCATCACTTATTCAAACAAACAAATCAAATCTGCATTTGAAAACATTCAAGTTTAAACTGTCTACAGTCTCAGATGGCAAACTATTCCAGTAATCTACCACTCTATTGGTGAAAAAAATATTTTCTAACATCCAACCTGCTACTCTGTTTTTTAATATTTAAGTGGTGACCCCTAGTCCTATTACTACCTTCCAACTCAAATAACTTGCTAAAATCCAGCTTATCCATCCCAGAACAGATTTAAAAAGCTCAATCATATCTCCCTTCACACATCTTCTCTAAAGTGAGAACATATTTAGTACCCTCAGTCTATCTTCATATTCAAAGTGCTTCAGGGAAAGTATTATTTTTGTTGCCCTCCTTGGTACTGACTCTAGAAGGTTGATGTCATGTCTAAAATGTGGTGACCATGCTTGTATACAGTACTCTAAATGTGGCCTAACATCCAAGTTGTAGAGTTTAAGGATTACCTCTTTACTCTTGTAGTTAACATTCCTGTTAATGTACCCTAGCACCCTATTTGCATTATTTTTTGCCTCAATACACTGCTTTGAAAACTTCAGTCACCTAAGTCCTCATCCTCAACTGAATTCAGTCAATGCCAATCCATTTCATAGCTAAATTCCATATTATCCCTTCCCATGTTAAGAACTTTGTATTTTTTAAGGTTAAAAGTCATCTGCCACTTCTGAGCCCAAGCTAATAACTTATTTAAGTCACTCTGCACTTTAAAGCTACCCTCAACCTCTTTGACTACAGCTGCCTAGTGTGATCAGCCAAAATTGACACTTTGCTATTTACAGCCTCCCCAAGATCATTTATATAAACTATGAATAATAAAGGGCCTAGAAAGGATCCCTGAGTTACGCCACTGATAACATCCCTCTACTGTGACCTCAACCCATTCAGCACAACTCTCTGTTTCCTGTCTTTCAGCCATTCAGCTATCCAATTCTAAACTTTACCACATATCCCATATATTTTTAATTTGGAACCTTATCAAAAGCTTTGCTAAAATCTAAGTAAATTACATCAACATTCTCCCTTTGTAAAACAAGATGCTGAGCATCATTTATTAACCTACCACACTAGATGGTCAGAAATTCCCTTCTTAACTATCTTCTCAAGAATTTTACAAACGATAGAAGTTAAGCTTACCAACCTAAAGTTATTTGGGTCCTCTTTACTTTCCTTTTTAAAAATTGGCATTATATTTGCTAATTTACCATCATTAGGTATTTCTCTAGTGATCTAGTATATATCTTCTCAAGAGCTACTGAAATTCTATCTACACCTTCTTTGAGTAACCTAGAATGAATGTTGTCTGGGCCAGATGACTTACTAGTATTTAACTCTAATATAAGCCTTTTAATTATTTCCCTGTTCACACTAATGGTATTCAACATTACTTCCTGTGACCTAGAATTATCATCAATTAATCTATCTCGATTCTCTTATGTAAATACTGAAGAAAAATTATCATTAAAAACCTCTACTATTTCCTCATCAGATTCTTTCAAAACCCTTCATATCTAATAGACCCTATCACTGTTAGATTTGTTTTTAATTCTATAATAGCTAAAGAATTTTCTTGGAGCTTAATTATTATTTTGAGCTAAATTAATTTCTGCTGCCCTTTTGCTCTTCTTAATAATCTTATTTAGCTCATTTCTGGTCGACCTATAATTATTTAAATTGTCAAAAGTACTTTCTCTCTGTAATCTCTGGTATGCCCTTTTCTTCTCAGAAATTTTCCTAGCTATCTCGTGATCCCAGCACAACAGCTTCCTATCCAGATGCCATCTCTGGAGCATTGACTCCAACACTCATTGAACTGCATCTCTCACTATGCCAAAGCACACAGGTCTCAGTTTCCCTTGGCCAAGGCAAAGGTTGGTGCACTTCTGCCACCAACCAAGGCTCTGCCCCGACCCAGACTGGTTCTACACAGGGTTTGCCTGGAAGTGGTGGATTTACACTGTTTCCTTGGTCTTATTTTTGACCAATGCCTCACCTGGGCAGCTCATATTCGCAGCTTTAAGGTCTCTTGTAACCGCACCATGGACATTCTTCGTTCTGTGACATTCAGCACCTGGGGTGATGATAGGGCTACTGCCTTACTTTTCTACTATCCTTTGTCCGTTTGAAGCTTGATTACAGACGTGAGTTTTATGCATCCTCAGCTGAGTGTGTATTGCGGAAGGTTGACTCAATTCACCATACCAGTCTCTGCATGGCAACCATTGCCTTCTGCACCCTCTCTCCCCTATTACGAGCCTACTTGTTGATGCTGGGAAATACCTCTCGCTCTGTGCTGTGTACAGTGCATTATGTGCCTGTACATGCAAGCCTGGCACCTCCCTCAGTCTCTATCAGTTCTCAGTACATCCATAGCCAATCTCAACAGTGCCTATGCTTCTGAGAGATGCCAGTCATACCCTAAGCCCTTTGGGTTTAGGGCTAGGCAACTCCTTCAAGAGCTTGGTGTAGCTTTTGGGCCAGTGGTGTCTCTGAGTTTGCCCAAGAGGCCAGCCCCCCTGGAGAGTACCACCTTTGACAATTTGTCATTATGCTTTCGCTCCCAAAGCTTCCACAGTGCTGGGATTATTGCATTTGGCCTTTGTGGAGCATACTTCATGTTGTACTGGATCCTTGCTAGTATATATGGATGGCTCCAAGTCCCAAGAGGGGGTTGGTTTCCATGTCTTATCCCCACTTTTTGAACTCAGAGGGGCTCTACCAGGTGCTGTGTCTATCTTTATGGGCGAGCTAGTTGTAATACACCCTTGGTACAGAAGCTAATGCGTTGTGCCCATTTTGGAGACTGGATTGTTATCTTTAGTGACTCAAGTGCCCTAAATACTCTCAGGGCTTTGGAATCTCCACACACCCTTATTTGCACTATATATGACACCATGATTACCAGGTGGATGTTGAGATTATCTTTGGCTGGGTTCCTGGACTTGTGGGAATGAGGGTGCCAGAGCTCATGAAAACTGGGCAACCAGACCAGCATTTGGCTCTTCCTCATAACGACTATATGGCAGGAATCAGGTCAGCTATCTGGACTACTTGGCAAAGAAGATGTGAGATGGCTAAGGTGAATTTAAAGTTGTCCCATTGCACTGTGACTGTTCCCATGGACCTACTCCCCAATGCCACAAAGGCTTCAGGTCACTCTGTCATCTTCGAATTGGGCACGCTCATGGGACACACCTCCATTTGATGGAGCACTATCCTGCTCTTTAGTGCAATGACTGTGTCGTCCCTCAGATGAATGTCCCAGTCTGGGTGATCTTCATGCACATTATATGTTCTGCTATTGGGACAAGCGGGGTTGCTACTGCTTGTGTACACAGATTTCTGGACTATCTTACTAATTTTATTTGACTCTTTGTTGTAGGTCACATATTTCTGCACAGGAATATGTGACATATAACAAAGCTTGCTCCTTTCTTCTTTTTGTTGTTGGTTTTTGCATAAAAAAAAAAAACTAGCCTAGCATTAGGCTGTAAGGTGATTACGGCAATGTCTGACCTAGGAGGTAGTTGGCAGATGTGCTCTTAAAAAGAAAATTTTACTAGTAGGTTTTAATCAATGAACCCCTGTTGGCTCCTAAACAACTATGGTATTCAGAAATATAGTAAACTGATTCAAACTCATTAAACCCCTATATATTAATAAATTTTGCACTTATTTTTTGTAATATACAGAGTTAATGTTGCAAGACAAAAAACCTATTCTATTGGTAATTACTATGCAAAATATAAAGATTATCTGGTTAATAACAGCTCACTGAAATATGTCTACCTTTTCTGACAACCTAGGTGTTATCATAGATAACAGTTAGCACTTTCACCAATGTGTAAGCTTAATAGTCTCTAAGGGTGGTGATATTGCAATAATCTACTCAAATCTACTGTATATCAATTGTCCTAGTTAATGACTTAATATTTGTGTTTGATATTCATCGCAGTCTAGATTTCTCCTTTCCCTTCTGAATTTAGTATACATTGGTGCTCTCAGACTTCTTTAGTCAGTGCAGCACTGCTTGACTAATAATTCTTACTCTTATAGATTAAAAAGAGTAAATGTTTTCTATCCAAAGAAGAGTGCTGAAGAGTGATCTTAAATATTGCCACCATATTTTCCACAATCTGTCTGACTAGTTGTGCTCAGGCCTCCCTATGGATGTTAAACAAGTTATACATGTACTAAGTGTTAAGTGAGCAGTGATAGGTCAGTTATGAGTAGATAGGAGAATACTGAGATTAAGGGCTTTAGAGAGTATATGGCCCTGATATTAGAGACATTGCTGGCCTGAGCAATTCCGAAACGTCCTTGGCCAAGAATATCCAAAGTTTATTTCTGTCAGGTGCTCTTGGTCCTGGCTCTCGAGATTTGGGTCCTGGTATGTATTCTGTAAAATACTATCAGAGCAGAAATAAGGGAATTATATGAGAGAGAAAAATGTAAGGGTAATATTATTGTTAAGGGCTTATCCTTTGAAACTTATGATCAGTTTCAGTTAAAGTTCAATGATTTAGTTGTTTTTACCAACTATAAAATCTCTCTTGTTGATTTGGTTATGGTTGGGCCAAGATCATCACTAGTGAGGTGAGAATAGACTATCTCCTTGCGCTATGAGGTTGATGTCCCAGCAATTTGTTTCTCCTCACCATATTTTTAATTAAAAACCGTAGATGCAGGCCAAACCATCAGCTAGAGCTGCCTTTATATAGCTCATACTCCCTTGACTCCTAGTGGGTCTATCAGGGATAGAGTTGCCTCCTTTTCAAAAGATTCTCCATTATTTGCTGTTTCCAACAGATGCAGAATAGTAAACCTTATGGATCAAGTAAAGATAATCATTTTTGGGAGGGATCATCTTTACTGAGGAAAATTGGTTAACTTTGTCATATGGTAAGTTTATTTTGGTAAAATGTGTGTATCAGAGGTTGTGACATTATTAAATATTTTAACAGTGACTGTGATTTACATATTTAGTTTTGTTCCTGAAATTTGTACTAATCGTAAATGAGAACCTGATCAAACTTTTGGGACCCCAGAGAAAATTGATGAGAATTGTTTTACCCAAAGCATCATTGGGGACATACCTCTCATATTTCTTATTGATTATTCAGAATTGTTAAGTCCTACACCTTCATGGGATGCATCTCATGGTGATGTATAGTGTGTGGTTTTCACTCTTGTGGTATATTGTAGTGAGTGGATGTGATATAGGGTACCCAGGCCATAGTGGCATAATGTTGGGACAGTTTACTGTTTGTAGGCATGGATTGCTCAAATGTGGTTCTTGCAAGTGTCTGGAATGTGCTCAGCTTTATGTTTGTATTGTCAGAAGTTTAATCCTATGTTCATTGTGACTACAAACACTTTTGAGGAGTGAAATGGGTTATAATAAATACAAAGATGCTTATTTATTTCAGTTTGCGCGTTATGAACAGAGTAACAGAAGATTTTGAGGAAGATACTGTTTTTTAAGTTCCATTGTAGCCAGTGTTTGAGTCTTGTGATATAGATTTGAAGAGCTATTTCAGTATGTTTTTAATGATGTTAGCCGAGTATGGCGATATGATCTGTGTAACTGTAGAGTGTGATGATGGAATTGCAAGTTGGGATATCATGGAGGAAAAAGTTGAGGGTGGGGGATGGAACAAATCCCTTTGGGACCCTGTTATATATATGATAGGTTCATTATACTTTGCCATGCTGTATTGTTTGTTCATATTTTCTTGTAAGGATTCGTGAAAGCCAGTTTGTTGGTTTTTTTAGTATCAAGTAGTGGGTGTTTAGCAGTTTGTCAATGCGAATCTGTTTGAGTACAGCTTCAAAGGCTTTACTTGTCTATTGTTGCCATTACTATCCTGCATGGTGGTAAGTTGGTTAAACTCTTAGTAGTTTTGGTATTAGAATGGTGGATATTTCATTGAAACTAATATAGTGATTCTTGGAAAATAAGTATTTCTATATGTCATCTTTTATTTCCAGGCCTGAAACTAGGGTCATATTTTTACAATATTTTGATTTGATAATTATTGCATTATTAATCATGATTCCTGAATCAAAATTGAGGCAGCTAAAATCTAGCCTTGAAGAAAAATTAATAGCCAAAGAAAATTTTGTGGCTTCTCTTCAGAAAAAAGCAGATGAACTTAAACTGGAAGTATGACATTGAATATAGGTTAAGTGTTGAATAATGCAAATTAAATTATTTTTATCTTAAGTGACTGACTCAACCTTTGTTTATTTCATATTCAATTTGGTATCTATTTATTTCCTGAGCTATTTGTGTTAATTTCGACTGGATTTTTATTAATTCTTCACAGTGATGAAAGACGTTAAACCAAGTTAAATTTGAAAACAACCATGTTGTTTTTAAATTCTGAAGCAGTCTATTTGTAAAACTTATGAGAATGGCTTTTGTAACTAAGAAACTAGTAGATCATAGTAATATAACTAAATATCAATTTTATTATTACAAGGGGCGCTTATAGAAGTAGGTATTGTAACGATCACCAGACACTAAAATAAGCTGGTAAAGATAAGCTACCCTAAGATATGTCTATTTATAGCAGATACTGAAAATTAAATTATTGAATATAGCATATATTTAAACAAAAATAGAATAGCTGACTTGATATTGAGCAGCAATTGTCCCACAGAAAATATGAAAAGTGCCTTGCTTATTTCTTTCTTTTATAATTTTCTTTTATAACTGAAGCATTACAACCGCAATATGTGTGGAAATTTTTTCACCTACAGTATCTGCGGTAAGTGGAACGCACTTCCAGTGGAAGTTGTCAACAGTGAATCTGTTGACCAGTTCAAGTCAAGACTAGACAAAGTCTTGAAAAGTGGCCGTTTAGGGATGCAAAACAATTGAGCAGTCATGTGCCTGCTCGATTGATAGTCCAAAGGTACCCTCTTTGAATGGACCGTAAGGTCTCCTAGGGTACTTACTTTCCTTGTTACTCCTTGTTACTCAGCTTGTAAAAACAAGCAACCCTAAAAAAAACTAAGAGATAAGCTTCTCTTAAGTTCTCTGTGGCTGCTGGTATTTAAAGCATCCCCCAATTTCCCATAAAATGATAAAACTAAAATATAAAGAATAAAAAGTTCATTTTTCTACATAAGTTCTCTAGATACTTTTCTTTTATTGATGTGCTTTGAACTCATTTACTGGCAAAGAATTACCACAATGGTAAAATTTTCAACAACCATGAGACTTACAAAATAGTGGAAATTATTTATTTTACTCCATGCATTAAAGGAAATACACCTTATTTTTTCAATTTCATATCACTGGTAATAAGTATTATTTATGCTGCTACTATCTGGCTTGCTGGATCTGTGAAAAAAGTCATTTATATTGGGACTGGCACTGTCCTGGCTAAAAATGCATAAGGAGTTATCTAAAAGTCTGCCCAACCTCGCAGCTCCTCTCTGTTAAGATGCAGTCTATCTGGCATAAATAGGTCATGTTGGTAGATCTGATTCCAAAAGTTACCAAAATGTATGAGTTTCCTGATAAAGAGCTTTCAAAAAATTATTGTGTGAAGCTCTTGAAAGGGAGCTGTTCCCCAAAACCCACTCGCAGCAGTACTCCTGAAAAAAATAATTTGATAGCTTTAGTAGAAAAATATTATTAGTGCCCACATGGACTATAAATGTAGATTCTGCAGATTCAGAAATGGAGTTTGTTAAATCTTTGATTTTGGTACCTGGAGAACACATTGAATTTTCCTGAAAGTGAGCAAGAAGAAAATTGCTGGTGCTTACATCATGAACTCGCTTCTGTGGTGCTTGCTATCTTAATTGTTTTGTTGATAATTGATTCTATTTACAGAAAGAAAAGAAAAGAATGAGAGAACACAAATTCAAAGAACTTAACAAGCGGGGAGGAAAGAGTGTTTATTAATAAATTTTAAATGAGTGAATATTTCACAGGAAAATTAAATAAAAAAACATGAGAAAATAACCCAACTAGCAGCATATCTGTTTAGATGGGGTTGTCCATAATGGTAGTTTTCTTATGCTCATATTTTGATAGTTAATTATGTTTTCCCAATAATTTTAGATAATTGTTTATCTGTTAGTTTTAGGTCCAACTTATTTTTCTTAGGATTCCTTACATTAGTGATATACAGGAAGGTCCCACTTATTGCAGTTTCATTAGTGCGAAATTCGCTTTACACAATTTATTTTTTATGACTATGTTCCAGTTATACATGGTATAATTTCACTTAACGCAGATTATTGTGGGCTCCCCAAAATTGAATGCGCCAAATGTCAGCAGAGTCATCACTAGTTGACTGATTGAGTTCAGTCCAGCAGTACCTCTCTGGCTGCTGTACCCTGCATATCATTCGCTCGTGTTTCTACATTCTTCAAACCACTTATATAGCCTATAATAAACCCCTATTAAGAATGAGTGGTAAATGAAACTGAAGAGAAAGGCCATTTCATTAGAACAAAAACTTGAGATAATTAATAAATATGAATCTGGCGCTACAGAGGCTAAAATTGGGTGTGATTACTCGAGGAATGAATCAACAAAACAGAGTATTTTGGAAAGAAGCAAATTTTACAAGAACGAAAGCCAAAATGCTTCATCAGCATCTGGTCTACAAGCGACCAGAACAAGATCATCTACAATGGTTGAAATGGAACGTTTGCTTTCAATATGGATTGAAGACTGTAATCAGAAATGAATAAACTTATGTCAAAATGCAATTAAAGCAAAAGCACTGAGCCTATTCAAAACTGTGGAAAGAAGATGGATAGAAAATGGAAATGAAAAGCAGACTCACGAAACTTTTACTGCAAGTACTGGCTATTTTGACCATTTCAAAACACGAACAAGCCTTCATAATGTTTGTGTAGCTGGTGAAAGTGCTGATCACATTGCAGCTGAAAGTTATCCCGAAGAATTAAAGAAAATTATAGAAGGAGAATATACTGATGGACAAATATTTAATGTGGATGAAACCAGTTTGTATTGGAAGAAGATGCCGAATAAAACTTATTTAGCCAAGAAAGAAAAATTGCAACCAGGATACAAAGTGGCAAAGGATCAACTCACACTCTTATTGGGACGAAATGCTTCAGGTGATTATAAATTAAAACCAATGTTAGTTTATCGATCACTGAATCCTCAGGCTCTAAAAGCTATCAGCAACCATTCCTTACCAATTTATTGGCGCTCTAATAAGAAATTGTGGGTAACCAAATCACTTTTTGAAGTCTGGCTTGTGAATTGTTTCTGCCCTGAGGTAGATAAATATCTCAAGTCTCAGAATCTAGCATTTAAAGTGTTACTCATTTTAGACAATGTCCCGGGTCACCCAACTGCACTAGGTGACTTGTGTGAGAATGTTAAGATAATATTTTTGCCACCCAATACATCATCACTGCTACAGCCCATGGACCAAGATGTAATTTCTTCATTTAAGTCTTATTACATGAGGAAAACCTTTTCACAGGCAATTGAGAAGACAGCTGAAGAAAATTCAACAATGAACTTAACTGAATTTTGGAAAAGTTTCAACTCAAAACTTCACTTGCAAACATCGTTCATGCATGGAATGAAGTGACACCAAATAACATGCGATCTGTATAGAAAAAAATCATTCCACATTGTGGTAATGATTTTCAAGCCTTTGAGACTGAAATCATTCAACAAATTACAGACCTCGGATTGCAGCTGGGTTTTCATGAGATCGACAATCACTCTGTCAGAGAATTGCTACAATCTCATGATGAAAATCTTGTTGAGATGGAACAACAGTGGGTGTATGAAGAAACAGATGTCAAAGAGGAAGCTCCACCAATGAAAGAGTTCACAATAAAAAAATTATGCATTTTTTTGTGATTATGAAAATGTAAAACAGAAATTAATGGATGATAATCCTGACCTTGATCGTGCAATGAAAGTTTGTTAAGAAATGGATTCTGTAGTTGGATGCTACAAACAAATGTACAAAGAAAAGAAGAAGAAAACATTAAATCAAACATCTCTTTTAACTTATTTGAAAAATAAATAAAACATGCCCCCTTCCATTTTTATGCACATGCTTGTATTTGAATAAAGTGAAAAACTGAGTTTATGCTACTTCATTTACCTTTGTAATATTAATCAATTTTGCATGTTGTGGCTTAGATAAATATTAAAAGGTTGATAGTTATCATTTAGCACATTTTCGTTACTATATCACAAGATTTTTCTGACATCAGCAACATTACAGCATTTTACACGTTATAATGGTCCTGTTTAGTGTGGTTTATGATTATCGTGGTGTTCTGCTTACACCAATTAACCACAATAAGCGGGACCTTCCTGTACATGTATCATCATTTCTACTTATATTGTTTTTGTTATTTTTGTATTGAGCAGTTTACTCTTTTTCATAGCTGTGAAATATTAGAAGTTAAAATATACTGAAGATGCAATATATTGAGGGATGCTGACCCTCCCTCCCCCAAGAAAAAATATCATATGGTGACTTTCTCATCTGTTAAATTATGCTATGTTCATGAATCTTGGGGTTTTGTTCTATGTTATGTATAAATTATTTACTAATAAACTTTAGACTTGTGCCCAAGTGGGTAGTCACTAGATAAGTTCCTAAAATTTTTAAAAAACCCCCAAACTAGTAAACTTTATCTCTTATTTTGCAGAAACAAAGTGTTGAATTAGCTCACCTAGAAAATCTGATTGCCAGTGAAGAAAAAATGTCAAATTCTCTAAATAAAACAAATAAATATATTGATAGGTTACAGCTTGATAGGGTAAGTTTTTTGTATCTTTACAAAAGCAAATGATTAGATAAATCTGTCAAATTTCTTAAAAAAACATTATCAAAAAGACTTTATGATACCTTCCTTATATAATTTCAGTGGATTGATATCAACCTAACTAGAGGTGATGAATTAATTGCACTCATCTTTGCTACCTCATTTTTATTATACTTAAGCTAGTTATTTATCTTATTCAGCTTTTGCCTTCCCCTATGAGGAAGGCTGAATTATGAGCCTTGGTTACCTTTCCTCTTATTGTTACTTAACTACTCCATAAGGAGCACACCAATATGTTTTCCTGGCCGACATGCAGCTGTGACTCGGTGCCCTGTCTGGCCCAGCTTAGCCTCGCCTCCTTCACCTAACCCATACCTCATCTTTTTGTACCAACTCTCTCTCATCCTGTCTTTGTCCTTCCATCCACCCTTTTTACTCTGGCACCATCTCTACCCTTTCATTTGCCCCTTCTATTGTCACTGTAAGGGTCTCAACGATTTGTGTTCCTGTCCTCTATTCTGACGGGACTCAGCACCCTGTCTGACCCAAGCGTAGCTTCTCCTCCTTCCACTAACCCCTACCTTGTATTTTTGTACCAACTGCATTCATCATTCCATCCACCTCTTTAACCCGTCACTTTCGCCACCTTTATGTTGGCTCCCTCTTCAACTGCCCAGGTATGATAATAATAGGTGATCACCCACCTGACTTGTTAGTAGACCCGCCTATCTCTACTACTCTATTTCCTACCCTCCTACCCCCTTCCAAACTTGCTCCACAGAGGTTCTTGCTGCCCAGTGCACTTTCATCCTCTTAGGAGCCTTAGTCAAGTGGCAGTGTATACTGTGAGGTCCCTATCTGCTGCAAGGCTGAAGCCAGCTGGCTAGGGCATGTATTAATGATGGGGTCTGTTGGCCATTGACTCTGCTCACCGCCTTCCAGTACACATATAAGGTGGCTATGGTGGCACCATCATTTATGGTCAAAGCTTGAGGACAAAATTGCCTGAATGTGGGCCAAGTTGACAAAGCCCATCCCTGGAATTTTCTGATCCTATGAAGACTTTTCTCTTAACCTCTTAAGGCATTGGGAGGTCAGTCTCTACTTTCCATGCCTTTTGTTATTTATTTTTTGCTATAATTGGGACAAAAGAAGGAAAGAGTAGGTGACTACAGGTCCATGTAGATCTGTCTCCAAGTGAGGCCTCACCCTCCCTAGGGGTCCTGGTGGATGAGGTAAAATGAGACACCACTTTAACCAGTGGAGGGGCTCCTCTCTCACCATTTACATGAGGTAAAGGGGCTCTTCTCTCACCATTTACATGAGGTAAAGGGGCTTTCCCTTTGACATTTTAGAGCTGCCCTGGGGCAATCCCCCCCTTACTTTCACAGGGGGCCGCCAAGAAAAAAGGAGGGTGGCCCAGAATCAACCACTCCTGGTTGGAATGGCTCAATAGGGCCAACCCTCTTACAGAGGCAAAGATTGGCAGGCCCATTGGCCCATGCCCCATACTGTCCTGCAGACATGCATCTCAAGCTTGCTTAGGGCCTGGTGTGCCTGCCCCCTCCCTGCCCTGATGGAGTCAGTTTGCTGACCCAAAAAACTGCAGAACACATGACTGAAGACTCCTCGATTGGCAACAGTGGCAGCTTGGGGGGTGATGGTCATTTGGAGACCCTTCCCTGAGCTGGACATGGTCACTGAGGTGACTCCATCCCAGATGGCACGATCTTCCATGGGGCAAACTTGGGCTCAGTGTTCCAAACTGCCCCTGTGCTAGCTTCTCTTCAGGCAGCCCTGCCCTGTGAGGAGAGGAGATACCTCCTTCTCCCACCTGTGTTCCTTTGACAGCCGAGCTCTCTGTTTCTGTGCAGGGCGGAGGTTTCCTCACCTCCTCCAAGTTTTCTGTTAGTTGTAAATTAATAAGCCTAAAGCCAACTTATATTTATTATAATTTATAGCGATAGATTTATATTATTATATTACTAAATTTATAGATTTCTAATGTTTTATTATTAATCTTTTTCTTTTGGAAAATCTCTGTCATGTTCATATCTTGATAAAACCTGTATTTTATTTTAGGTTCTAATCTTGGTCTGATTCTAGTCTTAGACTGAAAAAATCTCCAATTGTGCCAGTCATGGCTGCAAAGAAATTGTCCCGTTCTTGGACCGATTCGAATCTTGGGTGTATTTTTGTGTGACCGAAAAATCTCTGGTGTTGCTCCGATTATAAATATTCTTTTGTATAGTAGTTAGTTTTTAAATAAATCTATTTTATAACCTTCTAGTTATTAGTAACTCAATTGCTCAAATTCCTAAGTTTCTGCCTCTTGGTTCCCTTTTTCTTAAGTCTGTCATTTGATACCTGATTTCTACAGTTATGCATAACCTTGAACACCAAACCGTTCAAGTCTTTTTCCTTTTCACTCTTCTACTATCTCTTTTTTCCTATTTCCTTTCTGAATACTCCTTCCCTCAGTTGTCATTTGGGCTGGATTTACGCCCCAGCCAAAAAAACATTTGAACAACTGACCCCATCATCTTACGTTCTGTTGACCCAATCTGAGTGGCAACAGTGCAGCCTCAATTATGTTGGGGCCCCTCATTCACAGATTACATGGCATCTTTTGAGTCTGCTAGTTATTTGCTACACGGATGGCAACATGTTGGTCAAAGGCCACATGCTCCATCAGTAGAGAGCGTGAGCTAGGTTGACTGGTAGAGAGTCAAGGTGACCAGTTTCTTAGATGGAAGCCTTCTGGTGAATGTGTCAGACCTTTCTGTTGCAAGGTTGGTAAAAAACACAAAATTTTGAAAAAGCCCCCTCAAAACCCAGGTTTTATTCTGTTTTTTTCTTTCAAATCTCGGATTTATTAAAAAAAAACAACACTACAAGCATTAAAATAATGTAGAAAAAGAATAGTTATCTCTATTTTTATATAATAATAATTAATTAGTATAATAATTATATTATAGTAAGAAAAGATCACTTATTGAGAATTGTGGGTACCCATGATAGCCATAACCTGTAGAATGAGAGATGAATTATGAGTCAGTATCAGAGAAATAACCTTAAGTTGATACATATTTGTTGAAATTATAAACATACAAGGGGCGCTCAATAAGTTTTGCGAATGGGTAGGGCAAAACAGAGGAAGGGGGATGGCTATTTGTGGGGGTGTTAGGACAAGTTATGACAAGTCAGGACCTGCAGCTGCATGCTCCTGCCTCGTCTATTTAAGAAGCAGTAGCTGATCGCAGATCGTCAGTCACAAACTTTTGAACAATGGAGAAGGTTGAGCACCGCGCAGTGATCAAATTTTTGACCAAGGAAGGCAAGAATGCAAAAGAGATCCATGAACGAATGGTTGCAGTGTACACCGACACCACCCCTTCCTATGCAACCATTGCTCGCTGGAATAGGGAGTTTCGCCATGGTCGTGAGTCCCTTGAAGATGACCCCCATCCAGGACGCCCGTCAGACGTGACCAACGAGGACAATGTGGCCCATGTGGAGAGGATGATCTTCGAAAATCGATGGGTAAAGGTCAAAGAAATCTAGCGAGAACTTGGAATATCACATGGAAGTATTATCAACATCATCCACAACAATTTGGCCATGACCAAGGTCTCTGCCCATTGGGTCCCTAGAAACCTCACGCCCCATGATTGACTTCAACGTCATCAAAGTCCACAAGGCCAGAGTTGCACAAGCTGCCCTGTGTGAGTGCGGATTTGAGGAGCTCAGCCATCCCCCCTACAGTCCAGATCTGGCCCCTAGCGACTACTTTTTATTCCGCCAGCTCAAGGCTCCACTGCATGGACACCGGTTTGGGGATGATGAAGATGTCCAGCTCGCCGTCCAGGAGTAGATTGAACAGCAGTCGGGAGATTTCTGGTTGTCGGGAATTCGAAGCCTCAGGGACAAGGGGCGCAAGTGCTTCGAAGTCGAGGGTAGTTATATTGAAAAATAATAAAACACTTTTCTTCATATCTCGTTTCCTTATATCCGAATTGCAAAACTTATTGACCGCCTCTCATAAATATGTATTTTGAATAAACTGATGATAAGTAGTGTTCATTTTTTTTTTTTTTAACCCTGTTTTTTTTTCAAATTTCACTTGAAAAAGCCCCCCAAAACCCGGTAATAAACCCTGGGTTTTTAGGGCTGTTTTTTTATTATTTGCCAACCCTGTTTGGAGGCAGCCATGATTAGTGCCCTTCAGACACTCAATGGCTCATCAGTGGTTTATGTGAGGGAACTCATGGACTGCTACTTAGAAAACATCCCCTTAGAGCTAGCTAGCTGACCAGGTAGTGTTCAATTTCGAACATGTGGTGAGAAAACAGGGAGGAGCCTCAAGACCCACAACCCACATTCTTCGCAACATTTGCCTGGCAACTGGTGCCATCTGCATGTTCCTCATTGAGAGCCTACTTGTTGATGCTGCGGAATGTCACTCACAGTACACAATGCATTATGTGCTCATATGCATGAGCCTGGTGCCTATACCACTGAGAGATGCCAGTCATACCTGGTTTAGGGCTAAGAAATTCCTTTGAGAGCTCAGTTGGCGGTTTTGCCCAGGGTGCTACCCTGCAGGGTACCACCTTTGATTATTTGCCACAAAGCTAACATAGCCGCTGTATTATTGTTTTACATTTTTTAGTACACTTCTTATCATGCTGCTTCCATGCCAGTGGACATGGATGGCTCTAAAGTCCCAGGAAGGGCTCTACCAGGCACTTCATGTCTTCACACCCAAGCTGGTTGCGATACAGTGCTCAGTATGGGAGATAATGCGCCACACCTGGTTCAGAGACCAGATTGTGATATTTAGTGACTCACAAAGCACCCTGAGTGCTTTTGGGGCATTGGAATCTCCACACACCCCTGGTTTGTGGTAGATGTCGAGATTATTTCCTGCTGGGCTCCTGGACCTGTAGGGATTTTGGTGAATGAGGTCACCAGAGTCCGTGAGGACTGGGTGACAAGACCAGTGTTCACTCTTCCTCACACTGACCACATGGCAAAAATCAGGGCTGCTTGGCAAAGAAGATGGGGAAATGCTGAGGGAAATTTAATTATGTGTCATTGTATTGCGACCATTTCTGTCTCACTACTGGTATGAGCAGGGTCGCTACCACTTATGCTTGTGATGTTTGTGCACACAGAGACATATGGACTATCTGACTTCTTGGAGGAGGTTGGCCTCCTCCATTTTATTTGACTCTCTTTGGTGTTGGTTGCATTTCCTGCCCGGGGGAGAGGCGGGCCTCTTGTTTGTGTTTTGTTGCTTTTTCAGTTTTTTCTTGTCTATGTTTCGCCTTCTGTTTTTAATATAGCCTAACTATAAACCAAAAATATTTATATCCTACAGGCCATACAACATGCTCTAAAACAATGAATTACCTTCATCCTTACACACTCACATTAATAATCCCTTTTGGCAAGTACTCATGATCATGCAATAATTTCATTTCCTTCTGTTTCACCTGAAAAATTAGACATCAAATCAGCCACACCCATCTTTTCACTCTCCACTCTCACATAATCAAAATCACTTGTATCTTTCAATATTCTTGCAATCCTACTGTCAACTAACCTCATTTGCTGCAGGTACACTAACAACTGATCAATCTTAATAACTAATTTCATACCAGAGAAAATGGTGATAACACTTTCACACAATACCATATTGCTGCTAGCTCTCTCAACTGTCTAATACTTTCATTCTGCTACATTTAAAGCTTTTGGTACTTACCCAATTATTTTTCTTACTCTGCATTCACACAAAGCTCTTGCACCAGACACCTAGCCAAGCAATACCCACTTTTATCAGTGTACAGCTCAAGTAGTTTCATATTCTCAATATAATCTAGGCACACCAACTTATTATCCTTAGCTGCAGCCTTTTTCATTCTTTCAAATGCTTCATTCATACCCCACCCCCCTCCCCCTCCCATTCTCCAGGAGAATGGGAGTGCAATCTCAGACCCTGCATCCATAGTGAAGTCTTTCATGACTACTTTCTCCATATTCTTTAGCTGGGATGCTGCTCCACCGCTGACTGGACTTTACCTCCAGAGGCGGAGAACCCTTCAATGACGGTTTACATTGAATGAGTTATATTCTACTCTTGCTTCATGCTGGGACACTGCCCCTCATCCGGACAATCTCCCATTTGCCATGCATCGACACCTAAGTGAGTAAGGTAGGGCGTTTCTGTTAGATTTTTCAACAGGATCTTGGCATAGGATATCCTCCCAGACTCCTGGCGAATAGCTACTGTTCTTGCTTTTCGCAAACTTGGGAGAGATCACTCTATCCCGGCCGGTAACATAACATAACTTCACGGAGGACAAAAGCCACAAGGGCCTATCAAAGGTCATCTGTATCCATCAAATCCCACCCACATAATGCATCCATAGGATTTTGTCAGATCATGCATCTACAATATACAATTTAACAATCCATAGGATTATGTCCAACCATGCATCTACAATATATAATTTAAAGCCTCCATAGGAGTCTGTCAAAAACAAAATCAAAGTCCCCCAAAATATACAATAAAAAGAAACTGCATCCACAGGAATGAGTCAAGAAACATATCCCCATACCAAAAAGTAAGAAATTAACCCTCCATCCCCATATAATCATCCAATCTGCGCTTGAAAACATTCAAGTTTGGGCTGTCTACAGTCTCAGGTGGCAAACTATTCCAATAATCCACCACTCTGTTAGTGAAAAAATATTTTCTAACATCCAGTCTGCACCTCTGTTTTTTAATCTTTAAGTGGTGGCTTCTAGTTCTATTACTACCTTCTAACTCAAATAACTTGCTGAAATCCAATTTATCCATCCCAGAAAGGATTTTAAAAATCTCAATCATATCTCCCCTCACACACCTTCTTTCAAATGAAAACATATTTAATACCCTAAGTCTATCTTCATATTCAAGGTGCTTCAGGGATGGTATTATTTTTGTTGCCCTCCTTTGTACTGCCTCTAATAAGTTTATATCATGCCTAAAATGTGGTGACTATGCCTGTATACAGTACTCTAAATGTGGCCTGACATAAGAGTTGTATAGTTTAAGGATGACCTCCTTACTCTTGTAGCTAACATTTCTTTTAATGTAACCTAGCACCCTATTTGCTCTATTTTTTGCCTCAATACACTGCTTTGAAAATTTCAGTGACCTATCTACTACTACTCCTAAGTCCTTCTCATCTTCAACTGAATTAAGCCAATACCCATCCATCTCATAGCTAAATTCCCTATTATCTCTCCCTATGTTAATAACTTTGCATTTATTAAGGTTAAAAATCATCTGCCACTTCTGAGCCCAAGCTAACAACTTATTTAAGTCACCCTGCACTTTAAAGCTACCCTCAACCTCTTTGACTACAGCTGCCAATTTAGTGTCATCAGCAAAAATTGACACTTTGCTATTTGCTACAGAATTACCATATCTTGCTCTTCCCATTACTGAGGTAATCACTGGTACAGGCTTTAGTCTATTCTCTTCAAGAGGATGTTACTTTGCTTTTTCATAGGAGTAGATCTTGGTGTCTTTCTTTTTCTGTTAATGTGTACATATTCGTTTTAGTAGATTGATTTCTATCCCTATAGGGAAGTACTTCATTGGTGATTACCCTGTAAGGCAAATGGAGTAGCAATAATATTCTTAGAGGCATAATTTGTAGGTTAGCTAAGTTCATGGTCTAAGTGTTCATCGCTCATATTCGACCTATTATTGATTTTGGCTATGCAGTGTGGAATACTGGCATGTTGGAGACTTGCACTTATTGGGAGTCTATACAGAGGAGATGGACAAAAAAGATTTGGGGATTTTCTGATCTTTCTTATGCTGATAGATTATCTAATTTGGACCTGTTCTCCATCCAAGGACGCCTTCTCCGTGCAGACCTAATTATGGCTTGGAAGATCTTAAATGATCATTGCCCCCACTTGTTTGATTTGTTTGAATGTAGAAGAGACAACAGAACTCGTGGTCACAGCGAAAAAATCCTTCTACCCCACACAAATACAGATGCTTGCACTCACATTTTTTCTATATGTGTTGTTAATCTTTGGAATTCTCTCCCGGGCGATATTGTCAGTGAAGTTCGGTTATTGTTTTCAAGTATAAAGTTGAACTGTTTCTTGGCCCCCTACTTTATGAGTTTGTTTAGTTCATTTTTCCTTTGTGGTTTTGTTCTGCATCTGTAATTAGCCAACCTTTTTGCTTGCTTTAAGTCTTATTCCTGCCCTACTGGTTGGAAGATGCAGCAGTGACTGGTGAGGGATTGAAGACCCTCATCAATGTAAAGATCATGGGTATCAGTATGAAGACTTTCAAGATATATCTTAAAAATATATACTTTCAGCATCAAACTGAAACCATATCTGCAGATGGGAATAAAAGTTAAAGTTGAAGAACGACCACTCAGGCATCCAATCTCTAACCTCCTCCTGCCCATGCAAGTTGATAGAGAAATTGGTAAATGTTAGATTACCCTTTTTTGTGGACAGTGGAAGCCACCTGTCTTTGGCACAGTGCAGCTGCCGTAAGTTCCCCTCCATGTTGGATGCTCTTCTTTGAATGGGAAATGCCATCCTTGAGTCCTTCCTTCATAGACAGCATGTGCGAATAAGGGTGCCAAAGAGTCTGTGAGGACTGGATGACCAGGCCAAAACATAACATAACATAATTTCATGGATGACAAAAACCACAAGGGCCTATCAAAGGTCATCCGCATCCGTCAAAACCCACCCACAAAAAGCACCATTACCAGGGAAAGACAAAATCAAAGTCCCCCACAATACAGCCGCCGCAAAAAAAAAAGTTACATTCTCGACGCAAAAAAAAATGTTACACGTGACGCGGCAAAATAAGAGAGTTCTGGTATGAGCCAGTTGTGCACTGGGCAGAGCTAAGCTATGACGTATTCTCCTCACTCACTCACTCTCTCCTCCCGCCACACCATCTCAAACCTCAGTGAGCTCCCAGAGTTCGTCAAGTAAAGGCTTCTACGCTGCTCCCAGTGACGTCATTTTTCACTCGACACCCAACTTTACCAGCCTATATTTCCAGTTCCACCACTCACAATGGTTAAAAATCAACTTTCTATGGAGAAGAAAAGTCGGGCCTTGACGCTGCTAGAACAAGGAGTATCTGTGATACGCGTGGCGGCAGAACTGGGAATCACAAGAATGACGGTTTACCGCCTGAAGAAAGCTGGCGATACTTACCCCTCAGGCACGACACCGCCACGGAAAAAGGGTTCTGGCAGACCAAAGAGGACATCATCGCGCACAGATTTCATCCTAAAGAAAGAAGTGAAAGAAAAACCTGGAATAACAGCCTTAGAACTCAAAGAAAAGCACCCAATATTGCTCCAGGACGTCGCAGTGAGAACCGTGCAGCATCGGCTACAGAAAGACCTAAAATTACCAAAACGTCGGGCCGCCAAGAAACCCCTGCTGACTGACAAGATGCGGAAGAAAAGGCTGCAGTTCTGTAAAAAATACCGATCCTGGACATCACTTGACTGGAAGAAGGTGATGTTTAGTGACGAGAGTACATTCCGGCTCGTCAGAGGAACTTCAAAGCTAGTCCGCCGCCCCAGTGATGTCTCCCGCTATGACCCAAAATACACCGTCAAAACTGTCAAACATCCTGATAGCGTGATGGTGTGGGGCGCCTTCAGTGGAAATATGGGTAGAGCTGGCTTGTATTTCCTCCCCAAGAATGTGACAATGAAGTCTGCAAACTACATCGAGGTTTTGAGAGACCATATGCTGACTTTTTGGGCGATCCATGACTGCAACTTTTTTATGCACGACGGAGCCCCAGCCCACAAGTCCAAGGCAGTGAAGGAATTCCTCGAAACCAACAAGATTGAAGTTCTGGAGTGGCCGGGTAACTCCCCTGATCTGAATCCCATCGAAAATGCATGGAATCAGATGAAAAACATCCTGCAGAAGGAACGACCCAGCAACATACCCGACCTGAAGGAGGCCCTGAAGAAGCACTGGATCTCAATGGACAAAGATTATTTCGTCAATCTCGCCACTTCGATGCCCAAGAGGATCGAGATGGTTATCAAGAATAAGGGCCATATGACCAAATACTAATTTTGTATAAGTATTGTAAGCTTAAAAGATAAATAAAGCCCATTTAACATGTACTTTTGTGTTTGTTTATCAAAAAAATCCTGGTGTAACATTTTTTTTTGCGGCCACTGTATAATATAACAGATGACAAAAGCCACAAGGGCTCATCATAGGTCATCCGAGTCAAACAGCCTCTTTTTTAAGGCACTCAAACTACCCAGAAAACTGCATCCAGAGGATTGCGTCCAGAAACAAGGGTATCACCAATCAAGGCTTGTCAAGAACTAAATCATGCAGCTATAGATATATACAAACAATATTAATATATACAAAACTTAGGAACCATCACAACCTTCCCTCCCCATAAACTCATCCAACCTACTCTTAAATACATTTAAATTTGGACTACCTACTACCTTCCGCCGCAATTTGTTCCAGAAGTCTACCACTCTATTGGTGAAAAAATATTTTCTTAAATCCAACCTACACCCTTGCTTTTTAATTTTCAAGTGGTGACCTCTAGTCTGATTTCCATCATCTAACTCAAAAAACTTGCTAACATCCAATTTATCTATCCCAGAAAATTTTTTAAAGAGCTCAATCATATCCCCTCTCACACACCTCCTTTTGAATGAGAACATATTTAATACCCTCAGTCTATCTATATATTGAAGGTGCCTCAGGAAAGGAATAATCTTTGTTGCCCCCCCCGTTGCACTGACTCGAGAAGGTTAATATCATGTCTAAAATGTGGGGACCATGCCTGTATACAATACTCTAGATGTGGCCAGCATTTCTCTCTTCCTCACACCGATTACATGGCAAAGAAATGGGAGATGGCCGAGAGGAACTTAAAGTTGCATGCCATTGTGCCCCAACTGCAGGGATTGCAGGTCCTGCCTGCCCCAATGCCTGTAGGGAAATGTGTAGCTATATATCTTTCACACATTTTAACTTTAGGGAAAATTCCAATGAAAAAAAAAATGAGAATGGCCTCTAAATCTAAATCATTTACACACCTCTTACCACAGTGTTACTTATGCATTATATTAGGGTTGAAATGAATAGTTGAAAATCCATCTTTTTACAGTAATATCTCAAGATGTGGTAAGGATGATTTGTTGTGGCAAAAAAAAATAATTGATAGATTTGTGATATTGCAGGAACTAAAAGAACAAGTTGCAAGCAAAGAAGTACAGATGAAAATAGAGAAAGCAGAGGAACTCCTGCAATCATTAACTTTGAAATTGCAAGATGAAGATTGCATGAAGCAAGATCAAAAGTAATTTAATTTTTATTTGTGTGACAAACTGACTTACTCTGCATAATCAAGGACCTGTGCGTCAATGTGAATGGTTCAGAATGATGTATTAGAGCAGGGATGGGTAATAATTTTAAGCAGTGGGCCACATTGAAGCTCTTGTAAAGCTTTGCAGGCCACATTTAAGCTCTTGTAAAGCTTTGTGGGCCATATTGAAGCTCTTGTAAAGCTTTGCAGGCCACATTGAAGCTCTTGTAAAGCTTTGTGGGCCATATTGAAGCTCTTGTAAAGCTTTGCAGGCCACATTGAAGCTCTTGTAAAGCTTTTTGGGCCATATTGAAGCTCTTGTAAAGCTTTGCAGGCCACATTGAAGATCTTATAAAGCTTTGTAGGCCACATTGAAGCTTATGTAAAGCTTTGCGGGCCACATTGAGGCTCTTGTAAAGCTTTGCAGGCCATATTTAAACAGTCAGATACAAATTTTGAATACATCTAAGTTAATTGCAATTACCCGTATGCATTTGTTTGCATACAATACTACATAGTCATAGATAGAGCTACATGTTAATAACTAAGGGTAATTTTTTGGAATAGTTTTGCCCCAGTTTCGCCCCAATGTTCAATAGTTAATTTTCAATATTTTGTCAACTTCTGTAAAGAAATGAAAGACCACACGAAAAGGCTTCACTGGCCGCACTTTGCCCACCTCTGTATTAGAATATCAAAAGTACTAAGAATGAAAAGTGTGTGATGAGTATGATAGCAGAATGAGTGTTTGGCATTGTAAAAATTGATTGAATGTGTTATGGAAGGAGGGATGTGGTAACTAGTGTGGGAGCAATTCTCCCCATTTTGTCCACTATGGATTTTCACCACTTTGCCTTTTTGTCTTAGTCTGTCCTTTTTCCCTCCCTTTTTGTTTATGAAAGAGAGGAATGTGAGTGTTTAGGAAGGCCAAGATCGGTACGTCCATCCCTGAGGTACCCTCGGGTGGGGGGGTTTCCCACACCAAGACGAAAGTCGCAAGTGCACCGAGCGGAGCCTCGCTCATGTTGGGGCCCTTCATTGAGTACTACCTGGCATTTTCGAACCCTCTGGTTTCAAACGCTTCCTTGTTATTCGTTTCAATGAAGGCAGCATGTTGGCCAAGGACAACATGATCCATCATAGGAGAGCCTTAGTTAGCTTGATCGGTAGAGAGCCGAAAGTGTCCCGTTTCTCGGAAGGGGGCCTTCTGGCGAATGCGTCGAATCCATTAATGGCACACATGTGAATGTGACGCCACACTCGTCCATGAACTTTGTTAAAAAAGTGGTCTACACGAGGAAACTCATAGACTACTCCATCGATTACATCACCTTTGAGTTAACCGACCATGGAGCTGTCAAAGTCGAACGTGTGATTAGAAAACAATGATTGGTCTTGAGACCCAACTCTACACTCTTCATCACGTTTGACCATGACAGGCTTCCAGAGTTGGTACATGTCGGTTGATATCGCTACTGCTTGAACGGCCAAGTGTGTCACTTGAGGAGAGCTGCACTCTGCTTCTTCGAAGCAATGTGGTGCGTGTCACCTGGAGAAGTAAATCCTGGCTGTTGAGGCTATGGATCGTTTCTCATTTTGCGAGGCTAAAGACGTCCTCCTGGCACGCCTAGCGCTGCCTGGGCCGTATTATGCCTTAATTAAAAAAACAAACCCTCTTGTCCTGTCCTTTCCAGGCATGGTCGTTTCCACACCCATTCATAACCCTCCTTTGGGTTCTCACCCCGGGTGCTTCCCTGGTAGAGCTAAAACCACGGCTCCCAGCTGTCTTTTGGAACTTTGGAAGCTCGTTTCCTTCCGTTTTCTCTTAGCTATTTTTTCAGGAGACCATGCTGGGCATATGTCACCTGCCCACTCTCCTGGGGTATATAAGTTTTGCAAACCTACCACCATTGGATGGGGATAGGCAGGAAGTTGGGCGTTTTACACCCGTCATGATGTCTCCCTTCTTCTCTTTGCTTTAAATACCTCATTTCAGGCAGTAGCAGTGTAGCTGCACCGGGATAGGAGGTAAACTTGTTATTTCTGCCTGCATTCCACGGTCATCCGACTTCGACGCGGGGACTTGCGTTGCATCGTGGCACAGTTGCGGAGGCCCTTTCTCTTGCTTGTGGATTTGAACGGTAGACATCATCTCTGTGGAGACTACTTGATCAATCCCAGGGGTCAAGTCTTTGCTGACCAGATCGAAAAGCTGGAGATACGTGTCCTAAATATGGATGAGTTTACGCTCACTGTACCAAAAACGCATCATTTTCCTCTCTTGATCTAGCCTTGTTCCCTCCAGATGCACAGTCTGAATTTGGTGGGAGGTAGTCATTGATCTTCATGGTAGTGATTACTTTCCCATTCAAATATCATTTTATGGGCCGCTGCCTCCCGAGAGCCCGCCCCGGCACTGCTTGGCGCGGTCACGGTGGTCCGCATTTCAGGAAATGACTGATTTCTCTGTCTCAGTCGAGGAGTTTAGGTCGGTAGATGAGGCCGTTGAGTTCTTCTACGTCAACCTAATCGCCGTGGGCCTAACTACTATTCCTAGAACGTCTGGCTGTTTCGCACGCCGACCACTCCCGTGGTGGTCAGCCCTCAAACAGAAGCGTTATGCCTAAATGCGCTATAAGCGCTGTCCGAACGACTTCTCTGTCGGTGAATTTCGTCGAGCTAGGGCTAGGTTCCGGTATATTTCGAAGCACGACCCCCGCTCTTGATCTTCATGGTAGTGATTACTTTCCCATTCAAATATCATTTTATGGGCCGCTGCCTCCCGAGAGCCCGCCCCGGCACTCGGAAGACCCCTCTAGCAGAGAGGTGTGCAAGCGAGGTAAAAGGATTCGGGGCAAGTTCTCGCAGGACCCCGCTCCCGTTCTCCAAGAGAATGTGACCGCAATCTCGGACCCCGCATCCGTGGTGGAGTCCTTCGCGACCGTTTTTTGTGCCTTCTCTGGCAGGGATGCTGTTGCGCCAGCATTCAATTCGCGTCGTGCTGTCGCAGAACGCTGCCGACTGGACTTTAACTCCAGAAGCGGGGAACCCTTCAACGACAGGTTTACTTTGAGTGAGTTGTCTTCCGCTCTTGCTTCGTGCGCGGACACCGCTCCTGGTCCAGACGATGTCCCGTACCCCATCCTTCGACACCTGGGTGAGCGAGACATGGCCTTTCTTTTAGATTTGTTCAACAGGATTTGGGTAGAGAGTATCCTCCCAGATTCCTGGCGAATCCTGTGCTCGCTTTTCGCAAACCGGGGAGAGAAATTGGTAAATGTTAGATTAGCCTTCTCTCTGGAAAGCGGAGGCCATCTCTTCTGCACAGTGCGGCTTATGCAAGTTCCACTCCACGTCGGATGCTCTGCTCCGACTGGAAAATCCCATCTGCGAGGCCTTCCTTCGTAGACAGCACTACGCCACGGTGTTCTTCGATCTGGAGAAGACATATGATACCGCATGGCGAAACGGTATCATGGAGACTCTCCACACGATGGGGGCGATGGGACGCCTCCTAATGTTTATATCTGGATTTTTGCGAGATCGTCGATTCCGCGTTTTCGGCGACTTATGCCCAAGTGGGCAGTTGCCAGATGGGCTCTATAAAATTAAAAAACCCCCCCAAAAAACCCGTTGATTCTGCGTACAGTTGGGGGGAGCCCTCTCCGGCCCAACGGAGCAGGGAAGTGTCCAGTGTCACACTCTTAGCCCTGAGGATTAATGGCATCACCTCGGTGCTGCCGGAAGATGTTCCCGCTACACTCTACGTGGACGACCTTTTCGATCTCTTTTGGCGCGGCCCAGATACCAACTCTGGAGCGTCGGCTCCAACAGGCATTGAACCGCGTCTAGGTTTTCTATAGCCAAGACTAAGGTGGTGCACTTCCTGCCGCAATCCGTGGCTCCACCCTGACCCAGATTTGCTTCTAAATGGCGTTCACCTGGAAGTGGTAGACTCGCACCGTTTCCTTGGTCTTGCAATTGACCGACGCCTTTCCTGGGGGGCTCATGCGAGTTCTATGCATCTGCAGCCGAGCGTGTATTGTGGAAGGTGGACTCGATCCACCACACCGCCCTTCTCCTGGCGACCGGTGCCTTCCGCACTTTCCCCATTGAGAGCCTGCTTGTTGATGATGGGGAGATGCCACTCGCTCTGCTCCGTGCACAGTGCATTATACGCCTGTACGCGCGAGCCCAACGCCTCCCTCAGTCGCCAACGGCTCTCACTGCATCCGCAGCTGATCTCGACGGTGCCTATGCCGCCGAGAGACGCCACTCATACCTTAAGACCTTTGGGTTCAGGGCTAGGAAAGTCCTTCGAGAACTAGGTATAGCTCTCACCTAGCTCCGGCCGGTCATTCTCCTAGTTCTGCCAGGGGGGCCACCTTGGAGGGTACCACCTTTGAATATTTGTCGCCGTGCCTCTGCTCCCAAAGCTTCTACCCCGCCGGGAGTATTGCGTTCGGCCTTTTTGGAGTAGACTTCGTGTCATGCTGAAACCGTGCCAGTGTATACGGATGGCTCCAAGTCCCAAGAGGGTGTCGGTTTCCACGCCGTATTACCTCTGTTTGAAGTCAGCAGGGATATGCCAGGTGTTGCGTCTGTCTTGACGGCCGAACTGGTTGCAATACACCTTTCGATACGTGAGATAACTCGTCGACTCCATTTCGGAGAGCGGATTCTAATCTATAACGACTCACAATGCGCCCTGAGTGCTCTCGGTTCACGGTATCTGTGACGCCACGGTTGACACGAGCCGGCTGGAATTCAAGATTATCTTATGCTGGGTTCCTGGACATATGGGAATTGTGGGAAATGAGCGCACCGATGAGGGCGCCAAAAGTCCGCGAAGACTGGGTGACCAGACCAGCATTTGGTTCTTCCTCATACCGATTACATGACGGGAAGACGCGTAGCCCTCCGGGCTGCTTGACAAAGAAAATGGGAGACGGCTAAGGGGAACTTAAAGTTAGGTGCCATTGCACCTACGGCAGCTTCAGGTTGCTTTCTGTTTTCTTCGAAATGGGCACACTCGCAGGTTTTATCGCCATTTGATGGAGCGCTCGCCCGGATTTTATTGCGACGACTATGTTTTTTCCCAGACTGTTCAGCACATTCTTGTTAAATGTTCCAGTCTAGCCGATCTACCCACTCATTACATGTCCCGGTATCGTGATGAGCGGGGTCGCTGCCGCTTGTCCATTGTTCTAGAGACGGGTTCGTGTACATAGACTTGTGGACTATCTGACTTATTTGCTTCTCTGTGATAGTTCACGTGGGGTTCGGCTGGAAGTGGTGGACTAGCACCTTTTCCTTGTTCTTGTATTTGACTACGCCTCACCTTGGTGGGGGAGGGGGGGCTAATATTCACAGCCTTAGGCTCTCTTGTACCCGCGCCATGGATATTCTTCGCTCCGTGACGATAGGGCTACTGCCTGACTTTTTTATCGATCCTTTGTTCGTTCGAAGCTCGACTACGAATCCGAGTTTTATGCATCCCCAGCTGAGCGGGTATTGCGGAAGGTGGACTCGACCCACAAAACCGGTCTTCCCCTCTCGACCGGTGCCTTCCGCACGTCCCCCATTGAGAACCTACTTGTAGATGCGCTCGCTCTGCGCGGTGCACAGTGTATAATTCTCCTGTACGCGTGAGCCCAACAGCTCTCACTGCATCCGCAGCTGATCTCGAAGCTGCGGCAGCACACATGGTTCTGCCCATGTCGCCACCCTGGAGGGTACCACCTCTGACTATTTGTCGCCACGCTTCTGCTCCCAAAGCTTCTACAGCGCCGGGAGTATTGCGTTCGGACTTTATGGAGCACACTTCGTGTCACGCTGGAACCGTGCCAGTGCATACGGATGGCTCCAAGTCCCGAGAGTGGGTCGGTTTTCACGCCGTATTCCCTCTGTTTGAACTCAGTGGGGGCTCTGCCAAGCGCTGCATCTGTCTTCATGGCTGAGCTGGTTGCAATACACCACTCAGTACCGGAGATTTTACGACGTGCCCGGTTCGGAGACCGGATTGTGATTTATAGCGCCTCACAAAGCGCCCTGAGTGCTATCAGGACATTGGAATCTCCGCATCCCCTGGTTCGCGATATCCCTGACGTCACGGTTTTGGTGACCCGGGCGGATGTCGAGATTATCTTCTGCTGGGTTCCTGGACATGTAGGAATTGCGGGGAATAAGGGCACCAAAAAGTTCACTAGGACTGGGCGACCAGACCAGCGTTTCTGCGCTCTGTGAGGGCTAACAGTCCTGAAGGGCGCATTATAAATACCTATTATTATTATTATATTCGCTCTTCCTCACACCGATTACATGACAGGAATCCGGGCAGCTTGGCAAAGAAGATGGGAGACGGTCGAGGGGAACTTAAAGTTACGTGCCATTGTGCCGCGGCTGTTTCCATGGACTTACCCTGTAATGCCGCGACGTCTTCAGGATGCCTTCTGTCGTCTCGGAATTGGACAGACTTGCGGGACGCACCGCCATTTGATGGAGCACTCGCTGTAACCTTATTGTGAAGACTGTTGTTCCCCAGACTGTTCGGCACATTCTTGCTGAATGTCCCAGTCTGGGTGATCTTCGCGCATGTTACCAGGACGAGCGGGGTCGCTCGGGACTGGTTTGTGCACACAGACTTATGGACTATATGACTTTTTGGAGGAGGCTGGCCTCCTCTACTGTATTTCACTGTTGTAGGTCGCATGTTCCTGCGCCAGGGGGAGGCGGGCCTACCCCCGATGCCGAAGCGCGCTTCCTTGTCTTTTTACTTTTTTATTATTTGTTTGTTTGTTTTTTAGCCTTTCTCTCTCTTTATCTTTATTTATTATTTACATATTATTTGCTTTCTAATCTAACCTACTAGTAGGCTTTAGCGTGAGCACAGCGACTTTTGCCCCAGTAAGCATTGCCATTCTTCCTCATAATCACTTCAATTTACATTTATTAACTGTTTCCACCCATGCATCAATGTCATAGAATAAAAAGTAGAAGATATGATGGGAAGACTATTCATACCCGTGTCTTTTCCCTACCCTACCCTACCCTACCCCTTAACCTCCTTCCGTCCATCCAATCAGAACTCTTTTATATAAAACACTTAATTTGTCTAATAAACAATGAAAACTGTAAAATATCAATCTGATGAATATAACCTCTCTCAAAGACTATGTTGTGCCATTCATCTTTTCACTCAGTGACAAAATCCCTGACCCCTGAAAATGAGATCCCCTCAGCTGGATATTGAAACCAACATAAAGATCAGCATGACAATTGCTGATGAACTTGAGGGCACCATAGGGCCGATCTTCATTTGGGGGTGATGGGAAGGCAAGTATTTGCTTTTTACACAAATCATCTAGGTATTAGTTAGAAACCTTTGTTATCCCAGGGTAAAGGGGACCCGTCCCGCCTTCAGGTGTATGTGGATATAGCTACCCATCAGCAGGATTGCTTGGGACAGATCTACCTACCCTCACAGGAGGATAAGCACAGCCAGATCTCTGTGCGTTGATTTTTGTGTCCCCTCTCGCTTGTGATTGAACCCGACACCTCGACGTTAGAAGACCAACTCCGCCATATCCACTAGGGGATTGAGATCTCTGAGACCTTTGGAAAAGACCACATGCTGTGGCATCATTCCTGAATGTGGCTGAGTTTGACTGAAGAGCGTCTGTGGGCAACAAGGTTGCAAAAAACAGTCCCAAAATGTCAACAAATTGATTTATATATTAAACTTCTTTTGCATTTTCCCACATACAAACTGCTTTGAGGTAATCTTGAAATTTGACCTGTGACGCATTTTTTTTCCAGGCTTTGCTATAATATTCCTTATTCTAGGCTCCTTTTTATTATATCATCTATTCATTCCTCTGTGTATTATTCTTTCTCACAGTTTTATTGTTCACTTATCATCATTATGCTTTCCCTCTTCACCTCGGGATGTTGTAGCAGGTCATTCTTACTTTTCCAGGCCAGATGAGAAGGGCAGTCAGAAGGATGAGTTAGAGAAATTCGTTGAAACTCAACGCCACTTTAAGGAATTGTCCCGACGCCGAGAGGAAGAGAAAGAAGCTGTTTGGGAAGAGTAAGATAAATTCCGGAATCATTTCTATCATAGCTCTATGGACTATTTCAAAAGCTTTGCACCCATTTACTGTATCTTTATATTTCTGCCCCTATCGCAACATCTACAAGAGTCACTTGGTTTCCTGAAGCATCTCTCTTCCCACGAGGTGATCCACTTCTTTTCGAAACTGGAGCAGCTTTTGGAGAGTTGCGAACCTTCCTAGTGGTTCAACCAGGGCCTTTTTCTTCTGTCTTTTCAGGCTATGTACCCTCTATTTATTTTAATCCAACAGAAACTGGGTTTTTTTTTGCGAATATTATTTTAAAATCCTTCCTGGAGATGCCCTCATGGTTTTAACTTAGGTACTCCTTGAACCTTCCCGTCCCCTCCCTCCAAATTTATTCTTGGGAGATTTGTAACGTACCCTTCCTGCCCTAACATTTCAGAGGACCTGTCAGCCCCAATGTTATTTCCGTATATCCTTATCTTCTATCTGTTCTTCCTAATTCCTCTTAGGTAGCTATTCCTCGATATATCATACATCCTTATTTATTTTTAAATCCTTCGGTTTCAGGTGCACCCATCAGCAGGGGCTGCTTTGGTCCCTTCATCAAGAGTACGACAGGCAAAGGAAAGAGCGACTAAGACTCGGGAAGTGCGCCGTTCAGATCGACCTGAGTTCCCGCTTGGAGAAGGAGCGATCACTTGAGGAGGAACTACGACACTTGAGGGAGGAAGAAAGCTGCCTGATACGAGAGAGAGAAGAGGAAAGGAAGAGGCGAAATGAGGAAGAGGAGAAAATCAGGCAGAAGGAGAAGATATTGGAAGAGAGAGAATTGCAGAAAAAGTTGGTAGCTCGGGCTCTAGTATGTGGTGAAAGGGGCAATTTTATATTTTCTGTTTCGCCATTCTCTCTCCTTTTTTCTTGCACACCTTGTCCGCCATTACTTTCCTCCTCCACTCCAAACTATTTTATAGCCAAAGTATTAGAGATTTTGCAGTTAGTGACAGGTGTATCTCGGTTTCGTGAGTTGTTTAGATGGTAGTGGCAAGGCTGTCTTGAATTTCATGTGGTATCAATATGGTAGGATGTTGTATGCTGTGGCAACGGTTTCCCGGGTTTCGTGTAGTGCTATGATAGTAGAGTCCTTGGTAAGACTCCTGATGTAGTGAGAAGTATGTCTGGTGTTGAGATGGTAAAGGTAATGAAAGGGGTGTCTATGGTTTCATTTGATGTTGAAATGGTAGAGGTCTCTAGATATTGATAGGGTATCTCTGATTTTGTGGTTTGAGATGGTAGGAATGTTGATACCTACCCCCTGGAGGTCCTGTTATTTTAGGGGCCACTTTTTTATGGTTTTATTTAGAATTATAAAGTGAATTTACGTTGGTTGTTTTGTCATTTTCTTGTCTTCACTATTCCAGAATCCTCCTTATGAGGATTTATGCCATGAGGCAGTCAGTGAAGTCAATTTGGAAAAGCAACCAATTGGGTCCTTCGATCTCGTTCCTCAACTGGACTCGAGTTCGAACTTTAGGACCTTGGATTCACTAATCTATTTTGAGACCAGATTCTAAAGGAATATTTTATTCTCCAGGACGAAAGAAGAGCAGAAACTGTATGAGAAGAGGCGGGATGAAGAGTATGTGCGTCTGGTGAGGATTACTCCCGCCCCCCTGGTACCCCTTGCGAAGAGTTCGGACTTCTCAATGGCTGTCGTCTTTGTGCGAACCCTCTGCTGGAGCCTCGAACTTGTGTCCTCGTATTTCTCTATCTGATCACCATTTATCGGATGCACTGTGTAGCTCTTAGGTCTTCACGAGCATAGTCAGTCACAGCACCGCTCTCTCTCTCTCTCTCTCTCTCTCTCTTCCCGTCTTCCCAGCGCAACATATCCCTTACTCCTCTGTCCCGGATCATGCCGATCGATTTGGTACTTATATCCACATACCTCTGACGACCAGCGCCCCCCCCCCCTCTCGTTCACAAAGATTCTCCGATCTCTTATTGGTGTAAAAAACAATATTACCCAGACCCATTTCGCACCCAACGAGGACCCGCCCTGGTGCCTTCGGGTTTACCTGTGCTTGTCATTCTGATCTTTATGTACATTTCGTTATTCGGTCGTGGGGTTCTCTTCCAAAGGCGAGGGCGAGATGGTGTAACAGTTCTAGTAGTGCTGCTTACTTTTTAAACTTTTGAAGATGGTGGCTAAAAGAAGTAGTTTTCTCCCTTTGCGAAGATATAATTATGTGAATGTTTTACACTCCTTGCCGGAAAGTGCTCATGGATACTTCATTTGATGAGTCCAGGGAATCTATCTCCCACACATAGAATCAGTACATCACCCACACCTACAAACCTTTCATCACCCACACTTAAGAATAATACATCAACCACACTTATAAACAGTACATCACCCACACCTACAAGCAGTATATCACCCACATCTACCCCGTAAGGGACGCGGCGATTTGCCTCCCTGGCCGCCGTGCTGACGGGACTCAGCGCCCATTCCAGCCACAGCTTAGCCTCTTTTTTTCTTACTTTTGCCTTTGTATGGGTCGACGGATGCGCCCACTGGGGGGTATCGTCTGTAGGACCGTGCCTTAGAGGTTTGGTTGCCCGGGTCGTCATTTTGTTTCTGGGAGGTCTTAGCACCGCAGTCCAGAGAATCTCGTTATGCAGCTCCACTGTTTTTAAAACGACAGTGGGAGTCGCGGGGTGGGTTACCCCGTCTGGGCTGTATGGGCGCTCTTTGGACTCACGATGACTATTTGGTGCATGCCCTCGGCTCCAGGGGAAGCCCAAAATAAAATATATACTTATATGGGTAAATTTAACAAACATAACTCGGTCATCGTGCCTTGGACCCTGACGGTAGATGCTTTGATCCTTTTGGGTCAGAAGTCGACCCTGAGTTGGATTACGACCGAGTTTTAGTCTTGAAAGCGAACGATAGTCCTCTTAGTAAGGCTGACATCTTCGACGTCTACGAGGATTTTGTTTAGAAATGTGGCGAACCTGCCCAAATGTGGCCACGTAATGATGGCGCATTGATAGTCGAGGCGAAATCAAGCGAGCAGCATCAGCGGATTAAGACCCTACAGTCTTTAGCTTCTGTAGACATGTCCTCTGCTTCGCACCCGACATTTAACACCAGTAAAGGTGTTATCCGATCGGGAGAGTTAATAGATTACGATGTTGACAGGCTGGTATCAAAACTTACTAATCAGAAGGTTGTAAGTGCCCACCGCATTTCCAGGTTTGTGAATGGCGCTAGGTTACCTGCCGCCACCATAATCCTGACCTTCAACAGATTGGAACCGCCCAAGTACGTTAAGGCTGGCTATCTTAACATCCCAGTCAAGCCTTACGTTGAAAACCCACGACGATGCTTTCATTGCCAACGCTTTGGCCATGTAAGCAAGTTTTGTAAACAGGCAAAGTTGTGTGTGAATTGTGGATCGGATTATCACGGGACGCCCTGTTCTCAACAGCCGTGCTGCCCTAACTGTGGTGGAGAACATCCTGCAACATCACAGCAATGCACTTTCTTTCTCTATGAGAGAGAAGTCATTGCCATTAGAAACAAGAACAGGGTCATTTTTAAAGAGGCCAGAAGAAGAGTAAAGGAGATGTATGTCCAACCTGGTGTGAGCTTTTCTGATGCTCTACGTTCTACCGGGCCTGACCAGGTAAAAAGTCCTCCCCCTCCTAAATGTACATCTCCTCGTGATGAACACACTTGGTCATGGCCTAACAGTGCTTCTGAGGTTACCAACAAGAAGAGGAACCTTACATCCTCTCCTGATTCCCCAAGGGTGGTTAAGCACCTTGCTACCGCTCCAGAACATGTGGATATTGATCATGTTGATCCTCAGGCGGTATCCATTCCACCTCTGGACATTCACCCTGCCCCTAAAGGACCAAGCTCTTCTTCAGCTCCAAAGCCAGTTATCACTCCACCCTCCCTTGTTGATACTGCTTTGGAATTCCTTCGATCCCTGAATGAGAAGGAACCAACCTTTGCTCCTTCCCAGGAGCCAGCTGTTGTGGAGGTTACTCCCTCATCTGAGGAGGACTCTCAAAAACTGACTCCACATCCTTCTCTATCAGCATCGAATTCACAACTTTTGCCGATGTCCTCGCCACCACCATCGCCGCTACCATCCCAACCAATACCACCAGCTGTGTCAACATAGTCTGTTCCCTCGACACCTGAACTGACCCCTGGAGTTGCTTCCATCTGTGCTTCTCCAGTGAAGACAGTTTTCTCTTACAGCCACTTATCAAAATCTGATGCGCCACCTCTTAAAGAAAAACCAAAAGCAAAACTCAAGCTTCCGATGCCTCCTTTGTCATACTCCAAGCCTAAGGCTAGTATGACACGAACTACTTCCGCTGGTAGTTCAAATCCAAAATCTCCTACCCCTAAGGGTAAGAAGAAATCTACCGTTATGCTTAAACGGTAACAATGTTTCCAATTATTCATTGGAACCTCCAAGGTCTCTTCCCTAAATAGGAAGAGTTCAAGCTCCTGCTTAAGGATTACAATCCCGATGCGGGTTTTGTGGTTTATTATAAGAACCCCGGAGAACCAATTCATGGTTCTGCTGTTTTTATTAACAACAGGCTTCCCCACAACCAGCTCTCTCTTAACACAACACAGACCTGCAGGTGATTGCTCTCCGCCTGTTTTCCAGTCGCCATTATTCGGTCTGTATCTTCCTCCTGGCGAGGAAAGAGATACAGCTGTTTTAGCTACAAAGTTAGCTAATTTAATTTCTCAACTTCTTCCTCCCATTTTATTGATTGGCGACTTTAATGCTCGACACCCCCTTTGGGGGGACCATGATAACAACCCTAGAGGAAATATGATTGAGAGATTTCTGGGAACTAATGATGTCTGCTTTCTTAACGATGGCAACCACACATCATTTCACATCCAGACGAACAGCTTTACATGTGTGGACTTGTCTCTCCGTTCACCAAGCTGTAGAGCTGATTTTGACTGGGCAGTGGATCCTGGCTTGCGAGGCAGTGATCACTTTCCCATTGTAATAACACCATGTACAGGTAGTCCTCCTCCACCACCTAGCAAAAGTTGGAATACAATAAAAGCAAACTAGCCTAAGTTCAGGCACCTGTCCACCCATGATGGGTCCTTCCCTCATGAAGATATTGAAGTGCCTATTGATGATCTTCTAGCCCACGTCAATCATGCAGCTAATTTCTCCATCCCGCTCTCCGGCTCAACTGCTCGTGGACCACAATTACCCTGGTGGTCTGCTGAATGCTCGAGAGTTGCTGACGTTACTATCGGTGCCCCACGATGGTAAAAAACTTGCTCGTAACTGAGCAAGGGCAGCACGGCGACGCACCCTTCGACAAGCTCGAAAGACCTCGTTGGATGGTTACATCACATCGATATGTTGGCAGACCCCTGTAGACAAAATCTGAAAGAGGGTCAAAAAGCAATTGGGAAAATCCAATGGTTTTACAGCTCCCAACATTGTTCAGGCCGGATCGTTTGCTAATATTTCAAGCCTAGATAACTATTCCATCCAATTCCAGCGCTTTCGGCTCGAACAGGAGTAGCATCCTAGCAACTTTATGGAGCCTAACATGGATAATGAGCCTTATAACCGGCTCTTTTCTCTCTATGAGCTCCATAATGCACTGAAGCACTGTGAATCCACTGCACCCGGATCGGATGGCATTTCCTATGATATGATTAGGAATATGCATCCATCCCTCCTCTCACATTTGCTGGACATCTATAACTTCATCTGGATTAGGGGGCTTCTTCCCTTCTATGTGGAGGGAGGCTGTGGTTTTACCTTTTCGAAAACCAGGAAAGGATGTGACGGAACCCACCCATTACCGCCGCATTGCCCTTACTAGTTGTCCATGTAAATTGTTTGAGAGGATGATAAATACAAGACTCGTCTGGTTTTTGGAGACAAACCATCTTATATCTCCCTCTCAATCAGGGTTCAGAAAAAAACGGTGCCATCGACCTGCTTGTTAGAATGGAGTCTTATATAAGAGATACTTTTTCAAAGAGGCAGCATTCTGTTGCTGGTTTCTTTGATATTGAGAAAGCATATCATACTACTTGGAGGCGTGGTATCCTTAAGCAACTCCATGATTGGGGCCTGCGGGGCTTTCTCCAGGTTTGTTGAGCAATTCCTCATGTGGCGCACACTACGTGTAAAAGTTGGAAATGCCCTATCAGAGCCCGTAGAGCAAGTTGAGGGTATGCCACAGGAAAGTGTCCTCAGTGTCACCTGTTTCTCTGTGGCCATCAATAGCATTATCGCAAATCTCCCAGATGAGATTTCCTCAAATCTATATGTGAATGACTTAGCGCTTATCTGTTCATCGCCTAGACTTCCATTTGTCATCCGTAAGCTACAGCGGGTTATAAATACCGTAGCTGATAATGCTTCTTCCAAGGGCTTCCGCTTTTCCGCAGTAAAGACCCATGCTGTCCACTTTTACAATCATAGATCGGTGACATGGGACACTCCCCATTTGTCACTCTATGGTGCCCCTGTCACCTTTGAGCCCCATTTCAGATTTCTAGGGGTGATCTTTGATTCGAGGCTTTCTTGGAGGCCTCATTTGGACGCTTTGAAAAGGTCTTGTCTGAAGAGAATGGACATAATGAAGTTACTGTCACACACTTCTTGGGGAAGTGATCGACGCACCCTGTGGCTTCTGCATTCAGCATTGGTCCAGTCAAAGCTGGACTATGGGTCACAGGTGTATTCCTCTGCCTTCGCCGTCAATCCTTGAAAAATTAAATACTGTGTGTAACCAGGGTGTGCGCCTGGCTTCTGGAGCCTTCAAGTCCTCTCGTGTGTGGAGAGTCTATGCAGAGAGCGGGGCTCTTCCTCTTCCTTTTCACAGGCTCAAGTCTAACCTCAAATATCTTTTTAGACTTGAGTGCACGTTCAATTTGCGAACAGTGGCCTCATATGATAGATTATCATCCCTGGCTCGCCCCTTTGCTCTGCGCATGGCCGAGCACACAGGACGTCTAAGGGTTTTCTGTTATTCCGTTTTCAATACCAAAGATTCCCCCATGGCTCATACCACCTGTAGTGGTATGCAAAGGGCTTACTGGTAGGCCCAAAGATCAGTTCTTGCCTGTAGCCTTGAGAACCATGTATGATCAACACTCCTCCCACCATCGTCCTAGCACCTTTGTGTTCACCGACGGTCTAAGTCATCGGACGGAGTTGGAGCTACTGCTGTCTTCCCATCTCAGACAGCATTAGTTTGCCTACCAAGTGCAGTTTCTGTTTTCACAGCAGAACTTGCCATTCTTGCTGCACTTTTTGTTATTGCTCCTATGCCATCTGGTTGTCTTACGATTTTCTCTGACTTCCTTAGTTCTCTGGAGGCACTGAGTGCTTTTGGTTCTAGCCATCCGCTGGTTTCCAAGATCCAGCAGTGGCTTTTTTATCTTTCTCCTATTTATAAGATTTCTTTTTGCTGGTACCCAGTCACGTGGGCATCCCAGGTAATGAAAGGGTGGATGCTGCGGCCAAGGAGGCGGCATCATTGGGGACACCCCCATCAGCCCCGGTCCCACTTATGGCAGAAGATGTGGGATGAGCTTCCTCCCACCAAGCTCCATTCCATAAAACCTTCAGTCCTCCCATGGCCACGTACCATGAGACGACGTAGACTGGAGGTTATTTTGTGCCAACTGAGGATAGGCCATTGCCGCCTCACTCATGGGCACTTGATGAATGGGCAGCCCCCACCTTTGTGCATCCTGTGCGGGGTGCAGCTGTCCATCCTTCACATCTTTGCCGAGTATCCCCTTTTGAGAAATCTTGGGAGGAGGGTCTTCCCTTTCATTACTGGGCAGATTACCCCTCAGCAGGTTCTGCGGGGCATCTTGTCTGAGACTCATGTCTCTTTTTGTGTAAATAGAATTTTAAAATTTTTAGAAGAATCTAATCTTTTAGCCAAAGTTTAATATATTGTTTCATGATTTTATATTCTCTGTTCTTGTATCAATTGTGGATCCATCTATAGTCTATGTTTTTATCCTTTGTCGAGTTCTCAATAGTTTATTTTTTATATCCTTTTACACCCCTTGATGGTTTTAAATTCCTGTACTTCCATTCTATTGATCTTAATTTCATGCCCGATTTTTGTATATTCTCCAGATGTCTATATTTTTATTGAGAACACTCATGCAAATTACCCGTCCGTGAATTTGGCTGCGGGATAGTCCGTTTGAGCTTTGCAGCATTATTTTCGGCACTATTCATTCATTCACCCAGATCTATAAACAGTACATAATCCAACATCTGCAAACAGTAGGTACATCCACACCGCACTCTAAGCCAAGTATGGATTGGTCACCTGACCCTCATCACGCACACAACAATCCACACAGTCTCCCAGTCTGCCCAAACCTTCTCTTAAACCTCCATCCCACCAGACATGCCCCTAAACGATACAAACATCCTCTGCCATCAGGAACGACAGACAGCCCAACACATTTGCAACATGCCTGACACTTTCACATCTAAACCAAAACCTACACTCACGTAGAGTGCTGGATGTCTGTCCATCCTTCTTCGTTTGCATTTGCCCCGTTGGATTACTCAATCTATTTTCTGTAACTGGTCAATAATTCCAATTCTAAGCACTGAATAAATGTGGGAAAAGGAAGATTTCCTCTTCTGGACCCTCTAGTGCTTGTCGTCTGCAAGGGCCTCTTTCCTCCGTGTAGACTTAACACCTGGTACCTGGAGGAGCGACACGCCCTCCCCTCACTATCAAACTAGATTGAGACTACCTTGGGCTTTATTCCCTTTCTACCACTTTACAAGACTCTTCTCGCCGGCTAATTTCACAGGCTAGTCGCAGACCAGATTTCATCCACTCATTCCTTGGGGGGGGGGGGTGTTCAGCCCCTTGGCTTCGGTTGAAGTGGTGATTTTTTATCCCTTCATCATTCTCTTCCCGCCCTTTTCTTTCCACTTCACCTTATTTATCCTAAATTTACCCAACCGCAAGGGGGTGTCGGGTGACACTTACAGTTTAACCTGACCTCTAGGGGTATGTATCTGTGGCTGTATATCTTCCACACATTTTCACTTCCTCCATCTTGATCACCCCGTAAGGGGCGCGGCGATTTGCCATCCTGGCCGCCGTGCTGATGGGACTCAGCACCCCGTCTGACCCCAGCTTAGCCTCTTCTCCTTCCTTCAAAACACTTGTTTCCTCGCTTTTCATACAACCTCTCCCACAACTTTCTCTGGTCGGCCTCTAATTTCACAGGGTAGATGCTGACCTTCCTCTCAGCCAACCGTCCCGCATTGGGGCTAAGGGGCGTGGGGGACAATGTTCCCTAACCCCTGAGCTCCGGTCTGGGGTGGCTGGTTTTTAACAACCGGCTTCATCCCCACCCATACCTTCCTCACGTCCCTTTTCCTCACTTTACCGTTTATCCATGATTTTACGCCGTGTTCAAGGTGGAGCCGCCATGCCGATGGACTGCCAGGCCACCAGGCGGGATGGGTGGTCCGAAATGGCGGCGCCTGGCTCTGCCAGGCCTGTAAGCACCTCTTGCAGTGCGGGCAACTGCAAGAGGTGATGAGCTATTGCGTCCCGTAGCACACAAAGGGTCACCATGCCCAATGATGAAAATCAAATAAAAACCCAACCCCCAACTTCCCCTGAAACAGCGACGGATCCGCCCTCGGGCAGCTCCAGCAAAAAAAATGGGTTCCCCTCCCCCCGTGCTTGCGCAGGGGACCCTCCATATCTCTTAACCGGAGAATAGGCTTACTCCTCTCCTACGCCTACGGGTGAAGGGCACTCCCCCTCACCCCCTTCTCTGGAGGTGCTTTCGGGCACCTCCCTTTTACCAGCGGCAGTCCCCTCTGTTCTTTCCAAGGGGACTGCCAAGAAAGCCAGCAGGCAGCCCTTAGCCAGCCGCTCCACATCGAAGCGGCTCGGTAGGGCAAACCCCCTTAGGGGGGAGAGGGAAGCCAGGCCCCTTTGGTCGCTTCCCTCAAAAGACCTGCTGGCAAGAATAATGAACCTTGCCGGGGTCAAGGCCCATGCCTCCCCACACAAGACTAGTGACGATACTGCCAACGGGACCTGCGGTGTCTTGGGGGGGATGGCCAACTGGAGGCCCCCCCCTGAGATAGCCATGGTCCTTGAGGAAACCCAGCCTCAGACGGTAGGGCCTTCCATGGGGGGAATCCGGGCTCGGCGCCAAGCACCGAACCTGAATCCGCCCCTATGCAAGGTCCTCCTCAAACGGCTGTGGTTTCTGAAGCAGTACAAGGAGGGGAGGGATCTCCTCGACCGGTGCCCCCACGACTACCAGGACCTTGTCCATTTCGGAGAATGACCTGGCTGAGGCTGGTCCATCTGGCCTGGGGGCTTCTACCGGCGGGGGGTGAGAAGCGGGTTCATTCCCCGCCCTCCTCTCCAAAAAAGAAAAAGACGAAGAAGACTCGGGGCCCCTCTCCATCCGCGGGGGCTGTGGGGACGGATGGGTCTGCTGCTACTCTGGCAAGCGACCAAGCCAAGATCGGCACATCCGGCCCCTCTGCCCCCCCGGTTGCGGAGCCCCTGACTAAGACCAAAAATGCACAGGGCGGAGCCTCTATGACATCGGGGCCCTTGATTCAGAGGTTACCTGGCATTTTCGAGCCCGCTGGCTTCAAACGCTTCCTCGATATTCGCTCCACTGATGGCACCATGTTGTCCAAGGGCAACATGATCCACCAGAGGAGAGGATTAGCTAGTGCAATTGGTAGAGAGTCGAAGGTGACCCGTTTCTCGGACGGGAGCCTTCTGGCGAATCCCGCCGAGGCGGCCAAGATAAGTGCTCTTCGGACACTTGATGGCACCCCAGTGAGTGTGACGCCGCACTCTACCATGAACTTTGTGAAATGAGTAGTTTATGCGAGGGAACTCGTTGACTACTCCATTGAGGACATCACCCTAGAGCTGGCCGACCATGGGGCGGTCAAGGTCGAACGTGTGATGAGAAAACAGGGAGGGGCCTCGAGACCCACCCCTACACTCTTCGTCACGTTCGACTGTGACAAGCTCCCTGAGTCGATGCGTGCCGGTTGGTACCGCTACCGCGTGAAGGCATTCGTGCTACTGCCGCGGCGGTGCTATTACTGTCACCGCTTCGGCCATACGAATCGCTCATGTAGACGTGCAAAGTCGGGGTCACCCGAAGTCTGTGTAAATTGCTCCAAGGTCGCACACGATAAGTCCAAATCGTGTGTGGCCAAGTGTGTCAATTGCGGAGAGCCGCACCCCGCTTCTTCGAAGCTATGTGGTGCATATCTCCTTGAGAGAGAAGGAAATCCTGGCCGTTCAGGCCCAGGATAGACTCTCATTCCGCGAGGCTAAGGACTTGGTCCTGGCGCGCCCGGCTCTGCCTGGGACGTCATATGCCTATAGTTAGAAAGGCACCCTCTGCTCCTGGCCCATCCAGGCCAACGAGCACGGTTGTTTCCGTGCCCATTTGGAGCCCTTCTGCGGGCTCTACTCCACCCGGGCGCTCCCCTGGTAAAGCTGGCGGCAAAAAGGGTTCACACCCAGCCCCGGCTAAAACCAGGGCTCCCCCCCTCTTCCCCCAGCGTGACCGTTTTCCGTAAGGCGAAACGGCCACGCGCCTCCACAGAGTCGTTAGACTCACAGGAGGCAACACCCTTGAAGATGGTCGCTAGGCCATCTTCCAGGGTTCCTAACGCTGTCCCTCGAAAGGAGGACAGCAACAAAGGAGCTTCGGCTCCTTCGCCCACGCCCCAAGTTGGAGCGAGTGGCTCGGAGACTGTGGTTTCTCGAAAAGAGGGCCCCTCCACCTCTGAAGCCGCAACGCCCGCCTAAGGTTTCGAGGCAGAGGGAGGAAAAGACTCGCATGGCGAGCCCAACCTCCCCCAATAAGTCCTCGAAGGCGACAGCGCCTTCAGCGCTTTGTCCGGCCAACAGTGCCCGGGGTTCTGCCCCCGGGAAGCGTACGGCCATTTCCGTGAGGGTCTTCAGTTCGAGGAGGGCCCCCGCGTCTCCTCCGAGCTAGGCCTGGAGGGCATATTCCTTCAATGGAATTGCCGTGGACTCCGGGCCAACTGGGAGGAGCTGCGGAGGCTCGTCTCGTCCCGTTCCCCGTTAGCTATTATTTTGCAGGAGACCATGCTAGGCGCGTGCCCCCTGCCCGCCCTCCCGGGGTATAACGGTCTTGCGACCCCACCACCGCGGGATGGCCGGGCTGGGGGATGCGCGGTTTACACCCAGCATGATGTCTCCGTTCTTCCTTTCTCTTTAGATGCCTCCTTTCAGGCAGTGGCTGTGGAGCTGCACCTGGATAGGAGTTATACTATCATTTCTGCGTACATTCCACCGTCAGCTGACTTCGACGCGGGGGACTTCCGCCGCGTCGTGGCACGGTTGCCGAGGCCCTATCTCTTGCTTGGAGATCTGAACGGCAGGCATCCTCTCTGGGGAGATTACTCCATAAATCCCAGGGGATAAGTTCTTGCCGATCTGATCGAAGAGCTTGAGATGGGTGTCCTAAACGTGGATGAGTTTACGCATCACTGTCCGAGAACCGCTTCATTTTCTTGCCTTGACCTATCTTTGTGCTCTTCGGATGCACAGCCTAATTTTGATTGGGGGATGGTCGATGACCTCCATGGTAGTGATCACTTTCCCATTCAAATATCATTTTCAGGGCAACTGCCGCCTGAGAGCCCACCTCGGTGGTGCTTGGCGCGGTGGCCTGTATTTCAGGAAATGACTGAATTTTCAATCTCAGTCGAGGAGTTTAGGTCGGTAGATGAGGCCGTTGAGTTCTTCTCCGGCAACCTCATCGCCGTGGGCCTGACTACTATTCCTAGGACGTCTGGCCGTTTTGCACGCCGACCACTCTCATGGTGGTCGGCCGAGTGTGAGACGGCCCTGAAACAGAAGCGTTATGCCTACATGCGCTATAAGCGCCGCCCGAACGATTTCACTGTCGCTGAATTTGGTCGGGCTAGGGCTAGGTTCCGGTATATTTCGAAGCACGCCCGCCGCTCTTCTTGGCGGGCATACGTGTCTTCACTTAACGGGAAGACCCCTTTAGCTGAGGTGTGGAAGCGAGTCAAAAGGATTCGGGGCAAGTTCTCGCAGGACATCCATCCCGTTCTCCAGGAGAATGGGACCGCAATCTCGGACCACGCGTCCGTGGCGGAATCCTTAGCGACCGCTTTCTCATCATTCTCTAGCCGGGATGCTGCTCCGCCAGCATTCAATGCACGTCGTGATGTCGCGGAAGGCCGCCGACTGGACTTTACCTCCAGAGGCGGAGAACCCTTCAACGACAGGTTTACTGTGAGTGAGTTGCGTTCCGCTCTCGCTTCGTGCGCGGACACCGCCCATGGTCCGGACGATATCCCGTACGCCATGCTTCGACACCTGGGTGAGCGAGGCATGGCCTTTCTATTAGATTTGTTCAACAGGGTCTGGGTGGAGGGACTCCTCCCGGATTCCTGGCGAATCGCTACTGTGCTCCGGGGAGAGATCACTCTACTCTGGCCGGTTTCCACCCAATCTCTCTAACCTCTTGCGTGTGCAAGTTGATGGAGAAATTGGTAAATGTTAGACTAGCCTTTTTCCTGGATAACGGAGGCCATCTGTCTTCCGCACAGTGCGGCTTCCGCAAGTTCCACTCCACGTCGGATGCTCTGCACCGACTGGAAAATGCCGTCTGCGAGGCTTTCCTTCGTAGACAGCACTACGCCACGGTCTTATTCGATCTGGAGAAGGCCTATGATACCGCATGGCGATACGGTATCATGGAGACTCTCCACACGATGGGGGCGAGGGGACGCCTCGCAATGTTTATATCTGAATTTTTGCGAGATCGTCGATTACGCGTACGGGTGGGGGGAGCCCTCTCCGTCCCAAAGGAACAGGAAGAGGATGTCCCGCAGGGAAGTGTCCTCAGTGTCACACTCTTTGCCCTGAGCATCAACGGCATCACCTCGGTGCTGCCGGAAGATGTTCTCGCTACGCTCCACGTGGACGACCTTTCGATCTCTTTTGGCGCGGCCCAGATGCCAAGTCTGGAGCATCGACTCGAACAGGCATTGAACTGCGTCTCTCGCTATGCCGAAGCGCACAGGTTTCGGTTTTCCTTGGCCAAGAATAAGGTGGTGCACTTCTGCCGCCATTCACGGCTTTCCCCCGACCCAGATTTGTTTCTTAATGGGGTGCGCCTGGATGTGGTTGAGTCGCACCGTTTCCTTGGTCTTGTATTCGACCGACGCCTCACCTGGGAGGCTCATATTCGCAGCCTTAGGGTCTCCTGTACCCTCGCCATGGACATTCTCCGTTCCGTGACGTTCAGCGATTGGGGGCGCTGATCGGACTACTCCCCTACTTTTTTATCGATCCTTTGTTTCTTCGAAGCTCGACTACGGATGCGAGTTTTATGCATCCGCAGCCGAGCGTTTATTGCGGAAGTTGGATTCGATCCACCACACCGGCCTTCGCCTTGCGACCGGTGCCTTCCGCACTTCCCCCATTGAGAGCCTGTTGGTCGATGCTGGGGAGATGCCACTCGCACTGCGCCGCGTGCAGTGCATCACCCGCCTGTACGCGCGAGCCCGGCGCCTCCCTCAGTCGCCAACAGCTTTCACTGCTTCCGCAGCTGATCTCGATGGTGCCTATGCCGCCGAGAGACGCCAGTCATACCCTAAGCCCTTTGGGTTTAGGGCCAGGAAACTCCTTCGAGAGGTAGATATAGCTCTCGGGCCGGTGGCGCCCCTGGTTCTGCCCAGGACGCCACCCTGGAGGGTACCACATTTGGCTATTTGTCGCCACGCCTCTGCTCCCAAAGCTTGTACGGCGCCGGGAGTATTGCGTTCGACCTTTTTGGAGCACACCTCGTGTCACGCCGGAACCGTGCCAGTGTATACGGATGGCTCCAAGTCCCAAGAGGGGGTCGGCTTCCACGCCGTATCCCCTCTGTTTGAAGTCAGCGGGGCTCTACCAGGCGCTGCGTCTGTCTTCACGGCCGAGCTGGTGGCAATACACCACTCGGTACGCGAGATTACGCGACGTGCCCGGTTCGGAGACCGGATTGTGATCTATAGCGACTCACAAAGCGCCCTGAGTGCTCTCGGGGCATTGGAATCTCCGCATCTCCTGGTTCGCGATATCCGTGACGCCACGGTTTTGGCGAGCCGGGTGGATGTCGAGATTATCTTCTGCTGGGTTCCTGGACATGTAGGAATTGCGGGGAATGAGGGCGCCAAAGAGTCCGCGAGGACTCTGCGACCGGACCAGCGTTTCGCTCTTCCTCACACCGACTACATGGCAGGAATACGGGCAGCTCTTCGGACTGCTTGGCAAAGAAGATAGGAGACGGTCGAATGGAACTTAAAGTTGCGTGCCATTGCGCTGCGACTGTTCCCATGGACCTATCTCCCAATGCCGCGGCGGCTTCAGGTTGCTTTCTATCGTCTCCGAATCGGACACACTCATGTGACGCATCGCTATTTGATGGAGCGCTCGCCTGCGCCCTATTGCAACGACTGCGTAGTCCCCCAGACTGTTCGGCACATTCTTGTCGAATGTCCCAGTCTGGGTGATCTTCGCGCACGATACCTGTCCCCGTACCGGGATGGGCGGGGTCGCTACCGCCTCTCCCTTGTACTCGGGACGAGTGCGTGCACATAGACTGGTGGATTTGTTGACTTTTGGGGGGAGGCCGGCCTTCTTCCTTTCATTTAACCAGGTTTAATTGTTGTTCTTGTTATTGTTTTGTTATTTTTATTGTTATTTCTTTTTATTGTTTTTTCCTGTTCAATTTTTTAAAGTAGCCTAGAACTAGGCTGTTTGTTTACGGCGTCTTATGCCTAAGTCGGCAGTCGCCAGATAGCCCCTTAAATAAAAAAAACAAAAAACATCTTGATCACTTTCTTTCTGCATGATACGGCCGTGTTGTTATTGCGCTTTAAATTCGAGAAAAAAAACAAACACACAATTCTTCCGTCTACGGCCGAATGGGTTTTCACGTGCACCGAGTGAGAGGCTCTTCCCTAAGCCACGACCGTATCCCACCATCGCCGGTTGGTGGCAAGACACAGTACTAACGTCTTTCTTGTCCTTCCCTCGTCGAGGACGGGATCCTGGTTCTCTCGGGCATGCCATTTTACTGTCATCCTTTCCTTTATGTTGGCTTTAGCTTTCATTATCCAGTCGGGCGTTAATAAAGATAGGTTTGCAATATTAGCCTTCATCTTTAGCAAGTTTGTTTTTTTCATTCTTGTTCTATTCATCTCACTCTCCACCCTCTCCCTATTAATTGAAGATGCCCTCGTCGGTTAGATTAGTTCACTGAAAAGAAATGTCCTATTTGTACTGAATGTGGATATTAATGCATTTGGTGTCAGTTGTCAGAGTTGCTGGACGAAGAAGAGCGCCTGGCCCAGACCCGCGAGGAGGTGCGGCGGCGGAAGCGGTTGGAGCATCGCGTGGCGGCTCAGAGGGTGCTCGAAGAACGGCGGAGACACCGGAAGGAAGCTGTGATGCGCAACCGCGAAATGATGCACCGAGAACGCGAATGTGAAGCGTTGAGGTAAAGTGGGGTTGCGTGTGGCAGGGACCTCAGGGGGGTGGTTTAGACACTACTGTTCTAGAAGAGTGCTTGGGATGAGTTTGTGCACACATACCTGTAGACTTTCTGGAGGAGTCTGGCCTCCTCCATCTTATTTGACTGTGGTGTTGGGTGTATGCTCCGCTGCTCGTGGGTGGCAGGTCTCCCCCGACGTTGAAGTGTGTCTCCTTGCTTTTATTTTCGTTTGTTTATTTTTTCTAGTGTTTTTTTTTAAGTAGCTTAAAAATAGGCTCAAATTAATGACAGGTACTTCTGCCCTAGAAAAAAAAAGGAAAGTAGACCTGATCGGACCCAGTTAGAGATCGCGGGCCATGTAGGCTGAGAGGGAGGGAAGAATAGAGAACTTGTCGAGGAGATCGGCAACTTGGGTAGATTATTAGGGCACGTCCACACTCCCCATAGTGGGTTAATTTTGATGAGATTATATCGGTTTCTTTTTCTCCTTTTTCATCACCTTTTAAGGGCGGAGCTCGGATAACATTTAGTAAGGACCACTGGCGGCAGAGGCTCCTTAGACACTGGGTCCTTGGTCCTGGAAGCCGCTTTCCCGAAACCTCGACTCCTTCAACCGCATCCACGTATTTCCACCAGGGAAATCCTTTTTCGTTCCCACTTTAGTTTTCTTTGCTCTTAACATTCGCCCACGCAATGCGGTGTGTGTTGCAGATGACATCTGGGAAATTGTATGCTTTCCAGACCCCAACGCCTGTAGTTGAGCCTGCGGCTCTCTCTTTCACACACTTTCACATCTATCCTTCGCCACTTTCTTTATAAATATCTCATTAAAATTTTGTTGGCGAATTTCGTCCCATATGCTTTCGCTCTATTATTTTTTGCCACTCACTAAAATTGTGGTTAGCGCGCATCAATGCCACAACTGCCACGCCTGTTCATTTCCAAAATACCTTTGCTGGAGTCGCGGGATTTTCGGGCAGGTGGGTTTCTGGATCAGGGACCCCTACCCGGCCTTATCATTACCAACCGCTTTCCCCAAGAGTGTGGTCGGCGCACATCAAAACCACAAAAAATCCATCTCAACCCTATACATATGTCCCATCAAGCACAAGGAACTCGTTATTTTTGTCCATACTGAATGGCCCCCTTCACAGCGATGGGGTGCTATGTGGGGTAGCATCTCGTCCAGCCAGGGTTGATTCTTGGGGTGAAGGCCTCGTGCACTTCTACCATACACAATATCATCGCTTTGTCCGTTCTTTTTCCTACACACAATGAAACCACCTCATAATGTTGTCTTCACACCCTGACTGCCACTCCCCCTGATATTATTCTTTTTCCATTTCTATTTTCATCCATTCTTCTTCTTTCATGCCTTTGCGAATAGATAATTACCAGATATGAGGATGGACACAATTATGACACCTCCCCGTCCTTAAAGTTTGTTTACTAAATCCCACCTCACACCTACCGTCCCTCAAGTGTTTACTAAATCCCTACCTGTCTTTAAGGGTTGCTTACTAAATCCCTCTACACCTACCTGTCTGTCCTTAAGAGTTGTTTATTAAGTCCCTACACACCCACCCGACTCTCCCTATTTAATGGTTGCTTACTAAATCACTCCTGACACCGTCATCTTTAAAGGTTATTTACTAAATCGGTTCTGACACCCCCGTCCTTAAATGCTGCTTACTAAATCTTTTCCAAGACCGACCCTCCCTTAAGTTTTACTAAGTCCAGGGCGCGTTTACTTACTCATTCTTTGGTCGACAGGACTTCGCTGATGGAAGAGGAAGAACGTCGTCTCCTCCTCCAGTACCTCCCTCATCTCGGGCCTTTCCTCTCCCCCCGAGTGCTCCGCGAACTCGCTCTTCTCTGACGTCATCTGTTCGAGGTAAGCTTCCATCTTTCGCCTGCCCTAGGGTCTTGGTCTCTGGGTGGAGGCAGGCAAGAGTGGATGAACAGATGGAGTGAAAGGAAATGGAAAACTCAAAATATAAAAAAGGCCCCCAAAAGTCGACATTATTTTGTAGCTTTCTCCTAAATTAAACTGCAATGACGCAGCTTTGAAAGGCGAACTAAATCTTCGCCCGCGGAGACTGTCTCTTTGTGCCCACTGAACATCTATTCGCCTCACTCCTCCCCCTTTATGTAATATTTATAATTTATTTAGGAGTCATGTACTCTTACGGTTTTATCCTGTTCCCTATTTCTATTTCACTGAAGGCCTATACCCTCCCGCGTGTTGACCGTATTTGGAAACCCTCTAAATTCCTTCTGGAAGTTGAGCCTTCCTCCTGATTTGCGACCTTGAGGTCGCAACACACTTCTTCGAGGGAATTATTTGGTGGCAAACGGGAGGCCAGGGTTGCCCTTCCTGATTACTCGGTAGGGTCCTTCGGGAGACTTGTCCCCTGTGAGTTTGTGGACTATTCGACACGTCATTGATCCAGTGCTGCGTCTTGGTATCCTTGTGGTTAGTTGAGTATCTGGATCCATTGTAAGATGCTGTCTTCCCTCGGCGGCACATTGCTTTTTCATGTTGTCGTTGTTCCTCAGGCTGGCTGCCTGGCCAAACAGCCCCGAGCCCTTGAGAAAGCCTGTGGCTTGGACCAGGCTTTCCCACAAGCCTATCATGAAGTGTATATTATGTTGTTGGTATGTATGGTTGTGTGCAATGCAGTTTCCATTATGTTTTGATGTTGTGGGGGATCTGTGTTGCTGCAGCCTGGACGACAAACATTTACAATGGAATCATCCAGCCTGTTCTGATCTCAGAAAGGCCGGGTGGTGTCCACTCCGCAGCCTAGCCAGGTGGACTGTCTTCGCGAGTGGATTTCCGCGAGCCGAGCTTAAAGGTGAGTTATTCGATGGTACGGTAAGTGTTTTGTGTGTGGATATGTTTCCGGAGGCTCATTTATGGTGGACAGGGTGAGAGTGTATGAGATTATTTGTGTGATATCATGTACTAGGTGTTAATTTGATGTTTCTTGGAGTGTGTCGGTGTTCTGATATGTAGCGTTGGGGGTTTGTGTAGGCTTTGGCTAGTGTTTGTGTGGTCCTTGACTTTGAAGACTGGTTTCGTAGTGTAGCTGGTCTGTGGTTGTAGTAGCTGTGCAGCCAGTGATGATTTGTTAGGGCCTTGTTTTGTATAGTTTGTATTGTGTTGTATGGAGCGCTCGCCTGCGCCCTATTGCAACGACTGCGTCGTCCCCCAGACTGTTCGGCACATTCTTGTCGAATGTCCCAGTCTGGGTGATCTTCGCGCACGACACCTGTCCCGGTACCGGGATGGGCAGGGTCGCTACCGCCTGTCCCTTGTACTCGGGACGAGTGCGTGCACTTTGACTGGTGGACTTGTTGACTTTTTGGGGGAGGCCGGCCTTCTCCCTTTCATTTAACCAGGTTTAATTGTTGTTTTTGTTATTGTTTTGTCATTGTTATTGTTATTTCTTTTTATTGTTGTTTCCTGTTCAATTTTTTAAAGTAGCCTAGAACTAGGCTGTTTGTTTACCGCGACTTATGCCTAAGTCGGCAGTCGCCAGATAGCCCTTTAAATAAAAAAAATAAAAAAAAAAAATAATTGTATTGTGTTGTGTGTCTCAGGCATAATTCATCACTGAGCATATATATTGATTGTATACTGTGGTTGTGGTTTCTTTATTGTGTCGGAATGTTGTAATAACAAGAGATCTGAGAGCGTTTAGTCTTGGTGTGCATGTAGAACTCCGTGGTGGGTGGTGAGCCCGCGTGGTGAAGTTAATTTTACTTATTTTATCGTTAAATCTTCTCTCCACCCTTACTTCTAGAATAGTCCCCTTCGAAGAATGGTTTTCACGCTTTAGACCAGTCCAGTCTAATTATCCTCGCTCGGTGGATCCCAGTGCCAACGAAGTAGATCCTGAGCTCGACTATTCCCGATTCCTAGTACTAAAATCTGTCTGATTCTCTGCTTTTTTAACTATGTTTTCGATTTAAACGATGCCTTTGAATCTCATTGTGGTGAACCACATCTCGTGTCGGCTCGTGGCCAGGAAGACATTGTGGTGGGGGTTTCCTCCCGCACACATCACGATGCTGTTCGGAATATGTCTTCTGTTGCAGAAGTTCCAGTGTCTGTTACCCCCATCCCAGGCTTAAATTTGTAAAATGTATGTTAAGAACAAATGAGCTGAAAGATTTATGACCTGTCTCGACTCTAAAACAAACTTGCAGGTCAACATGGTTTAATGTTTTTAGGGTAACCAAACCATCGGCTCTGCCTGTACAAACGCCTTCAAAATTCTGACGCTTGAGTGGCAGGAACCACAATCTATTAAAGCCGGATATCTCCGAATTCGAGTAAGCTATTACTTTGAGTTACCAAGGTGATGCTTAAATTACCATCTATTCGGACACGTGGATCGTACTTGTCGACCTGCACGTATATTCGTTAACTGCGTCTCCGCCTACCATGAAGGTATATGTAACAAAGCCTCTGGCTGCGCCATTGTAGTGGGCCTCACAACGCACCCGATAAGACCTGGCCGGTGTACCAGTTTGAGAAAGAGGTTCTTTCTTCCCTGTGGGACTCGCTTCCCCTGGATATCAGGGAGGCCCATACTCAGATTCGAAGCAAATTATCACCATCCGACCGTGTTTATTCGGAGGTTCTTCGCGATGCTGGACAACCTCACGTCTCACCTTAGGTTTTCTCTACCACCTAATTCTACTCTTCTTGCTTGACCCCCGACTGGGTATCGCAAACGAGGAGACATCCCAGCGGCACCGATCGCATTCTGAGCTCTCTTCTACCCGCGAGGTAAATTTCAACCTCCCGCTTTTAACCCGATCCGAGAGCCAGAGAGAAACGGCGAATGATACCCAGTTCTTCCTAAATGGGAACAACGTTGCAGTTCTTTTGCCATCATTCAGCCTTCAGTTGTTTGTCTCTAGGGAAATAAGATCGGACTTCGCCCTTTCTCTTTGATTCCTGAATTTGGAGTTTTCATCTCCCCACTCTCCCTTTGGGCACATGGGGGAGTTTCAATTTTAGTAAGGGAAACGCTCTACTCCACACTGACCGCTTTGTTCCGACCCATCCTCCCCATTCGATTGCCCTCGGCTTTGTCCCAACCCATCAGCCCCCATGGTACACTTAGTATCCGGAGGAGTTACACGTCCTCCCAGCCTGAGTGCAAATTAGAGACCCCTCTCACTGGGTTGTTAGTATTATTTTTTATTATTATTTAATGATTTTTATATTATTATAATTTAATATAATTATTTAATGATTTTTATATTATTATAATTTAATATCATTATTTAATGATTTATTATTATTGTTACCATTACGGCTATCCCCTCAACCTTTTCTACCCACACTTTGTACCAAGAGGGCTGTTTCCACCTGGAGAGAGTTTGGTCGGGTGCCATGGTACCTTGGTGGACGGCATGCCATCCTGGGATCAACTAGCACCACGGTATGATGATAATAGGGGATCACCCACACTAATCGTTAGTGGACCCACCTATCTTTATTTCATACCCTCCTCATACCCCTTTCCACACTTGCTCTCCTACCCACAGAGGTTCTGGCTGCCCGGCGCACTTTCGTCCCCCTAAGAGCCTTAGTCACATGGAGGCCTACCCTGAGATGGACATGGTTCCGGAGGTGACCTAGCCACAGATGGAATGATCTTCCATAGGGTCTAACCCGGGCTCTGTGCCAAACCCCTAACCTGAGTCAGCCCCTGTGCTAGTTTATCCTTAGACGGCTCGGACCCCTTTGACGGCCCAAGACCTTCTCCATTTCGGAGAAAGATCTTGCCGAGGCCGGTCCATCGGGCCTAGGGGCGCCTTCCGGCAGTGGAGAGAAGCACGTTCATCCCCCCCGCCTCCTCACCATTCCCCACCTTCACTATTCCCCACCCTCCTCACCATTCCCCACCCTCCTCACCATTCCCCACCCTCCTCACCATTCCCCACGTCGGGGCCCCTCATTGAGAGACTACCTAGTGTTTTCGAGCCCCCTGCCTTCAGACACTTTCTGGTTATTCGCTCCATTGATGGCAGCATAGTCCATTAAAAGAGAGCGTTAGCTACGAGGGTGGTCAATAAGTTTAGCGAATGGGTAGGGCAAAACAGAGGAAGGGGGATGGCTGTTTGTGGGGGTGTTAGGACAAGTTATGACAAGTCAGGACCTACATCCGCACGCTCCTGCCTCGTCTATTTAAGAAGCAGTAGCTGATCGCAGATCGTCAGTCACAATTTTTTCAACAATGGAAACGGTTGAGCACCGCACAGTGATCAAATTTTTGACCAAGGAAGGCAAGAATGCAAAACAGATCTATGAACGCATGGTTGCAGTGTACACCGACACCGCCCCTTCCTATGCAACCATTGCTCGCTGGAATAGGGAGTTCCGCCATGGTCGTGAGTTCCTTGAAGATGACCCCCGTCCAGGACGCCAGTCAGACTTGACCAACGAGGACAATATGGCCCGTGTGGAGAGGATGATCCTCGAAAATCGACGGGTGAAGGTCGAAAAAATCGAGCGAGAACTTGGAATATCACATGGAATGTTATCAACATCATCCACGACAATTTGGCCATGACCAAGGTCTGTGCCCGTTAGGTCCCTAGAAACCTCACGCCCCATGATCGACTTCAACGTCGTCAAAGTCCACAAAGCCAGAGTTGCACAAGCTGCCCTGCTCGAATGCGGATTCGATGAGCTCAACCATCCCCCCTACAGCCAAAATCTGGCCCCTAGCGACTACTTTTTATTCCGCCAGCTCAAGGCTGCACTGCGTGGACGCCTGTTTGGGTACGATGAAGATGTCCAGCTCGCATCCAGGAGTGGATCGAAGAGCAGTCGGGAGATTTCTGGTTGTGGGGAATTCGAAGCCTCAGGGACAAGTGGCGCAAGTGCATTGAAGTCGAGGGTAGTTATATTGAAAAATAATAAAACACTTTTCCTCGTATCTCATTTCCTTATATCCTAATTGCAAAACTTATTGACCACCCCTCGTAGCTTGAGGGAGCCTTCTGGCGAATGCGTCGGATCCCTCTGAGGCGGCCATGATTAGTGCCCTTCGGACACTTAATGGCTCGCCGGTGAGTGTGACGACGCACTCTACCATTAACTTCGTGAAAGGAGTAGTAGAGCTGGCCGACCATGGAGCGGTCAAAGTCGAACGTGTGAAGAGAAAACAGGAGGGGCCTCGAGACCCACCCCTAGAATCTTCGTCACGTTCATACCGTGACAGGCTCCCATAGTCGGTGTGTGCCAATTGTTATCGCTACCTAGTGAATGCATTCGTGCCACTGCCGCCGAGGTGCTACTGCTGCCACCGCTTCGGCCAGACGAATCTCATGTAGACGTGTAAAGTCGGGTTACGTAAAGTCTATTTAAGTTGCTCCAAGGTCGTACACGATGTCTCTATTGTGTGTGGCCAAGTGTGTGCGTACATCACGGATTGCAACATCGTATCCGACCATGAACTACTAGGTGTTGACCTAGAGATAGGTCCTGTCAAATACAGGACCTTGGTGCTTTATAGACCTCCTGCCCAACTCGTTGAAAAGGACAGAGATCTGTACCAGGTACTAGGAGAACTTGTCGAAGACAGGGTGTGTATCGTCATGGGTGATTTCAACACACAAGTTGACTGGGAAACCAGAGAACCCTGTGGCGAGAACGCACTACTCCTGGAGTTCGCGAACAACGAGTTCCTTACTCAATGGGTGAGAGAGCCAACGAGAAGAGACAATATCCTCGACTTGGTTTTCACCTCTGAGGATAACATCGCTGAGGACCTCTCTGTTGGAGAAGAGCTCGGTGGCAGTGACCACCGACTAATTAGATTTGTAGTCAAAGTCCCGAAGGCAAGGCCTGCAACTAGTAAATCGAGGAAACTCGATTTGAAAAGAGCGGACTTTGCAGGTCTTCGTGCTGGACTGACTGACGTGAGGCTAGAAGTGTGCGATGTTGTTGAAGACTCGTGGAACAGTTTCAAAACCACATTCATGAGTCTTCAATCGCGTTTCATCCCTCTGAAATGTCCCCGTCAGTCTTCTGTTCAACCAAAGTGGTTTAATCGAGAAATCGGCCAACTGCTTAGGGAGAAGAGAACTGTGTACCGGCAATCGAAGATCTCGGGTGACTTTGACGAATACCGGAGGCTAGCCAGGAGAGTGAAGTCCAGCATAAGGGCGGCTAAGCGGTCTGAGAAACTCCGAGTGGCGAGACTCTGTAAAGAGAATCCCAAGGAGTTAGTTTTTTGGATATGTGAACAGCCGTAAGCCAATCCGTCGAACGATTGGCCCTTTGAGAAATGAGGAGGGGGCATTAAAGCACTTAGATGCAGAAAATGCTAACCTCCTCCACGACTACTTCTCGTCAGTGTTTACTGAAGAGTGTGGTCCCATTCCCCAGCCAATGGATTCCTACTCGGGGGAAAAGCTGGAGGATATGGACTTGACCGAAGGGGAAATAAAAAAGAAGATCAGTGACCTAATGACGAATAAGTCACCTGGCCCGGATGGGTTTCTACCTAAAGTGTTGAAAGAAGTGCGCGATCAAGTGTCACGACACCTGAGCGCAATCTTCAACATGTCAATTCGGACCGAATGCGTTCCTAGAGACTGGCGTGAAGCGGAGGTGACTCCTATCTTCAAGAAAGGAGACCGTAGCCAACCGTCTACTACCGATCTATCAGTCTGACTTCGATAGTCGGTAAACTCATGGAAAGCATGATGGTGGACAAAATGACGTCGTATTTAGAGTCAAACCTGCTACTGAGGAGTTCCCAGCATGTCTTCCGAAGGCACGATCGGGACAAGGCGGTGGATGTGGTGTACTTAGACTTTCAGAAAGCCTTTGATAAGGTACCACACCGCCGTCTTCTCCGGAAAGTGCGAGCGCTTGGCATAGATGGAAAAGTAGCCGGCTGGATCGAGAACTGGCTAAGTGGCAGACAGCAACGGGTGGTGTTGAATGGACAGGCTTCTGAGTGGGTGCCCGTTACTAGCGGGGTGCCTCAAGGTTCTGTCCTGGGACCACTACTATTCATCATCTACGTCATCGACATGGACGGTGACATGGTTGCCAAGATTTCCAAATTTGCCGACGATACCAAGCTTGGTATGAACGTTGCAAAGGATGGAAATACTGCCCGGTTGCAGGAAGATCTTGGGAAGATTGGGGAGTGGTCGGACACGTGGCAAATGCCTTTTAACGTGGGGAAATGTAAAGTGATGCATATCAGCTACATAAACCCCCAATCTCAGTATATCCTTAAGGGCATTGCTCTTGAATCGAGTGACACTGAGAAGGACTTGGGTGTAACTATCACTAGCGACCTCAAGTTCTCGAAACAGTGCATCTAAGCAGAGAAGAAAGCCCAAAGGATGTTAGGCTACATAAAGCGCCAGTTTGGATACCGTAACAAGGAGATAGTACTTTGTCTGTACAACTCCCTCGTTCGGCCGCACCTGGAATATACCGTACAATTTTGGAGTCCTTCGTTTCGAAAGGATATCGCAAGGTTGGAACGCGTACAAGCCAGGGCAACCAAGCTGATCCCCTCTATCCGACATAAAAGTTATGAGGATAGACTAAGGGAATTAGATCTGTTCTCGCTGGAAACCCGTAGACTGCGTGGTCAGCTCATCGAAGTTTTCAAAATACTTCGAGGGTTCCACAATGTTGACTACCGGGATATTTTCACACTGAGTGAGAACAGAACGCGCAATCACGGCTTCAAACTTGAACTGAAGCGTTACAACCGCAATCTGTGTGGAAATTTTTTCACTTACAGTATCTGCGGTATGTGGAACGCACTTCCAGTTGAAGTTGTCAACAGTGAATCTGTTGACCAGTTTAAGTCAAGACTAGAAAGTCTTGAAAAGTGGCCGTTTATGTACGCAAAACAATTGAGCAGCCATGTGCCTGCTCGATTGCTAGTCCAAAGGTACCCTATTTGAATGGACCGTAAGGTCTCCTAGGGTACTTCCTTTCCTTGTTACTCCTGGATAAAGAAATCCTGGCCGTTCAGTTTACGAATCTCCTCTCATTCCGCGATGCTAAGGACTTGGTCCTGGCGCGCCCTGCGCTGCCTGGGCTATCTGACGCCTCAATTTTCAAAAACGCACCTCCATGCCTAAATGCATGGTCGTTTCTGCGCCCATTCGGAACTCTTCTGCGTGTTCTACTTGCCCCAGGCACAAATGGTTCACACCCAGCCTCGACTAAAACCAGGGCTCCCACCTCCCGCAGCGTAACTGTTTCCCGTAAGGCAAAACGGCCACGCGCCTTCACAGAGTCGTTAGACTATTGGAGGCAACACCCCTGAAGGTGGTCGTGAAGCCATCTTCCGTTGTTCGTAAAGCTGCCCCCAGAAACGACAACACTAAAGGAGCTTCGGCTCTAACGCCCCCACCCAAGGCAGGACTGGGTAGCTCGGAAACGGTGGATCCTTTAAAGCAGGACCCCCGGTCTCCGAAGACGCTTCGCCCGCTGAGGATTTCATGGCAGAAGGAAGAAAAGACGCATAGCAAGCCCAACCTCACCCGAGAAGTCCTCGAAAGGGACAGCGCCCTAAGTTTTGCCTCCGAGAAGTGTATAGCCATTCCTGTGAGGGTCTTCTCTTCGAAGAGGGCCCCGCATCTTCCCCGAGCTATGCCTGGTGAGCATATTCCTTCAATGGAATTGCCGCGGACTCTGAACCAGCTGGAAGGAACTGCAGAGGCTCGTCTCCTCCCGTTCCCAGTTAGCTATCTTTTTGCCGGAGACCATGCTGGCCGCTTGCCATCTGCCCACCCTCCCGGGCTATAAGGGTTTTGCGAACCCCCACCACAGGATGGAGGATGCGTCATTTACACTCGGCATGGTGTATTCAGTTTTCTTCGCTTTAGATACCTCCTTTCAGGCAGTAGCTGTGCAGCTGCACCTGGATAGGAGGTATACTGTTATTTCCGCCTACATTCCAACGTCGTCGAGCTCGGGCTTGGTTCCGCTATGTTTTTTCACTTTAACCGGAAGTCTTGTCTTGCAAAGGTCTGGAAGCGAGTCAAAAGGATTAGGGGCAAGTTCTCGCAGGACCCCCCTCCCGTTCTCCATGAAAATGAGACCACAATCTGGGACCCCGCGTCCCTGGCGGAGTCCTTCGCAACCGTTTTCTCCGCATTATCTAGCCGGGATTCTGCTCCGCCAGTATTCAATGCACGTCATGATGTCGCGGAAGGCCGCCAACTGGAGTTTACCTCCAATGGCGGAGAAGAGGGTATCCTCCCAGACTCATGGTTACTTTGCTCGCCTTTCGCAAACCGTGGAGAGATCAATCTACCCAGGCCGGTTTCCGTCCACTCTCTCTCTCCTCCTGCTTGTGCAAGTTGAAGAAGAAATTGGTAAATGTTAGATTAGCCTTTTTTCCTGGACAGTGGAAGCCACTTATCTCTCCGGTCCAATGAAACAGGAAGAGGATGTCCCGCAAGGAAGTGTCTTCACTGTCACACTCTTTGCCCTGAACATCAACGGAATCACCTCGGTGTTGCCTTAAGATGTTCTCGCTAAACTCCAGAGTTGGCAACTCTGGAGCGTCGACTCCAACAGGCATTGAACCCCATTTCTCTCTATGCCGAATCGCACAGGTTTCGGTTTTCTATAGCCAAGACTAAGGTGGTGTACTTCTGTTGCCATCTCCGGCTCCCCCCGACATAGACGGCGTTCGCCAGGAAGTGTTGGCTTCGCACCGTTTCCTTGGTCTTGTTTTCGACAGACGCCTCATATTCGCAAACTTGTCTCTCTTGTACCTACGCCATGGCTATTCTTCGTTCCATGATGTTCAGCACCAGGGGTACTGATAGGGCTACTGCCTCCTTGCTTTTCTACTGATCCTTTGTCTTTCGAACTTCACTACAGATGCGAGTTTTATGCATCCGCAGCCGAGCTGTATTGCGGAAGGTGGACTCGATCCACCATAACGGTCTCCGCCTTGCGACCGGTGCCTTCCGCACGTCCCTCATTGAGAGCCTACTCGATGCTGGTGAGATGCCACTCACTCTGCACACCAGAGTACCATGCTTTATGCGCCTGCACGCTCGAGCCTGGCGCCTCTCTCACTTTATCCGCAACCGATCTCGACGGTGCCTATGCCGCCGAGAGAAGCTCTGAGTTTAGGGCTAGGAAACTCCTTCGAGAGCTCGGTGTACCCCTCTGGCCGGTAGCGCCTCTTGTTCTACCACCCACTCCACCCTGGAGGGTACCACCTTTTACTATTTGTTTCCACATCTGTGCTCCCCAAACTTCCTCAGCGCCGGGCTTTTTGTAGACACTTCGTCTCACGCTGGATCCGTGTCAGTGTATACGGATTGCTCTGGGTCCCTGGAGGGGGTCAATTTCCACACCCTATTCCCTGTTTGAAGTCATCAGGGCTTTGAGATCGGATTGTAATATTTAGCGACTCTCAAAGCGCCCCGAGTGATCTCGGGGCTTTGGAATCTCTACAACCCCTGGTTCGCGTTATCTGCAACGCCACAGTTGTGACGATCCGGGTGGATGTCGAGATTATCTTGTGCTGGATTCCTGGACATGTGGGAATTGCGAGGAATAGAGGGCGCCAAGGAGTCCGCGAGGACTGTGCGACAAGACTAGTGTTTCGCTCTTTCTCACACCGATTACATGGCAAAAATACGGGCAGCCCTCCAGGCTGCTTGGCAAAGAAGATGGGTGACGGCCGAGTGGAACTTAAAAGCTGCGTGCCATTGCGCCGCGACTTTTCCCATGGACCTACCCCCCAATGTTGTGACGACTTCAGGCTGCTTTCTGTCGTCTCCGTATTGGACGCACCACCATTTGATGGAGCGGTCGCTGGAACCTTATTGCGATGATTGCGTTGTCCCTCAGACTGTTCGGCACATTTTTGTTGAATGTCACAATCTGGGCGATCTGCATGCACGTTACCTGTCCCGGTCCGGGATAAGCGGGGTCGCTATCGCTTGTCCCTTGTACTTGGGACGGGCTCGTGCACACTGACTTGTGGACTTTATGACTTTTTGGAGGAGGCTGGCCTCCTCCACTTTATTTGACTCTTTGTTGTTGGCTGCATGTTCCTGGGCCGGGGGAGGTGGGCCTACCCCTGACGCCGGAGTGCGTTTCCTTGTTGCTTAACTTTTTTTTTCTTAACTTGTGTCTTATCCTTTGTTCCTTTTTTTATCTTTGTTATTCAAATGTTTTTACTCGCTTTTCTTATCTCTCCTAATATTAGGCTGTAGCGTGAGTTCGGCGACTTACCCTAGTAGGCAATCGCTAGATGGGCTCTTTAAATTAAGAAGAAAAAAACAACTATTGATTTAGAATCCTGGAGGGACAAAATTAGCAATTTTTTTTTTTTATTCCTAGGCCCAACTATTGGAAATAATTATTACCACATTCAACCAGGGTTTGCCTCACTGAGTTTGTTAGTTGTCCGATGAAGTCCCGATTCATTTCAACTTGGTGGTGTCTGCCGTATGTTTTAATTCAGATCCCACGTTAAATTGTAGGTCCCCACTGAGATGAGCATTAGGCGGTGCGAATCGGTGGTATCTACTAAAACGGCCGGTTCTTGAATCTTTAGAGATTAATCTTTATATTTTATGTTTCAGATAACGTGATTGTGTTTTCCATTAATCGAGAACCAAAGATCATCAGTTTAGTGCCACTGGATCAAACGGGCCAGGAAAATGTCATCGGCCGAGGGCTAAATATTATATTTAATACGGGGAAATATTAAAGCCGTATATTGTCGGCCTCTTGTATGGACGTCTTGCCTTTCGGGCAGATCTGATGGAGCAAATTATTTTAGCCAATAAGCTTCAGTGTTTGGCAAAACTGTGTGTACTGGGTTATAAAAATCCCCACATAGTGGTCGGATTTGAGTCGCTTCATTCCCTTGAAGAGCCGGTTTCCAACACGTATCTTGTCATGTTGCAAGCGCTTATGCCCCCTCGCAGTACAATATTTGCTATATTTTATTCTTCATTGTCATAGAATCACAGCCCGATGAAAGTGGTATGTAAGGGAATTGATGATTGATTCTCTCAGGTTCCTGAATAGAACTTCAAGGGCCTAGCCCCGTGGTTGACGGCTGTCAGATGAACATGCTAGAATTTAAAGGAAAAGAAATCAATGACCCTACTGCTTTATTTTTCCCATGGGGTATTTATTTTCTGCCTGATCTTTCCCTTAAGGGGATTTTGAAACGTTCAATATCTTTGCCAGGTGATTGTGGAACCATTTGCTACTATGTATTTGTCAGTGTATGCTGCAACGTTGGGAATCTACTTCAAAAGCAATTCGAAGACTACATTAATCTCCTAATTTTTTATTAATAAATATATATTTTTAAATTATGGCATATTTTAAAGTTAAAATGGCATTAAAATTATGAGAATTTTAGAAAAATGCATGAATAATATGAAAGTGTCCTTCCTATAAATAGGACAACAGGCAGATTTGGATAAAATTATACATATCCATTTTTGTTTAACCGCCTATTTATTGGACGTTGGTTATTAATGAGTTAAATCATTAAATAATGGTAGAAATTTTCTTTTTTCTTCCTATTCCACTTAGTGCATCAGAATGCTAATCTTCTGATGAGTAAGAAGAACACAACAGTGGTCATAGTAGGCGATTAAATGTGTGCTGCCACTTGAGAAAAGGGCAGAGACTGGATTTGGATCCCACTTGTGTATAATATTTCCATGAATCTTTGATCTTGCAGCAGTGAGTGACCTCACAAATCTTTTAATTCGATTTAGCTTTTTTCCTAATTCTATTTTGCTCTTTCTACTTATGACATTGACACGTAATAATGCCTAGTGTGTGAACATGACAATCCTTTAGGTAGGAGTTTACCACCCTTCTAAACGCTGATGTATGAATTTTACCACTGAATTGCACTCTTACTAGGGTATTTACCACCGATCCACAGTTGTATCGGTTTACTACCGATCTGCACTCGGTAGGTGTTTTATCACGAATAGGCATCGGGAATTTTACGAGTGATCTGCATTTTCGGTGATGTGTTTAACATCTATTTGCACTCCCGGTGATAGTTTACTTCCAATTTCTTGGTTAGACTTTACCACTAATTTTCTTTCTTGGTAGGGCTTTTACCACTGACGTATTCGGTAGATCTCCATTCTTGGGTAAGCATCATTTTGTCAGTGTACTCTTGCCGATCCATAAGAACAAAACCATTTCCTTTATCAGGTTTACAGCTTACACGGTTTCTCAGAGGCCAAAGATTTAATTAAGTAGAGGGGGAACTATTGGAGAATTTTTTTATATTGCTTAAAATTATAAAAATATAACTTGGACTTTTTTTTCTGAACATCCATATGACTGAAGGTTGATACAAGCTTTTCAAATTTAAGAAAGAATTTGTAAAAATTCAATTTATAAACGGCGGGGCAAAGTCTAACCCGAATGAAAGTATGAATCGAACGCGTTCAGGCAAAGGTTTTGTTGACTAAAGATCACTCGCTATCCGCAGGGTCCGACAAGGTTGAAGATCGTTATTAATTCCTATAGCTTTTAATTTATGAATATGTATGTGTTTGTTGAGTATTGTCAGTAAAATTATCGGTATAAACGTTAACAAAGTTTGAAACGAAAGCCAAATTCTAAGTCGGTCAATATAGATTTTAACCTCAATCTTTAAGATGAAACTCCCTCCACGCCGCGGTTGCTTAGGCGGGTCCCGCATTGCGCGAGACCCGATCCCCCCCTACCTAAATAGTATAATAGTGTAAAGATAAAAACAAAAACAAAAAGAATCCCGCAGAAGTTTCCGACTTTGCTCTTCTTGCTTCTGGATCTCATTCCAGTTTTCTCGTGTTAGATCAGTTTTCCTCCGAGGTGCCCCTGATTTAAAGTAATCTGTTTTAGGTGACGTGCATGACAACGACCACTTCCCCATTGTCTTGAAACACGCGATCCTTACCCCGTTTCCTTCGTATACCCCCGGATTGAATGTTGTAATAGCCGACTGGTCAAAGTTATATGAGGCATCCTTCACTAGTAAACAAATTGGACATTTTTGAGATATTGATGCCGCTATACAGTACTTTTCTTGTTTAATGCTTGAGGCTGCGGAGTCGGCAATTCCTCGTACTCAGTCCCGCCGGGGCAGGACATCCGTCCCATGGCTGATTTCACTCGTGTGGTAGGAGCCTATAAAATGGTTCATGCGCGGCTACGTTCAGACAAATGAAGTTGTTGAGTTTTCCGTTGTTCGTTTATGTGCTCACGTCTTTGGCTGTCCATTAGTGATAATACTCAGTGTTTCTTGTAAGTCTCCTTCTGCGTCAGTATGTTGGGACTGTGGACGTATGGATTGAGGACGAGGTACTGTCTGGCTCTAGGCCAATGCCATTGCTAATAATGATATAATCCAATGGATCCAATGATACTAATAATAATACTGTTGTATGTTTCCGCCCGCTTATTTATACTAACGCCAAATAAGGGGGTCTCTAATCTAAACGCGGGGAGGAGCTTATCGGATTAAAGGCTATGTACATGTGTTCTCTAATAAAACTGCTGGGCGGAGCTTGTTTGGTCAAAGGGTGTGTGTTCATCAAGATAGTGTGGGATTGGTTATTAGTGGGATTGATTTTAGTTAATAAATCAGCCTACATAACTACTTGAAACCGCTTACCATAAATTTGTTGAATTTGATGGATAAGGGACTTTCGCTCTTACGCATAACTAAACCCTCAAAATGGCATCGTACTCAACATTTCTGTCTCGCAACTGACTTTCCTTGGACGAAATGTGTCATACTCAGGATAAAGTTGATGCGATATAAGATTGTCTCAACCTTATTCGCTCGTAGTACTTCCATTCAATGTGCAGTTGATTTTCGTCATTTATATTTCCCCAGCAGACTGATACCAGCATTCCTGGTTCTTTAAACGTCGTACCAGATGCGCTCTCGTATTTCGTCGATCTTGGGCACGCAACTCTTTCATCCCTCGCCAGAATATCATGCGACTATAACATTGACCCAAGAATTGCAGAACTCTTCCCGGGTCGCCTTTCGATAAGTCGAATGCAAGGCACTTCTACAATAACATTAAGACAGAGGATGGAGAAAGAAGTCAGGCAAATAAAGGTTGGCAGAACTGCCTTGCATTCCACTTATCGAATGGCGACCCGAGAAGAATTCTGCAATTCTTGGGTCAAACCTGCTGTAACTACCATATATATATATATATATATATATTATATATGATGAAAATTAATGCAATATCGCAAGAAAAGATGAGGAATTAAACCACATTCTCCGAAGTCAATTTAATTCAGAACAGTTTCGGTGTATCTCACACCCTTTTTCAACTTACACTGGGCAGAAAATATAAAAGAAATGCATATAAGCATAACACAAGATCCCCTCTTTTTTCCCCCAACCCCCTACTTGTGGCTAATCTGAGGGGGGGGGGGAGGCCTAAACATATTGAAGGGCTGGCATTTTACTATTTTGTTTATTTGCGATCTTATTACAGGATTAAAAGAAAATTGACCCTCAGATAGATTTAAATTAGGAACTGACGATATCAAGCTCGATTCTACGATTCTTCTCTTAACATAGTTAGCCGATTTAAATACCATTTTACTTCCATTGAAATCGATCGAATGATTCAAGTCTCCAACATGGCAAAATATTCCACTGCTTTCGCTGCCCACTCTAATATCTCTTTTGTGTTCATACAATCTCTTGTCTAGATTTCTCCCCGTTTTCCCTATATAAACTTTATTGCAATCGTTGCATGGTACTGCATATACTCCTATGTTATGATGTTCTTTGGGTTTCCTGGCCATCATCAATTGGTTTAAGGAATTATTATATTTAAAGGCTAGATTAATACCCGCTTTTCTAAATATGTCCTTTAAACTATTTAATTTATTATTAAATGGCAATGTTATACATTTGTTGAAGTCGTTAGTGCGGGAAGGCTTATTACCATAGAATGTTTTCCTATTTAGATGAAGAAATTGTTATTATCAGGACCATTTTTTCTAATTTGTATTACCCCGATTGGTTCATATCGTCTGCCCATTTTGCAGCTAGGAAGTTATCGGAGCGCTTTCTTCGCGTTCCTTCGCAGAATTCCTTTTTTTACGTCTATTCCTGCAATCCTGTGTCTAGCATTAATAATGACCTGGTCAGCCTATGGTGCGTAAGGAATTTAAAGACAGATTTATACTTACCCAAAAATGTCTTTTTTGCTGAAATGGTTAAGAGGATAAGAATAATGATATCGTTTTGTAATTTTATTCAATAACGTCTCCTTCAGCTTCGATGACAGCTTCTACGCGATGTCTGAATCGCCTACTTGCTAGGATCAAGTGGTTCTTGTTCATATTGGACATTACTCTCACTATGGTAGCTTTTAGGGATTCTTTAGTGTTATGCGGGTGCTCATTAACCTCTTTCTCAACTACGCTACATACATAGTAGTCCAATGGATTGAAATCTGGGGAGCTAGGAGTTAGGGGTTATAAGATCATGAACATTTTTCGCCATCCATTACAGCATTGTGTGATGGTGCTGAGTCTTGTCGGAACACATAAGGTCTTCTGTTGCGTCCATTGTCGATCTTTGGCTTAACCATCTTTGGCCTCTAACTCCTTGCAAACTTTGTAGACAAAGTCTCGTGGTATGACATTATATTACATCAATACCATATTATATCTATGGGGGAGGGACCAATAACTTACAGGCGAACCGACGAAGGGACGGAACACCACTAGTTTAGACGGGCTAGGTAGCGAGGAAGAGTGCAACGAGGTTAGGTAAATTATGGACAATAGCAAAGCTCAAGGTTATTTAAAGAGTCTTTTATTTACATAAAAATAATGAGAGAATTGATGGGCAAAATTACATCAGTAAACGAGGGGGGGGGGGAGGAAGTTATAAATCAGACTATGAAGTTAAAACTTAAGGTATTAAAGGAGGAGACTATTCACATGGGGGGGGGGAATTAACTCCATTGGGTTACTGAAGGGGAAGAGGGGTTGGCTTACGGATGTCTTCTGCACGTGAGGTGAGGCCGCTCGGAACTTCTGAGCAGGATGTTAAAGTGATGACTGTTCTCAAAAAAAGGAAGGGGGGCGGTAACTTCCGGTCCAGGAGAGGGTATTTCGGCCACCCGAAAACGAGGGGTGAACGAGGAGGGCTGCTGCAGGAGTTGATGGGTGAAGTCGGAAAAATCACTTGGTAGCGATAGGTAAATAGAATTACCACCACTGGCTGGGGCTAATTCCAATACACAAATAGTTCAGCTGTCACTTTGCTTTGTTGTTAGCACCTGACTTGGAACTAGGTAAATTCTTCTTGGGTCCGGGCGAGACTTCTCAACTCTGTCCTGTTTCATGATAAACGAGCAATATATATGTCTGAGACTCTCCCCGCGGGGGAACGGGGGAGTGAGAAACAGCACTATTCTTAAATGGCCTCGAATCTTCTTGCCGAGGCTATTCTAGCCCGTGTAAAGGTGAATCGTGGTGGACGCGGTTCGAGGCTACCGCTTGTGGAGGAAGGGGGGAGGGCGTACCAATTTAAGCCTAACAGCACCTTCTACCGCGCAAGCAAGTTCCGTGCTGGATAAGAAATTCCACGTGTAATTCTCTCACACAAAGGATCGAGCGACTTTTAAAAATCGTGCTATTTCTAAATTGCTATGTTCAGCCTTTATAGTCACGATAACTAAGTGCCTCTTCATTCATTGTGTAAGCATAGGGTCTACCATTGATAATTCTGAAATATAGAAAAAATAAAGTCAAATAATATGCTCCTATAGTAAAAATAACATATGTCCTCAAATACTTTACGCCCCCCCCCTCTCTCTCTCTCTCTCTATCTCTCTCTCTCTCTATATATATATATATATATATATATATATATATATAACCTTATAATTTTATGTGATTTTTGAATATTTTTACATTTTTTAAACGAGAAAAGTAAACTGGTATGAATGTCCAGTGCATTTTTTACCCCCCTTCCTCTCCTTCTCCTCCCTCCTCCATCCCTTTCCCCCCTCGTATCTCTCCTCTCTCCACCCCCTGCATCTCCGTAAAAAGGGAGGTACAGACACCTCGTATCACTAAATTTGTTTTTATCCTTGGGACGCTCATGAGTAGATTTTGCTTTAGATAAACTTTCACTGATCACGTGGAGGGGATAATTTAATTTAATGAAACTGCAGGTTTTATATGTAATCTCGTCTTCTACAAACTCTCGAAATGGTTATCCTCCCTTCTTGCTGACACTGTTGGATTGACTTCTCATTCACACATAATCCATTCCTCTGATTTCTTTGAAATTTAGGAAAATCAACATATAAGTAAGCCGCTTAGTAAGCTTTGATGTAGACAGCCTGTTCACTAATGTCCCAGTCAATGAAGCTCTTAATGTTCTATCCAAGGTATTAGATAATGGAAGTTAAACCTTCCTGTAGGCAAAAATAAAATTATAAATCTTGTTAAACTTTGTGTTATTGGCAATGTATTTATCAACGATTTGGGTTTTTCCCGTCCAAAATATGGTCTTAGCATGGGTAATCCTTTATCGCCCATATTATGTAACCTTTTTATGGAACATTTCGAAGTATCATTACTCCCTTCTATGATTCCACATCATAATTTGGTATGGTATATGTATGTAGATGATGTCATATCGATTTGGCCTATAAATAGTTTAAACTTATTTGAAAATTTCCTTAAAAATCTTAACCACCTCTATCCCACTATCAATCTTAAAGTAGAGAGGGAAAAAGATAATTATATATCCTTTCTTGATGTAAAAATTGTTACGAGTCATTGACAAAATTAGCTTCACTGTGTATCGAAAACCAACCCATTCTAACTCCTATATCCATTTCTTTTCTCATCATAATATTAACATTAAGCGAGCCGTTGCATCAGGTATGTTTGTGAGAGCAATTAGGATATGTGACCCTCGCTTTTAGAAGACGAGATTACATATAAAACCTGCAGTTTCATTGAATTAAATTATCTCCTCCACGTGATCAGTGAAAGTTTATCTAAAGCAAAATCTACTCATGAGCGTCCCAAGGATAAAAACAAATTTACCTCCCTTTTCCCCCCCTCCTTAAAGGAGTGAACAAAGTTATTTCCCCAAGCCTAACCACATTTAAATACCCATTTTCTATCCTTAAATCTTTCCCTTCGACCAAGCCCGTGGATCAGCCAAATGAAGCAGGTGTATATTTAATCCCGTGTGGCTCTACAAACTGTCCCCTCATTTTACATAGGAGAGACCGGAAGAACCTTAACAAAACGAATTTATGAACATAAAGGTGATGTCAGACGAGGCAGTACCACATCCAGTATTTTTAATCATATTAGCAACTTCAACCACCAAATTAACTATTCAAAGGCACAAATCATATATACTTGTAAAGATTTCCGTAAAAGAAAAATAGTAGAATCTCTATTAATAGGAGAAATTCCCAATTTCAATTTGTCAGATGGGCAATTGAAATGCAGCCCCCATTCCTGTAACCTCATCGTAAACAGCTTAGTCAACGATCTTAGACTCACACCCCTTGATTAATGACCCCCCCCCCCACACCGTTTTCTGTTTCTTTGTGTTTTTCTCCTTTTTTTCGGATCTGTACGCTATTTATAGACTTTTGTAACAATTGGATTCTCAGTATACCACTGAAGAGGGTATGATAGACTACATACCGAAACTAGTCTCGTAAAAAAACCCTTTTGGCTCTTATACAGTGGTTTCACTATCATATACCATAACTGGACATTGAGGTTTTTTACTCACTTATATATATATATATATATATATATATATATATATATATATATATATATATATATATATATATATATATATATATATATATATATATATATGGTAGTTACAGCAGGTTTGACCCAAGAATTGCAGAATTCTTCTCAGGTCGCCTTTCGATAAGTGGAATGCAAGGCAGTTCTGCCAACCTTTATTTGCCTGACTTCTTTCTCCATCCTCTGTCTTAATGTTATTGTAGAAGTGCCTTGCATTCGACTTATCGAAAGGCGACCCGGGAAGAGTTCTGCAATTCTTGGGTCAATGTTATAGTCGCATGATATTCTGGCGAGGGATGAAAGAGTTGCGTGCCCAAGATCGACGAAATACGAGAGCGCATCTGGTACGACATTTAAAGAACCATGAATGTTGCCATCAGTCTGCTGGTGAAATATAAATTACGAAAATCAACTGCACATTGAATGGAAGTACTACGAGCGAATAAGGTTGAGACAATCTTATATCGCATCAACTTTATCCTGAGTATGACACATTTCGTCCAAGGAAAGTCAGTTGCGAGACAGAAATGTTGAGTACGATGCCATTTTGAGGGTTTAGTTATGCGTAAGAGCGAAAGTCCCTTATAAAATGAAGTTATGATCGAAGCTGGAACGAAAAATGAAGAATACCAAAAATAAATAATTTAATTGAACAATCAACGTGAGAATCTGTTCCATGGTTATGGACGGAGAGGGATGAAAATATTTGAGATTGAAAGATATTTAAAATTTATTCAATGTAATATTCGAAATCTGAACTTAAGAATATAATGAAGACATAATTTAAGTAAAGATTGAAATAATTACGAGATGGCAATTAACAAAAAAAAGAAATGAAATGAACGAACAAACGAAAATGGCAATGGAATGAACAAATAATGGACTAATAATTTGACCGATTGAATTTCCGGTTAAATTTAAAGATTAAATTTCCCAACAATCAAACTTTAAGGAAGATAGAACATTAATATTTTGGAGAGCACAAAAGACACTAGTTAATATCAGTTTGGAACAAAAGTAATTTCCGATTTTCTAGAATAAAGTTTTAGATACCATTTATTAAAGTCGTGCCTCTTGTTATCGTTTAGGAATTCTATAATGAGAAATTTATACGTTTTTCTTTCAGTTTATAAAAATATTCACCCCCTATGTTTGTCCCATCTAAAGATCACATTAGACATGTTTTACTCTTTGAGTTTCATCAAAGGTGTGAATGTAAGAACAGCGGCAAAATCCATTCAGAGCACTTCTGGGGATGAAGCGCTAAATGATACAAGTTGGTTTGGGTTTCCGAAGTGGGGAGGATTTCAGTCTAAAAGAAGGATCAAAAGAAGGTCACAAACACGCATAAATTGGGGTTATGTGAAAGATACCTTGAGAGAGAAGGTGCTGACTAAGGACTAAGTGTGTGATAAGTGTGCATGGAGGAGAGTTATGAGGGGGCGTTGTTAGCATCTACTCTCCAGGAATGAACGCTTAATGATACGTGGTTTTATGCTTGATCGAGATAAACGGGTGGGATGGAGTGAGTGTTTTAGTCGCTATGATGTGCGCCAACCCATCTTTGTGAGAAAATAGGGAAGGTAAAGTAAACACTATATGAGAAGTAACCAACCTCATTCCAGACGAACACATATTGATAAAAAAAATAACTCCTTTACTCCGACTATAGAATCGCGTAGAGATGGCGAAGAGAATACCACGTTGCTCTGCTGGGGGGAGGCCCCACTCTGCCTGAGCTGGAGCACCATCCAGTCCCCTCATGATGCGGATCTCTCGCTAGCCGAATAGACCAGACCTTGGACTTCCACGCCCTGGTACCGGATTAAAGCACAGCGAGAAGAGACACAAAAAAAATTAGCCGTTCGAGGGAGCTAGTCGCATATTGGCGGCTCACTGAGGTTAACGCGTGTGTGCATGCAGTTTCATTCACACACGTTATCATACACACACACACAGCCAATCTCAACACTGCTTTCTTTCTCTCTCTTCCTCCATTCTCTCTTCGGTGGTGCAGTCACTACCATAGACTGTACTCCTCTATTCGCCAGGTGCTCGCCTCCACCCTCACCCCCAGGGAGATATTATGTGGAGCACTAACAACCATGATGCAGCTAATATTCGGGGGATTGTGCGTCCTCCCGGCTTCAAAGCCCGCAGGTAAATCAAGGGCTCCATTTTCCTCTCAGATCTCTCGTTATAAACGCTTTGGCGGAAATACCCTCGTTGGTTTTCGTCTCTTAGTTTTAAATGCCTACCAATGTCTCGTCGACACTCTCGATGCGGGCAGATTAGGCCTTCTTCTCTGTCCCACTTCATTTGCCCAATTCACTTTGCCCTAACGCATTTGCCCTACCCCCATTTGTCCAACCTGTTTTGCCCTACCTCATGTGCCTAACCCGCTTTTCCCTACCTCATTTGTTCAACTCGCATTTCTCTACCTCATTTGCGCTACTTCATTTACCCAACCTACTTTGCCCTCCCTCATTTGCCCAACTCACTTTTTCCTACCTCATTTGCCCAACCTGCTTTGCCCAACCTGTTTTGCCCTATCTCATTTGCACTACTTCATTTGCCCAACTACTTTGCCCTACCTCATTTGCCCAACTCGCTTTGCCTTACCTCATTTGCCTAACTCACTTTACCCTACCTCATTTGCCCAACTCGCTTTTTTCCTACCCCATTTGCAAAACTCACTTTTCACTACCTCATTTTCTAATTGCTTTACCCTACCTCACTTGCCCGACCTGCTTTGCCTTACCTCATTTGCCCTACTTCATTTGTCCAATCTGCTTTGCTCTATCTCATTTGCCCAACTCGCCTTTTCCTACTATATTTGCTCAATAACTTTTCCCTACCTCATTTTCTCAACTCGCGTTTCACAACGTCATTTGCCCAACTCGCTTTTCTCTAACTCATTTGCCCGACCTGCATTTCCCTACCTCACATGCCCAACCTAGCTTTGCCCTACCTCATTTGTCCAACTCGCTTTTCCCTACCACATTTGCCCAACTGATTTGCCTTACCTCATTTTCCCAACTGCTTTTCCCTACCTCACTTTACAAACTTGCCGTACCCTACCTCATTTTCCCAACCTGCTTTTCCTAAATCATTTGCCTGACTCGCTTTTCCTCCCTCATTTTCTCAACTCCCTTTTCTCAACCATAGTTGCCCAGCTCGCTTTTCTCGACCACATTTGCCCAACTGTTTTCACCTATCTCGTTTGCCAAACTCGTTTTTTCCTACCTCATTTGCCCAGATGCTTTTCCATACCTCATTTGATCAGCAGATTTTCCCTACCTCATTTGTCCAACCTGCTTTGCCCAACCTGCTTTTCTCTACCTCATTTGCCAAACTTGCTTTTCCCTACCTCATTTGCCCAGTTTGCTTGGCAGTACTATCATTTAATTGCGCTCTTTCTTTGCCCTTTCAAACGATCCATCTCACATGGACCAAATATAAATCTTAACTATGCTGGAAAACTCCCAACATAATTCACCATCTGATTCAATACAGAGAAATCCAATCCTCACCAGACGTAACATTTTTCAACGCGACCTGAGTTTTAAATTATCTTGGAACAACCCAATGAACTTTGCTACTTAGAAACCGAAATACTCCTAACTATGCCACCTCCACCACCAATTCATTCATCAATAGAATGTTTCCACTTCACCCAACACATGGAAACTACTCCACATCTTTTTCATCATTACCTTGACAACAGTCGCCCACACTTCTGACCGTATTTTTTTTTAAACCAGACAAAATCGTATTACGTACGTTTATAGGAATAACCACTAAATTTGTGGAGTAAATGCAGATTCAGGAGAGTTGCGCACTTGCCCTCTTATATAATAAATATACTTACAATGAGAAACGTTTCACCGCGCGCGCCTGGCAGTTTACGCGCTTGCGTAAATAACCGTTAGTTATGAGCGAACAACGTTGTGGCCGCAGGAACAGATCGAGCGTCCTATAGATACAGATAGGAACTGAAGAGGATACAAAACCCCCCAGTACCTAAACTGTTTTAGAGGAGTGGAATGAATCTAAATTTGCATCGACAGTTTGATCTTTAATTTTGTACCTGGCAAGAATCAGGTCAGCCATTCAAAATTCATGACAAAGAAGATGGAATACGGCGTACGGGAAATTAAAGATGAACCCCGACTTTTCCCGTAGAGCTATCCTCCAATGTATGGACAGTATGAGATATTTGTTTTTGTCATCTGGTCCACACTCACGGGCTTTTAGTTCAACTCTCCGGCCGGTGGCGCTCTTGGTTCTATCACCGTTTAGAGCGCCACCTTTAAACGTTTGTCGCCACGCCTTTGCTCCTAAAGCTGCAACAGCACGGGAATATTGCATTCGTATTTCTTGGAATACACATCGTGTCACACTTGAGCTGTGTCAGTGTACACAGATGGCTCTAAATCCGAAGGGGGTTGGCTTCTATTCTACGCCCCTCCCTTATTGAAGACTGGTGGGGCTCTTCCGGGTGCTGCATCTATCTTCACGACTGAGCTGGTGTAATATACCGCTCAATACGAGAGATTGCGCATCTCCTAGTTCGGAGTATACGTGAGGCTATGGCTGCGCGAGTCTTGAGAATATCGAAATTATCTTCTGTTGGGTTCCTGGACATGTAAGGGTTGCCGGAAATTAACTAACACGCTAACGAGGGCACCGGGCATCCTGAAAAACAGCAACCGGACCAGCGTTTTGCTCCCCCCTTCTATTTTGATTACATGACACCTTTTGGGGTTACAACGCAGATGATATGGGAAAAGGCAGAGGGGAATTTAAAGTTGCGTGTAATTAACCCACGAGTATTCCTGTGCACCTGCCCCTGCCCCTGGCCCCAATGCCTCGACGGCATCAGATAATTTTTTGCCCCTCTGAATTGGACACACTAGCGGAGGCAGCGTTATGTGATGGAATGCTCCCCAGAACCTTTTTGTCAAGATTGCTCGGGGAGCTTTGTGAGAGGTACCTCTCCACTTACTGCGACGTTTTTTTTTCAATTATGTCATCTGGCGACTGCCTTCTAGGGCATAAGTCGCTGTACTCAAGCTAGCCTGTATCTAGGCTATATTAAAAGCCAAATTAAAAAACGAAAAAAAACAAACAAATAAAAAGGGACAGGTGGTAGTGACCCCGCCCATCCCGGTACTAGAACAGGTAACATATGCCAAGATCACCCAGACTGGGACATTCGACAAGAATGTGCCGAACAGTCTAGGGGACAACGCAGTCGTCGCAGTAAGGTGCAGGGCGAGCGCTCCATCAAATGGCGGTGCGTCCCGCGAGTGTGTCCAATTCGGAGACGACAGAAAGCAACCTGAAGCCTTCGGGGCATTGGGGGGTAGGTCCATGGGAACAGTCACGGCGCGATGGCACGCAACTTTAAGTTCCGTTCGACCGTCTCCCATCTTCTTTGCCAAGCAGTCTGAAGAGCTGCCTGTATTCCTGCCATGTAATCGGTGTGAGAAAGAGCGAAACACTGGTCTTGTCGCACAGTCCTCGCGGACTCCTTGGCGCCCTCTATTCTTCGCAATTCCCACATGTCCAGGAATCCAGCAGAATATAATCTCGACATCCACCCGGATCGTCCCAACCGTGGCGTTACGGATAACGCGAACCAGGGGTTGTGGAGATTCCAATGCCCCGAGATCACTCGGGGTGCTTTGTGCGTCGCTAAATATCACAATCCGGTCTTAAAGCGGGTATGCCGCCTTTTCTCTCGCACCGAGCGGTGTATTGCAACCATCTCGACTGAGAAGACAGAAGCAGTGCCTAGTAGAGCCCTGATGACTTCAAACAAAGGGAATAGGGTGTGGAAATCGACCCCCTCCAGGGACCCGGAACAATCCGTATACACTGGCACGGTTCCAGCGTGAAACGAGGTGTGCTCCAAAAAGGTTGAACGCAATACTCCCGGCGCTGTACAAGCTTTGGGAGCAGAGGCGTGGCGACAAATAGCCAAATGTGGTACCATCCAGGGTGGCGTCCTAGGCAGAACCAGGAGGGCCACCGGCCCGAGAGCTATACCTAGCTCTCGAAGGTGTTTCCTGGGTCTAAACCTAAAGGGCTTAGGGTATGACTGGCGTCTCTCGGCGGCATAGGCACCATCGAAATCAGCTGCGGATGCAGTGAGAGCTGTTGGCGACTGAGGGAGGCGCCGGGCTCGCGCGTACAGGCGAGTGATGCACTGCATGCGGCGTAGAGCGAGTGACATCTCCCCAGCATTGACTAGTAGGCTCTCAATGGGGAAAGTGCGGAAGGCACCGGTCGCCAGGCGAAGACCGGTGTGATGGATTGAATCCACCTTCCGCAATAAGCGCTCGGCTGCGGATGCATAAAACTCGCATCCGTAGTCGAGCTTCGAACGAACAAAAGATCGATAAAAAATTAAGGTAGTAGCTCTATCAGCTCTGTAAGGGCTTAACGTAACGGAACGAAGAATGCACATGGCGTGGGAACAAGAGACACTAAGGATGCGAATATGAGCCTCTATCAGCTCTGTAAGGGCTTAACGTAACGGAACGAAGAATGCACATGGCGTGGGAACAAGAGACACTAAGGATGCGAATATGAGCCTCTCAGGTGAGGCGTCGCTCGTAAACAAGACCAAAGGAAACGGTGCAAATCCACCACTTCCAGGAGAACCCCGTTTAGAAAAAAGTCCGGGTCGGGGTGGAGCAGTGGATGCCGGCAGAAGTGAATCAATTCTGTCTTAGCCAAGGAGAACTGAAGCCTGTGCGCTTCGGCATAGCGAGAGGGTGTGGTTCAATACCTGTTGGAGTCGACGCTCCAGAGCTGGCACCTGGGCCGCGCCAAAAGAGATCGAAAGGTCGTCCACGTAGAGCGTAGCGAGAACATCTTCCGGCAGCACCGAGGTGATGCCGTTGATGCTCAGGGCAAAGAATGTGACACTGAGGACACTTCCATGCGGGACACTCTCTTCCCTCTCCATTGGGCCGGAGAGTGCTCCCCCTACCCATACGCGGAATCGACGATCTCGCAAAAATTCAGATATAAACATTGGGAGGCGTCCCCTCGTCCCCATCGTGTGGAGAGTCTCCATGATACCGTATCGTCATGCGGTATCATAGGCCTTCGACAGGCGTGGTTTTTGGACAGTCTTTGAGATGAACTCTTAGGGACCACGCTGGACTTGTGGTGTCCTTGAGTTTATGGAGCCTACCTCCCTCCGAAAACAGAGGGTTTATAGATATTTGTGTTGTTGTTGTTATGTTGCCCTTTTTTATCTAAAATAATCTGGCCTTCAGATACGCCTTTTTGTGATTTTGGCGGCAGTGCCCTCGCCATTGCTCGACAGAAGAGAACGTCCAATAATAACAAAAATGTCCTAGTAACTGCATAACACCGGAGTCTATCTAAATAGGTCAAGTTTCACTCGGGCATATCCGATTCAGTGTTACAGTAGCTACCCGTTGTTATACTAACCTTATAATGATCTAGTGTATGATGCTTTCAAATTTTGATTCATTCCCCCAAATTATGTGATGCCCCAAATCCAGAGTATAATTTAGCTTATTCTACATCTTAATATTGGTTGTAGTTAAAGGCAATTCCCTCCTAAACCACCCCTCAATAATGCCCAAGCCAACGTGCTATCCTAGCCTCAACGCCGGCAAGAGGATCTGCTTTAAATGTCCAGGTTGAGTTGGCGTAGGAGAGTTGCACGTCCTCCTAGGCCCGCACGCTCTAAGTAGTCTCTTCTATACACTACTCGTGCTATATATCTTCCACGCATTTTCACTTCCCTCATCTTGGCCCTTTTTCTCCCCAACTCTTTCTCACGGATACGGCGCATCTCGAATTTCCCTCTTGATACAAAGATATGAATGAAAAAATCGACCAGGACAATGAGATTTAATTCTATAATTCTCACAGCAAAATAAAAAGAGACAAGAGGGCTCCAGTTGATCGGAGCCTATTCCCGACGAATAAGGTAGACTCAGATTGAGGAGTGTGACACCAACCACTCTCTTACTTTACTAGCTGGTCGCGTAACTTTTCTAGTGATGATGGTAATGTTAATGATTAATCGCTCTTAGTCTAGTGGACAACTTGGTGAGTGGAAACTATACACTCTATACAATCTGAACGCTGTGTCTTAATGAAAGAATCATGTTTGGGTTGTTTAAATTCGATTGCAGATATTGGTGCCTAAGTTAAACAGAATACGGCAGTTCTTCTGCTCCTCGGCTTGGCGTGATCAAGAGAAAGGCACATTTTAGAGGCCTCACGGTTTGATAAGCGAATCATCTCCCGTTGGAGAACCCAAATTCCAGCGAGCTCCTGATGAGAAGTGTGGGAAACAAGAGATAGTCTGGATTCATCTGTGGAGCGCATTCATCTTCTTCCCTAAATTATGAATAGATAATCAGATGACAAAATGGAATAAGCAGATATACAGCAAAATGAGATTGAACTTTTTACAAAAGGAATGAAAACAACATGGTATCATGAATCTACAATGGGTGGCATACCTTATTTGATAATCAACACAAATTAAATAATATTGGACTTCTTTCAATCAAGGTATGTGGATTCCAGACCCAAACAACTTAGTTATCATATCAAAGTAATCGGATCATGAGGAATAAAAGAAAACGGGGTTGAATGAAATACTTCGACTAACGCTTCTCATGTTGTTCATAAGCGTGTGTGTAATGGTTGGGATTCTATCGTAATGTTCTTGTAGGTTGTGAATAAATATGTGTACTGGATTCTATGTTAGAATTGGTTGTGTGCAGAGAGGGATTTGATTCCATGCAGGCTGGTTTCAAAATATGCAAATAGGCACGCAAATTTCCTTTGCTGCTCTGAAGTATGAAGGAATATTTGGCTTTGCAGAATCTTATTTGGGACTTTATACGGGGTAGAAAATATGGGGCGTATCCGAGTATCTCTAAGGAATACGTGTGTACAAGTTTCAAAGTCTTTGGGAACGAAAACATCCTTTTTACCCAAGAGTCTGAATAAGAGGGGCGCAATGGAATTCATTGCAATGGATCGTTGTCCCCGGTAATAAATAGATCACCTGGAAGGCGTAAAGGAGTGCCAAAGAACATTTGTACAGGAACAACCCTTGTATTCTTACTAGGGACATTTCTTATTGCAAGCAATGTTGCATATAAGTTAGGTAATTATTAGCTATAAGGTCCTTTTGCAAGAAGAGGACCCTCAATCGTGCGGTAGGACCTTTCAAGGAGGGGGCCTAATGCCATTAGTTTACTAAGCGTTCGTTGCATATCTTGAACGTGAAATTTTCTTAAAGTTCTTCTACTTGTGATAACCCTTGGCTATGGAGAAGTTGGATGTGTGCTCTCCGTTCTTTAGTTTTATTACTTATTTAGAACGATATTAAATACACATTAGTTATAAATTTAAGCAGAAAGATAAGAAATATTGGTTAAATTCTGATTTTAACAAACAAACCATTTTTTTTAGCTATACAACATTTAGTAAAATACTTCAAGTAATTCAAACATATTAACCAAAAATACAAACACATTACCAAAATACACATTAGTATTATACACATTTATGAATAATATAATTAATTCAAAAAAGTTTGAATATGAGGGAGGCTTTATATTTACTGTTGACCAAGGTTGTATATACGAACGTATTTACATATGGATGTGTGCATATTTGTCAGTTAATGACGCCATTTTTATTTTTTCAATCGTAGACGAGGTCCTCCAACCACAAAATAAAATTCAAATTAAGATCAGAATGCCAACTGCTGGCAAAATAGAGGGTACATAGATGGGTTCTCGTAGTGTGTGTGTGTGTGTATTTGTGCATATAGAGCGATAGTTCTGTGTTGTGGCGTCTCCCAGCGAGCAGGGAACCCTTCGTGGCCCAAGGGAGTCCTACCCAATCCACGTTAATACGGAGAGTGATGTATTGTGTGTGCGAAGAAAACGAGGTGGGAGATTCGTGTTGTAAGTGTCTAACTTACAATTTATGAAGGAATGGATAGTATGAACATATGAATGTTTGCACTTTGTGTGTATGTATATGTGTACGCATATATGTATGAGTGGCTGGTGTAAACGTAAAAAATGTGTACATTGTGTGCGTATGTATATGTGTATGGAGGTGTGTGAACGTATGTATAAATCTATAGTGTACACGTAAGTATGTATGCCATGATTCAAACAAAATGTTAGTGCCCCAAAATGCCTCTATCTTGTGAGGGTATTTTAGCGTCTTTGGTTTGGTAGCTGTTTCGGAGCGTTTCCGCGCTCTGCCTGCCTTTTGGGCGCCAGAAGCGCCACGCATCCTCTGAGTCGTCTTCGAGGCCTACTAGAGCTCCTTTGGAGTCAATCCTTCATATCTCGTACGGGAGTGTCCGCGCGTTACACTCCCTATGAACTTGTTCCTGCAAGTTTATAACGTCCCCTCCTGTCCCCAGCGTTGATGGCTAAGTTTTTTGTCTTTTTATTAATCTTTGCGTTCGTCTGTCTTTCCACTCATGCTCAAATGAGTGAAAAATCCCTCGTTGGTTGCACCGGTTTCCTTTATTTACTCATCAAATCGCGATAAGTAGAAATATTAATAATGACGACAAGGATAATAGTGAGACTAATAATGATAATATAAAGATCATAATGATTTAATAATAATGCATTTATAAGGTGCCATTCAGAGATGTGAGCGCTCGCAGAGCGCTTTTTGACAAATAAGAGAAGGTTTGAGGCTCCTCTTAAAGACGCTCTTACAGGCACCAAGAGAGGGAGAGAAGGGCGGAAGTTCATTCCACGTCTTAGGTGCACAGCTTGAGAAAGCACGGTCTCCCATGGAGCACAAACGATTACACGAGATCGAGGGGTGTGGTCTGACCCATATCCGGAAGCAAAGTGTCTTGCCCCCGAAATGTCGGGGATATTAAGCGTTTTAGGAAGAAAGGTTCCGCAACTGACCGGTTAAACCATGTGATCGATAGTGCGAGGGAAATAAGGAAATAACCTAGCGCTCGTCCCCCCCCCCCCGGTTAGAATGATAACATCGCTGGACAGAGGGGGGTTCTCGAAAAGGTCTTTAAGCGACACTACCCCCCTCCCCCGCTTCAGGTTGGGGTACCCGGAGGTCAACCTTAGGATCCCTCTTCGGATATTTTTTTTAAGTGCATCGGTCCTGAGATTTCCCTGGACCCTTCCTGCCTAAATAGGGCGCGTGGGGGGGGGGGGAGATTTCTCACGAGTCAGGGTCGCCTCCCTGGCACCGGGGTCAACCCGATGAGGAGGAGCCCCATCATGGATCCTTAACGCCAATCTTTCGGACCTATAAGATGAGGTGCTCTCGAACCGCAGGGCACCTCACCCCCGTACCCAGGTAGTGCTTGCAAGAATACGGGGGGTATACAAGACCTGAAGGGCTTTCAAAGTGGATGGGGGAGGGATTTTTTGTCATTCCGTCCTACCACGAGTGCAAGGGGGGCTCCAGGTGGTTCAAGGTTACTCTCCAAGATGTGAAGACTGCCCTTTGAGAGCCTTCGGACTCAGAGCTCCTTGGACCCGGTAATCTAAAAGGTCCTCTCATTTTGATCGAAACAGCTGTCGTAAAATCGATTTTATCAAGATACCATAAAGACACAATTACCCAAGAAGATATTGTCCAAGGTACAATGGCCTATCAAGATATTTACCAAGGTACCATTGTCCATTAAGATATTATCCATTTTAGAATAGGCTCTTCAGCTCGATCACGCTATTTGCTAGTAACTCAAAAATGCGAGAAATAGTTAAAGGTCACTGAATTGATGCCCAGATTGTGACAGCGACGGAATGGCTCTAATTTATCATTCGTTGAAAATGCGTTTGTTTAACGGTTGTATTGCACCCGTTTTGACCATTCCTGGTTCGGGGGAAAGAGGAATATGCGGGACGCTTCAGAAAGTAGTACTCGTAACTAGTAACAACAAAAAAAAGCCGTATATTCGTGATGAAATACTCCACAAGCAACCAAATCGCTTTTTTTCTCTCTCGACTGGTAGGCGTGAACAGTACACCTATACAAACTAGTCCTGTTGCTACGCAATTATGTAACAATACATCGTTAGTTTCCAATCATTGGCTGTCCAATGACGGAATCCGAGTCTATTGCATCTATTCAATTTTTCCACTCAATAGCAGTCCATCTGAATCTATTACATCCATTCAAAATTCCATTGCGAATTGTTCGGTTCACAAATTGGTGGCTGTGACATTGTCTGTGTGAGGAAACTTGACCGGTTTGAAAGGGATTTTCCGTTGTTATGGATGATATTAGATGACCTTCTCTGCCTTTTGACCGCAGTGATGTTCTCGATGGTTGTGATATACACGGCTACTGCAACAACCTCTTTACATTCCTGGTACTCATCAAATTCGGCTACTTCCTTCACGTAGGCTATTATGGCTTTGCCAACAGCAGTGACCTCATTTGACCACTCACCTTTCGACTATAACGTCATGACCAGTGATAAAGTTAAGATAAACGGGTTATAATTATTGATCGGCTGGGCAATCCGACTTTGGTGGACTATGCTTAGGCGGCTGTCATAATAATATACACTACCAAATCGCGGGTCGTTATCTGTAACCTCTTTAGACAAATGGTGACCAGTATTCGTGGCCTATTGTTGGTCCCAGTCCTATCAACCATGACAACTTATGTGAGAAAGTTGTGACAGGTTCCAAGGGAGACAGACTATTGTACTGGAGAAGCACAGTTTTTAAATTTTTCTGTACACCCGTGTGGTGTGTCTGTGTAATCAAAATAGATTAATTTTCCAAAACATGACTGGAAAATATGTTTTTATAGTAAATTAACTGATTATATTACGCGTACATGACTACATGTCTACTTGTCTCTTGTTCAGGCACATTCGCCCGAATACCTTTCATGTGACAGGTGAATTCTTGTAATCCCTTCCCCCATCGCTCGTTCATTTTGAATGAGGGTTGTCTGCAAATCCTTTCTTTACCTTTATGGAATTGTGATAGCGAGAGACTGTGCGTGTGTGGAGGGGGAGGAGGGGGGAGGGCAAAAATAGTCAGCTGATTGTGTAAATTTTCATTCAAATGGATGCCATCGTGCCAGTCTATTTTCAACCTCCGTTGCGTTCGGGTGATTCTCTCGCGCATGAACACGTTCAGAACACGTTTTCTCACTGACTCAAGCATGACGTTTCTTTGGATTTTCTGATTTAAACATTATTTACAGCGTGATTAACGATTAACTAACCAATCGGATTGTGTTCGTCCTTCAGTGCTTTGTGATTGTACTCGGTTTTGTGATCATTGTTGTAGTTGTAGCTTCAGAAGGACAACCGGGAGAAGGAAATCTGGCTGATTCGATTGTCCCAATTGTTCGGATAGTACTCTTAAGAGAAGGATGTGTTATCCATGCCGCTATATGGACACCACATGCTCTCCACATAAAGGAAATGGGGGAGAAATTATGTGACTAGCTGTATACCCTCATACATTTTCACACCTTTCAACCACAATGCTACTGAGGGTAGATTCAAACTGTAGGAGTGTACAGAAACAAAACTGAATAAAAGTGTTAATATTAGTTAAATTGTGTTAACTTACCGTCAAGTGAGACTGGTGAGGGGAATCATTTCTTCCCCTCACTTCACTACGGCACTGCTAAACGGGAAGACAAACCCTCCCTTGGGAAAGGCTGTTAGGTCCCTCGATTCAACTCAGGGTTCGTCCTTCCGTTATACCCAATGGTAAGTCACGAGGGCGGTGCTACGGTCCAGTCAAGTGGAAATGGTGCTCTTCACGTTGAAGTGACACGTGGGGTTCTACAGTCGTATTTCAGGTTTACAAGAATAAGTTTGTACGGGGAAAAGTACGAACTTTAGTTCCTTTAGAAAAGGAGCTAAGAATTCCTATCCAGTATCCTCTAAAACTAGAAAATAAAATGCCAAAATCAACATTCTCTTGAAAATACTCGTTCAATTTCCATAAAAATTGCACATAATATTCTTTGTAGTTTTCCTCCTCTAAGGTCCTAGTTTGATTTTATAGAACAACATCTAAAAAAAGGTTATGAGGAAAGTAATATGTTTTCGAAGGAAAGATGTGTCCAAAACTAGAGAATGTCACGAATAAATGCAGACAACACCAGAAACCAATATGATTATCTCATAGAACATTTTAACATAATATTAACAAGAACCTTGTTCTGAATGAGTTAAGCGCATCTTCGGCCGCACAATTCACAAATTTGTTGCAGTGTTTGGACGTGATTTTATTCCAATCTTTGCCAGAGATCTTCAACCTTCGCCAGTTCTGGGGCCATAACCTTCTCACGGATGATCTTCCTAGAGGGTTTATGTCAGGTTTAGGTCACGGCTCTGCTCAGGCAGGTCCATCATGCCTATATTTTCAGCATCCAAGAAATGCTCCTTCGGGGACCTCATGTTCCCGAAGCAGATTTTTTCCATCCATACCCCATCGTTTATTATGGATCGTAAACGGACGAACGGACATACTCCAGCGCCCCAAAATATGTACCGCATTATACCACTGTAACCTCCAAATGTAACCGTCTTTTTCGCGCATATGGGGCTCATTCTTTCACCTGTACGAAGATCTTACATGCTGCTTTCTATCCGATCCGAACAAAATATATTGTGCTTTCATTGTTGTAAAACTCTTTTTCCCTTTCAGCACTCCATAGGACATGCTCAATGGCGAAGGCCAACCTAACCGCTTCTTTATTTTTGCTTATGAGTGGTTTCTAAGTAGGGGGCTTGCTTTGAGCCCCATTCTCTTAAGCAACGTAAGATAATCCGGAAGACATTCAGATTCATTAATAGGGAACTCAACGTAAGGCCCCAGGTGCTCTCTTCATTCGGTTCTTCAATGACATCTGTTGCATCTTGCGATCTTGCCTGGGAGTATTCTTTCGAGAGCGACCCACTTTCTTCGTCAATTTGCAGTGACCGAAATCCTCTTGGAGGTTTATTGTACTTGAAATCACACTTTTTAACCAATTACAATGCCTCGAAATGTCAGACAGTTTCATTTAGTCACTGTTCCACTGGACAGCCTGCTTACAGAAAAGAGTTTACCTCTTCTCGCCGTCCTCAAAAATGAGTGGTTCCATCCGTAGCAAGTGGGCAGAGCTGCCATACATACATTATGAATTTTTAGGTGTAAACTGAAAGTTATAAGTTATCGTTCTGTAGTTTTGGACGGATCCTGCCAATCAAATACACAATTTGAGGCCACTTTCAAAAAATCTACTGTTCAATTTTCATGTATATTAAACAGGTATTTTCAAGATAAGGGAAATTTTAGTATTTTGTTCTCTAGTTTTTGGACGGTTCTGTATATAAGAGTCCTTGGACTCCGTTTTGAGCAATTTCCGTGGTGTTGAATCGCACCTTCACTCAGGTACCAGAGGGCTGTACGATCCTCCCGATCTCTCTCACTCCACTTATTTACTTGGCTTTCACACAATTTCGCTTCTCCTAACTTGATCACTTTTTTCCGAATTTATCATCACCAACGTTCTGCGGAAGTACCCTCGTTGGTTTTGCCTTTTTAATTTAAATAAATAATAATCATCTACCTCTTTATCACTAACAATGATTGACGCGCATCAACGCCCATTCCATATTGCCCTTGCAGGAACAAAACTTTCGTTTGCACGTCTTCCCAGGCTAGCGGCCCCTATCCGGGTTTAGTTGTGCTTTACAATCCGCGTCGGAGGAGGGTATGGATATTTGTCCTGCCCTTCATACTCGTGAAAAGGGGCGGACCGACCTCCCAACCGACCTCCCACCCCAAAAGGTTGAGCGAGTCTCGACCGCCCCGTCAAAGGGCATAAATCACACTAAAATCGTGGATCCCAAATGGGGTACTTGCATCAGGTATTAAGTTGATATTCCTGGTAAGCATTTTAATACTACTAATACTAGTATCTCTACTACTACCTCTACTAACAATACCATTAACACAGTCGTAGCTAAATGGTTTGACACAATTATTTTTTTAGTTATCTAGTTTTTATTGCGTCGGATTTTTTTACTATATGCTAATTACGTGTTGCCGGGGCATCTTTTACAGGATAATAAAAATGATGTTTACAGGTGTTATATGGATCATTAACAACCCCCCTCCCCCTCCCCCCTCTCCTAAGGACCGAATCGAATGACTTTTGGGATTTGTTTTGGTTGAATATCACAACTTCAGGACCTCCCCGCCCCCTTAACGATGACTCCCCATTCCTGCACTGTCCGGCCACTCTCGAGGGTTTGGCGTCAGCATTCGCGGGCTTCCGCTTCCCAACCCTTGAGGATCACTCCCAGGATCTCGACCCCTTAAGATCTAGAGAGTCTCCAGGCCGGGGTTCATCATATTTATGGCAATAGTGTCCGAACTACTTCGCTACTCGTTGTCCAATGGCACCTGGCGCTCTGCCATGCTGGAGGAACACACATGGATCGTTCCTAGATGGTGGATTGCCATAAGAAGTCTTTGCTTATAATGGGTGTTCTTGGGGAGAAATTGACACCTGCCAAAACTATTGGCCACGATTGTATTACACCTAGAAGGTCCACATAGATGCGGAGTGATAACCTTTCACGAGTTGCGTACACACTGTACGCATGCGTGCCTGTAAGTCGATATAGGCATTCATGCGCACAATTCCACGCACGTGAGGGTTAAATGAACCATAACATGATGGTAAAAAAAAACAACCTCCCCAACCTATCTCTGGTTCCTAGCAACATTTAATAAAATATTATTACACACAGTTGACCCCGCTGAGTCGCGCGGTTTCTTTCTCCACTGTCCCCCTCCCTGAGCTGATTTTGAAGCAGCAACTCGCCTTGCCATGGTATTGATCCGTGAATTTGTTGTTTGGGGTGTTTTAGACTACGGCGGGTATGACAGGTTAAAAGTCTAGTATTGCTCGCACTTAATGGGGCACAGGTCAAGTGACGAGCACGGTCATGAAGGTAGTTTGGTAGCGGTTTGCGATTCCCATTGTTTTGTGTGCTGGCATGGGGTTGCATCTTGCAGGAACAAGCAGATTCATCTTCAAGGGTGAGGCATGGAGTTCCAGCTTCTATCCCCAGGTAGTTATATCCGTATCTTCTTTGTGTGTTATTCCTCACACGCATCCTTCTATGTTCATCTGAGTTGTCCTCCGTTTCCGTATGCTAGAACAAATAAATTATACCGGTCAAGGACGACCTTATAGGTATAGAGAGGCATTCTCCTTTGAATTATGTTGCTTGTATTTCCTACTGTCCTTTCACCTAATTTCGTTGTTGTGGTAATTATCTTCTCGATGTTGCCATCAGGAATCGAAAAGTGTCCCAAGTAAATGTCTTCTACTTGTTATAGACAATTTGTTCATCAATTCATGTAATCGATCTTCAGTAAAATAATTGCTTCTTATTTTCATCTTTGGTCATCAATTCATGTAATCGATCTTCAGTAAAATAATTGCTCCTTATTTTCATCTTTGGTCATCAATCCTAATTGCTCGATCTGCAACGCAATAATTGTTCATTATTTTCGTCCCTGAAAAGATTAGTTTTAGTTTGACTACGAGACTCGCTCGTTATACCTGCGTTATCGCTGCTTATACTTATTATGGAGTTGAGACAACTATGATAATAGCATGCGAAGTGTGAAAATGGATTAAATCTCTCCGACTAATTCTGATTTCTCCTTGTCCTAGTCTAGGATACTAAATGTCTTTTCGAACACACTCGTATACAGTCTATGAGAGATTGATTTGTTTGTTCCACTCTTGTATTTCTAACTCAGTGCAGCCAAAATAAGGATGAAGTGTAACAGCCCTGGTGTCCAAAATCCCGAAAGCCGAAATCCTGAAAACCTAAATCACGAAAGCCAAAGTCCCGAAAGTCAAAATCACGAAAGCCAAAATCCCCAAAGGTCGAAATCACAGATTGCGGGATTTATTATTTTTTACTTTATTTACATAAATGCAGTGATTTGCTGCGTCTCAATATTTTAAGCTAAATATTGGCAGTATGATAGCTTAGTTTAGGTCACCCTATATATTTTTGCTCTATTTACCACATTTTACCTTTGCAAAAGTTAGGATCTAAAATTTTTTTTAAATGTAAAGAAGTTGCATTTATTTCAATTTCTAAAAAGTTGCAAAAACAACCTCAGCAACAGAGATCGCAAAAAAAGTTATTAAAGACCGAAATTAGAAGCGATTATCCGAAGATATTCCAAATCTGATCGAAATTTACGGTCTGCGACAGGACCTTTAATCATTTCGTTAGATCAGTTAGGTTAGGTTAGATTTATCCTCTATCATTTAATAGCCGCTTGCGTTCATTTTAATCACGCCCTTTTTGAGAAGTTTCAACTTCGCACTTTCCTCCATATACATTTTAAAGGAAAGATGAAACCTATGTGTACTTGGTCAGAAGTTTAATACTGGGTTCGGTTGTTATGGTTTTATGATTCGAGATTTTGACTTTCTCCACTATCACCCAGATCCGCTTGACAGTATAGAGAGGACTTCAATGTAGGTCTTATTATTGGTTCATTAGTTCTTTTCAATTAAATGGAAGGCCTTTTCGTAGTCAACGAAGGACAGATAAAGAATGATTTTATATTTATTACTTCACTAATATACTTATTGGACAGCCTCAAGATGGTTATAGTTTACTGTAATTGGTTCTGAAACTTGCTTCTTCTGGTAACTGGCTATACTAGTCTATTAGGTATGAGTTTTGTTAAGTATTTTCTATGGTACTGATAGAGGAAGTGAGTGGTTTGTATTCGTATACATGTTCCTTGTTCTTCCTTTTAATGAGTACAACTAAGGCCCAGGACCTTGCGTGGGATACTTTCCTTTAAACACAATGGCAGAGGGTTTGTCAAAATATTCTTCCCCAACCCTTATAAGGTCTATTATTACATCATTTTCTCCCCTAGCTTTGCTACCTATTTCTCCAATTGGTTGCCACCTTTTATGCTCTGAAGTGGTCGTAAAAGGTCGTCTTTCCTTACCGGGGGGATTTCCGCCTCGTTTATTGCAAGGTTGATAACAGATCTTAGGGGACTCTTTGGATTATAAGGCTTTTAAGAAAATTATTGCTATTTCGTTAAAAAGATATTACCTTCTTTGCCTTTTAATATTGCCATTGGTTGCATACCAATCGTTAGATGTCGTCTCATCTGTTTGAGTGTCGTAAAAAGCGGCTAAACCCGGATATCGGCCGCTGGTCTGGGAAGCCGCGCACACAAAGCTTTGTTCGTGCGACTTCTATAACCTTTAGCGGGGTCAGGGCGGGGTATTGTTGCGACTCCCATTCAGGGATGCCGGTAATGGCATTGATGAGCGCCAATCACACGTTATGGGAAACCGGTTAATGATTTGCATGCTTACTTATCATCCCTATTTACAACCTTCCCATTTAATTTCGTTACAATTTACAACCAATTATTTTAAATCGTTCTTTTGCTTACAATCATCCCATTTAAAATTGCCCCTATTTACGAGACTCCCTATTTCCCGTAGAATTTCTAAGGGAAGAGGGAGGGGGAGGGCGGATTCAGCCATTGATTTATTTTTCAGTGTGTTATCGCAAGCACTTATTTTGTGCCAGGTTAACTGGGAGGGGTTCTCGCCCCCAACCCCCATTGCCCCTATGCGTTTGTGCACACTCAGGACATTAATTTCAAGTGCTCGGTTTCCCAAGTTGGCGTCCCATATCTGGATTTAGTCTCTTCTTACGAGGCGCGGGAAAAGGAAGGGCAGCTTTGTGCTTAGTTGGGTATTAGATGGTTAGACAAAGGGGGTACATTTAGTGGTATTGATGGGCACCGACCCTCACGATGAGGTCCGATATCATTTTATCCGAGTGCCTGGATACATATGTCCTGATTAATACCATTTGTTTTAATGACCATTGTTACTATCGGTGGAAATTAGTTAAATATAACGTTTTAGGGGTGCAATGAGAGCCTCCAGAAGGACGGTTACCCGAAGATTTTATGGCAGGTGATTCTTCTTCCAAACAGTAAGATGTCTCTTATCCACCATCTTCCATTGACGCCATCAGCTCTCCTCAGTACCAAGAAAGTGTAGCTAAATTTATATTTATTGCATCTATTAAAATAAGCAATACTATTAGTTTAAATGCTTTAGAATGTATTTTAGGGGGATGGTCTGGAACAGATTAAATCAATTTACATTACTTATGATAATAATAATTCTAATAATAATGTATTCCTTCGAAAAACAAATTTCCATGTCTACTACTGTAACTCGCGGAGTATTCGAAATAAGCTAGACGAATTTAAATGTTTAGTGCACTTACGCAGCTTCGATATTATAGCAATAACGAAATCATGGATGGAGACATCTACAGTAAGAGAGACTACATCGGCGAATTGCAACTACCAGGGTGTAAGCTAATCAATGAAGACCGTACGCATAAACCAGGTGGAGGAGTACTACTGTACACCTAAAAGCATATGTTTAACTGGAATTAAAATTAACTCTCACCATAGAAGTTGAGGTAATATGCGCCGAAATAAAATCGAATGTTTTTCCAATAAATATCTTTGTAGTGTATAAACCCTCACCACAACAGATTGAGAGCGACACGGAATTATATAACATTGTGTGAAGTAACATTAAAAATAATTGCACTTTATTAATTGGGGATTTAAATTATAGAAATATTAACTATGAAACCTTAAATGGGGACGGGGAGGGGCAGAGACTATTGGAGATTATGGAAGAAAACTACTTAACACAATTAGTCAATGAACCAACCCGAGGGAAAAATATCCTAGACGTAACAAAGAGAATAATGATATTAAAGTGCCAAATTTTAAACGTGCGGACTTTAATGGCTCCAACTGCAAGCTTAGAGAGATCGAGTGGGATCCAACGTTAGAAAATGTTAATCAGTGCTGGTCCTTTTTCACCGAACAAACAAAACGCCTTGAGTAAACCAAAATGGTGAAATCCTGATATCGAAGTCAAATTGGAGGATAGGAGCTGTGCATACAAGCGTCACAAACGTAACCCATCCGAAGAAAATAATCAAATTTATGTAGCCCGACGAAGGGAATGTTAGAAGGAAATACGAAGTGCTAGAGGAAAATATGAAATTCAACTTGCCGAAGAAAGTAAACATAACCCTAAGAAGTTTTTCGAAACCCAATAGAAACCTGATAAAGGAAACAATAGGACCTATCAAAAATGACAATAACGAATTAGTTTCGGATACAGGAAAGGTGGCTAATATATTAAATAACTTTTTTCATTGGTATTTATAAACGAAGACGAACATAATATACCACCAACGAACGACGTGATAAACTTTAACGAGCATAAATCCTTTAACCGATTTCGAATTCTTCGAAGCAGAAATAGATTTTTATATCACTAAGTTAAAATCGAGTAGATCTTCAGGTCCTGATTTAATCTATCCGGCGCATTTAAAAGTAATTCGAAACGTGTTAGTGGGACCGCTAACGAAATTTTTTATCAAATGTTTAGAAGGTGTTGTGCCATTAGATTTTAAGCTAGCGAAATATAACTCCTATTTTTAAGAAGGAAAAAAGACAACTTCCGACCAATTATCGACCCATAAGTGTAACATCTATCGTAGCTAAATTAATTGTATCTGCATTCGCGATAGGGTGATCGATCATTTGGAAGCGCATAATCTCATAAATAATAGTCAACATGGCTTTATACAGAAACGTTCATGTTTAACTAATCTTTGAATTTTATGACAACATGATTAAAAGCTATGAGTGGACTAAGTAGTCTTTGCTGGCTCCATGTAACTAAAAAAAGTTTCATTTTTCGAACAAATCGGTTTTCGAACACCCTTCTGGGACGGATTAAGTTCGAAAACCGAAGTTCGAAATTGTTTTAAGATTACTTCACTAAACCTTCTTTTCAAAATCTCTAATAACATTGAAGCACCTATCTTTAGAAATTCCATCTTCTTGGATTTAAGTAAGATGCTTTTTCCATTTATTATTACTTAATTACAACTTCCCTCCCATTAATATTTTATAGATGTTTCTATGCTTTTATCCTCCTTTCTCCACTCCATCTCATTTATATTTCTTTAAATATTTAGACGGTAGATATCTAATCATGGAAGTATTATTTGTTCACTTTTACATATGACGAATAGAACGATGCAGTTCTGTAATGCTAATTTAACATAATTTCATCTATAAATATCCCGAAGCTGAGAATAAAAACTGTTGTGGTTGAAGTTAGCATGAAAAATAAATGTCCATCACGTGTTAAATGGAAAAATATGCGCAGAGAAAAAAAGAAACCATAAGGGGATGTTCATTGCTATTTTTAATGTGGGAAACTTCTCAGAAGTATGCATTATTGGCTCTCTAAATGCATAGATAAACAATATGCATTTTTCTTTGTTCTCGTGGGTGTGTTCAGGTTGGGAATGTTTTCTGTGGGTTTCATTAAAGGCTTGTGCTCCATATTACCAACCAGATATAGTTTACAAACAACTACCTTGGATGGATGTAAAAAATGTGAGAGGGGAAACACACCACGAGAATAATAGATCACAAATGAGCCGTGAGAACGGCCGATCCAACCACACAGCCTCACTAATTGCCCTCCCATTACCAAAACAAAAACACTTTCAAAGCATCTCTCATTCAAATGACAAACGTTTTCAACATTCAGGTTGATTACTTTCCCTGACCCTTAATTTTAAAGTTTTGCTTTGTATACTCGTGGCAAGAAAGTGTGAATTAATAACTTTACCTGACCTTATAACGCGATTACTCTTTTTACATGACTTCAGAAATCACTTTTCACAAATTAAATTTTAATTTTCCATTAAAAATAGCCTGCAAATTTTCAGATATTGTAACGATACCCTGTAATATTTCTTTTTCCCGCTTGTATCACTTCAATTGACATTCAAAACTCCGCCTCCTATTGAATTAACGACGAGGTTAGTTATTTTTTAAAGTTTTTTTATTCCCTTCGGGCTATGATGTCCCCATTATTAGGCTAAACGCGAAATATAGGATAAATTTAAAGTAGATAGGGTGGATAGAATTAACTCTACTAGAAAACCTAACCCTTGAATGATCCGAAATAAAGCTAGTTTGATCACAGTCTACCACCAATAGATAATAAAGTCGCCATTGATTTCCAATAATGATTTTCATCTTGCCCTGATCGATTTATCGCTTGAGCCCAAATTTACCCCCGTTGCGGAAAACATTCCCCGTTTCTCGTAAAGTGGAAAGGAGGCGGGGTTTTTTTTAGGGTGAGGTTAGAGCTTGACTCAAATTTCGAAATTAGCACATAAATACTTGATATTTATTTGCATTTTCCAAGTAACTTTTTAATCTAAAAACGAGATCTCTTGAGGGGAAGGGAAGGTGGGGCTGTGTATTCGGGGAAAGGGTTAAAATAATCGCGCGAGAATGAAAAAAAAAACCCGTAATCAACCACACAATGAAGTAAATGAACGAGTTGGTTGAGCAATGAGGTGAGTGAGAAAGTAAGCGGAGGAGAATCCTTAATTGGTTGATCTCTTTAATGGAATCTTGACTTCATTGAATTTCAGACCAATTGGAAGGACGACAAAGGAGGGCATTTTCCCCTAATGCAGGAAGAATCTGGGAAGGGATAGACAGAGAAAGGTGGATAAACGCAAAAAGAGGAATTGTGTAAAGGATTTATTTACTTAAAACCAAGGAGCGAAAACCAACGAGGGCATCGCTCGCAGAAAGTTTGTAAGAAGAGATGAGTAAAGAAAGGGATGAAATTAGAGCAAGTGAAAATGCTTGGAAGATATATAGCCGGGAACGAAAGCAACCCTCCAGATGTCAGCTGCAGCATGGTTTTCCATGCTACATCAGACACCCCCCCTTGCCGGGGAGCGTTCGTATACCGAACACAAATATCAAAAGTACGAACTTGGGGGAATGGGGGAGGTATATTTGTACATAAAACCCCCGAAAACCAACAAGGGAATTTTGAGATAAGAAAGGCGTGAAGGAACTGGTGAAGTTAGAGGAAGTGAATGCGTAGAAGGTGTATATAACCCGAGACCTCTAAAGAGGGGACTACTTGGGGGTCGCGTTAGTGCCCAGGAGGGTACGCAACTCTTCTCGACTTCACCGGTTACCTTAGGGACAGGGTACAAAAAACTGAAAACCAGCGAGGGAATCTGTGCCAGAAGGTGTTGCAGGGAGGCTGTTAAAGAAAACGATGAAGTTAGGGAAGTGAAAATGTGGGGGTAGGGGCCGAGAGGGCGCGTAGCTCCATTGAGGATTGCGTGCCTTCCGTGCCCCAACGTTTGTAGGTGCTCCTGCAGTTATATATATCTTATACACATTTTTTTTCTTCTTCCATCTTCCCTTTTCTTTACAGATCTCTCCTTACGAACTTTCCCTCTCTGTCAATACCCCAATCCTGTCCGAGGTATGAATGGACTCAACTACGAGTGCAAGATGGCGTTAAGCCACTCCGAACTCACGCATGGACATGCATACGGAATCCCCTCAAATGTTTTGGAAAAAATAAAAAAAGTTTGAAAACAAAAATTATGTAATAAAAAAAACAAAAACGAATGTTTAAAATGATTATCATATGCCCTCCCTCCTGCCCCCCCCCCTAATTGTAGCTCTTACTTCTTTAGGTAATCTGTTTTAAATTGGATTGAGCCATTTTACCCTCTTGGAAGGGCATTACTTTTGGAATCATACCGACAAATCCAAGTGACACCTGTTACACTTCAATGCATAAAATCAACTTCATTAACTTGAACGCAATTCCGAGGATTAACAGAAAGGTTAACTGGTCGACATAGTCTTGCCACAACGCTTTCCACACCCACACACCAGAAAGTTCGCTCATTTTTACGTTATCCTCGAAAATGGATTGAGCTGAACGACGAGAGATACCTCGTCTGTTAGTGCCCTTGAAATTCGACCTTCTCTTTCGACTGGTGACCAAACAAGAGCAGAATTTCTTCATTAATTGATATCGATGACCTTTCCCTTATTTTGTTGTCATTAAAGACCTCTTGGCTCGCTTTAAATCTTTTGATCCAGGCATAAACGGCTGAGTTCCTAGGTACGTAATTTCCATAAACTGCTCGTAAGGCTTCCATTATTTGCATTAGGCAGAAGGTTCTTTTGAGCTCTTCCTTAAACCACTCTCACCTTGGCTGGGTAAAGGGTTTCTATTGTTAAACTCTTCTGCAACATTTTGGGTTTCTCCTTGTATAACACTACACTGCCTCAGTCAACACGCTGGGCCTTTCTACACAGCATCACACACACGTGAATACCTTTCTATACAACACCCTACATGCAGGGTCATTCTATAGATCACATACAGGTACCTTTCTACACAACACCCTGCATGCAGGGTCATTCTATACATCACATACAGGTACCTTTCTACACAACACCACACATGGGTATCTTTCTATACATCATCCTACAGACAAGAACCAGTCTACACAGCATTACATACAGGTGCATTTCTACACCCGCACCCCACATGAGTATCTTTCTACACAGAATCACACACAGGGACATCTTTCTATTCATCATCACACATACAGAGACCTTTGTAGATAACACCATCTATAGGTACCTTTCTACACAACATTACACACACGAGCACCTTTCATAAACACTTTAACACACACGGGTACATACACTTACAGCATCATGCCCCGTACACCTTCTTTTGGCTTGTGTACTCAATGTATTTTATCATTATAAAACGTTGGGTATTTGATGCCCATTTCATTCTCGAAGGAAGATGTCCACCACCCTCTTGCAAACCGTGTTGTGGTGGGTACTTATCACCGTCTCTCTCTATTTCTCTCTCTCTCTCTCTATGTCTCTATCTATCTATCTATCTATCTCTATATCTCTCTGTCTCTCTCTTTCTCCCTCCGCTGAATCCGTCCTTACACTCGCGGCCATTTTTAAATCCCCCACGAGCCACTTCATTCTCTGTGTGTGGTTACCACGCCACAACCATAATTTCGAGTAAATTCGTCTGATGGGGTGGATGGGTGGGTGGGTGGTGGTGGGGGGGAGGGAAGACATCGGTGATGTGCATGCTAAGAATACACTCATAACACTACTCGGGATTGAACACCTTCACTTTCACCCCGACAAAGGAATCAAACGTGGGAATAAGTCGAGTCTTCATTTGCCTCCCGAAGGGCACCCCATGCGCGCCGAGTACAACTGCCAAAGAGCACTAAACACTTCAGCCTCCACGCACATAACCACAAACGCACACAAAAGTACACACTTGACCTCACCACAGTTCGAGTGTGTACCCGGATTCGAATGCCCCCCGAGAGGGGCCGGGGTTAGGGGCGACCTTGGATTATGCGCGTTAACAGCGCCTCTTCGGGTCTTGCCTTTCTTTCCCCTCACCTCGGAGCAGGTTCGGGAGAGTTGCGCGACCTAACTAGTCTCCTCTTCAGACTACTCGAGTTATGTATTTTCCACACATTTTTCACTCCCTTTAACCTCACCGCTGGAAAAATTCTCCAAATACTCTCTGGTCGAAGATGCCCTCGTTGGTTTTCCCTTCTTAGTTTCGTGCAAATAGTAATAATACAAAGTATTATTTGCAGTAATATTTATTTATTTAAAACTAATAAGCAAAAACAAACGAATGATCATCAGTCCGAGATAGTGTCGACGTAGTAGTAGCATCAGCATCATTAGTAGTAATATCAACAACAGCAGTAGTAGTAGTAGTATCAGCAGCAGCAGTAATTTTTATAGTAGTAGTAGCAACAGTGGTGGCAGAAGGAGTAGTATCAACAATAGCAGTAATAGTTATAATAGTAGCAGCGGCAATAGTAGTAGTATCAGCAGGGGCAATAATAGCTCTAGTAGTACTGGTAGTAGTAGTATCAGCAGCATCAGCGCCAGTAGTAGTGTATTATAATGAATTGCCCCAAGATAGAGGTCAGATTTGGGCCCTTTCGAAAATAAGTGGCGTTGAGGTTCCCGCCCGGGATCGCGTCGAGGCGGTGCGGCTCCATCGAGAGGGAAGCGGCGGCGGCGCCGTGCCTCGAAACTCTGCACATTGCCTCACTCCGCGATGCTCCCTCACTCCCTCTGCTCACAAATGTGCGCGTTCCGTTCGCCCTCTGATCGTTAATGGGTATTTGTGTAGGTGAACTTGTGTTTACAGGTGTGCCTCCAAGAGGGGCGGGGGGGGGAGGGGTCTAGTGCCAGAGTTAAGGGGGGTGGCTGAAAATATAGAACCGGTTATCATCCTTTCACTTTCGTTGGCAGAAAGAATAAATAAAACGAACGGACACTTGCAAAAGGTGCCCTCTCATTCCCAAATTTGCGGGTTCCTAAGGGTTTGCTTATCTCCCTCGCCAATGGTGGGGGTTAGGGTAGGTTGATGGGGGCAGATTTTATGACCTCACTTACTTTTATAAGGTAGGAGTGTAAAGGCAAGGATCGAGCTTAAAAAAAAAGAAGTAGTCCGTCTTCCAAATAGCTGAGGCACTAGTTCTAGACCTTGCGGAACTTCGCTTTCCATGATGTTGCACTAAGGGGGTATCACTCCACCTCCCTCACCCTCATTCTAACTATTTGACCGTAATGCCGCCTTCCCCATTTGCTCTCCCCCTCTTGACCGAATTGCTGGGTTCGTGCTCAGTTTTACAATAGCCTTGTCAGTAATTGGGATACCCCGGATGCAAGGGTGGGGCTGACTCCCGCACCCCTTGCTCTCCTTGGCCTCTTTTCGCACATACACGTACATTGGTCAGTCTCTCTTGGCTCTCTTTGCCCTTTTAGTGCCGGGTGGAGTCTTTGCTTTCGTTGCTAGAGGCTCCGGCTCTAACGCCAGCCTCCACGCCCCCCCCACCCCAAATAGCCTCTTCTTTAGAGCACTCCGGGGTATATACCTTCTCTCCACATTTTCAACTCCCCTAACTATAACACTTTTTTTACTAACCTCTCTTCACAAAGTTTTGATCAGATATGTCCTCATTGGTTTTCGTTTTATTTTCAATATATGAGGGGTTTAAGGGGAGGGAGTCGCTTTAGCTTCCAAGAAAACGTCCCGCAAAAAAAATGGAAATGAATATTTGTGTGTGCGAGAGAGAGAGAGGGGGGGGGAGATAGAAGATAGATATACAGAGGGGGGAGGGAGAGGAGGGGAGTGGGGGATGAGAGGGGAGCGAGAGAGAGAGAGAGAGAGTGCGAATTTTGTTTTTCTTTTAGGTGCTCATCTGGCGATGAGAGAAAGAGAGTATGTGAGATAGATTATAAGAAAGAGAGAGGGAGTGAGGGAGGGAGGCTCTGTGAACGAGAGTGAGAGTGTGTCAGAGGGAGACAGAGACAGAGTGTGAGCGAGAGAGAGAGAGATAGAGAGAGAGTTACAAGGAGTTACAAGGAAAGAAAGTACCTTAGGAGACCTTACGGTCCATTCAAAGAGGGTACCTTTGGACTAGCAATTGAGTAGGCACATGGCTGCTCAATTGTTTTGAGTCCCTAAACGGCCACATTTCAAGACCTTGTCTAGTCTTGACTTGAACTGGTCAACAGATTCACTGTTGACAACTTCCACTGGAAGTGCGTTCCACTTACCGCAAATACTGTAGGTGAAAAAATTTCCACACAGATTGCGGTTGTAACGCTTCAGTTCAAGTTTGAAGCCGTGATTGCACGTTGTTCTCACTCAGTGTGAAAATATCCCGGTAGTCAACATTGTGGAACCCTCGAAGTATTTTGAAAACTTCGATGAGCTGACCACGCAGTCTACGGGTTTCCAGCGAGAACAGATCTAATTCCCTTAGTCTATCCTCATAACTTTTATGTCGGATAGAGGGAATCTGTTTGGTTGCCCTAGCTTGTACGCGTTCCAACCTTGCGATGTCCTTTCAAAACGTGCATGATATAGTAGAATATAGAGTATGGGCGAGTGTGTGTGTGAAAGGGACCTTAAGAGAGTTACAAGGAGTTACAAGGAAAGATAGTACCTCAGAAGACTAAGTTAGTCCATACCGAGGAGGTACTCATTTAATATTGATATTCAATCTACTCGTCATAGAAATAGTATAGTAAAGTTCAAGGCTCTCCCCTCCCACCTCTCCCGCCCGATCTTTCGGGCAATGAAAGATGAAAAAGATACCCGCTGTGCTAGAAAAAAAGTACACAAACAGGAATTTCGACAGGAAAGCAGAAATGCATTTCTACATTATTATTTTTCTTTTAATATTCTTAATCTAATTATTTTCAGTGTAATCTTATGTTTTTAGTATGTAAGCGTATTTATGATTTTATCTAACCTCCTTTTAAACGCCTCGACACTGGGGCTCGAAACGACCTCTTCCGTTAACTGATTCCAAATATTTACTATTTTATACGAAAAGAAATTACCGCATACATTCAATTTGTATTTTGTAGCATGTGATAGAAAGTATAATATAGAGTGAAAGAGAGAAAGTGTGTGTGTGAGAGAGTGTTTGACATCGAGAGTGAGAGAAGGTGAAAGAGTGTGGGATAGACAGTCTGAGGTTATAATTTGAGAGAGAGAGAGAGAGAGACTGTGTGTGTCAGCGAGTCTGTGTGAGAGAGAATTTGAGAAAGTATAATATAGAGTATGTGTGAGAGAGAATTTGAGATTGAGTATAATATATAGTGTGTGTGAGAGAGACAGAGTGTGGAAGTGTGTATGAGAGTGTGTACTAGGGAGTATAAGAGAGCGTTTGTGATTGAGGGTGTGAGAGAGAGTATGAAGGAAAGATTGTGATAGATAATGTGAGATCGACAGTGGGAGAGAGAAAGAGAGAGAGGAAGAGAGGGGTGGGGAAGGGGAGGGGGCATACATCTTTTTGTTGTATGTGTATGAATGTAAAGGTGGGTGTGATTGAGGTAGAAGGTGGGCATTTGTCCGCTGGCCTATCTTATTTACATAATCTAATCAAAAGCCATTGCCTGTTAGGTCGCGCACTGAAGAAACCATCCCTTAAATATTAAGAATTTCAATCAAACCATATCTTTCGCAACATGTTTTCGTATCTCCGTAATTTATACACGTGTATGTGTTTGTATATATTTAGGTGCACTTTTGGATGTTTGTTGATTTTAAATATGGGTATGTTTATAATTTATGCGCGTGTTTGTTTGGGATGGGTTATTAAATTTGGATGAATTTATTTGTATGGATGGATGTATGGATGAGCGAATAGGTTGATGTATGTTTGTCTAGATGAATGGGTTGCTGATGTATGCATGGATTGTTTTATGGGTGGATGTATGGTGAATTGTTGTACAGGGGGATTTATGTATGGTTATGCGAGCTTTTATCTAGAGTTATATGTGCATCGTTTTTCTATATAAACGTTCACTTTCATTTCCGAGTGTTATGTCTGTTTGTGAGCGCATCGATCCGTACATACGCACTTGACACGCCCTTCCTTAAATTAAAAATGTCGAAAATGTTAAATGTTTTTTGCGTCGAAATTTATTTTCGAATTTTTCATTTTATTTTTCATTCGTCCTGAACGTCAAGGAAATTTCGGAAATGCCCGAGTCTGGATGTATTGAAAGACGGGTGTTATCTTCGGGTTAAGCGTCGAAATGACCTGGATTTAAAAGTATCGCGGGGTGTTTTGAAAAAAGGGGGCTTTAATGGGTGAAAGTGGAATCATGCAGCCCCTGTTGTGTATCCGAAACAGCTGCTTTCAACAAGCATCTAAAGGTGAGATTTTTTAAGTCCGGTGTGCAAGGAGGTGCGGACGGGGGTTGTGGGGTGGATCACGGAGCGTAAGACTGTTATGTTAGTCTGGTATGACTCAAAAGAAGGCGGGTTTAACACCGCCTCTATATGGCTAGAGTGGAAAAGAGACAAAGCCTGGAATGAGCTCTATTAGGTAGAGTTTCGTTATGGATGGGAAATTGACAGTCGACAAGCCATTGTGAATTCAAGATTTCCACGCCAGGAAGATTCACGGAAGCTCTGCGCCGCTTCTTCCGATATCCAGCATTTAGAGTTAAGTTTAACGGCAGGATTACTGTTCTTTGTATTCATGAATAAACAAAATAAAGAAATAATGGATAAAAAAGGTCTACAACAGCAAGCCTTGTTCATGCTGAAAGCAAAGGGGTGGAGAGTAAAAACCTCCAAGAAAAAATTTGGATAAAGAGAATTGAGACTTAAAACAGTAATGGTGGATCTCTCTTAAAGGGATTGTCGACTTTCTAAACTAGTGTCAATCTGTAAACATCGAGGATCATCTGCTAGAAACTTCAACTAGTAACTTTCTAGGACTCAATCATGAACTTTACAGTCGTCTTGTGCTAAATATCGTTGGACTATGTATTAACTCTTTTAGAAGCCCCATCCAAATATTTGCTAGAATCTTTTACTAACATCTTAGTTGACAATTTACTGGTAGAACTTTCTGATAAATTTTCTGCTAGAAAATACTCGTTAAAATCCCTACTAAAATCCCCGTTAAATTCTTATGCTAAAATCTTATGATGGAACTACCTACTAGAATCTTCTGCGAAATTTTATGCTAGAATTCTGCTAGAGTTACCTTTTAGAATCTTCTGCTACAAATCTGTACTTAAATCCTCGTTAAATTTTCTGATAAAATCTTTTGCTAGAAATACCTAATAGAATGCTTTAAATTTTCTATTATATAAATACCAACTAGAATTCCGTAAATTTTCTGGTAGAAGAACTACCTACTAAAATCATTTGCTAAATTCATCTGCCAAAAATGCATACTACAGCACTACTAATCTTGTGCGCTAGACCACCTACTAGAATCTTCTTTTAATTTTTATGCTAGGAATTCTCGGTTAGAACTAGTTACTGAAATTTTTTGTTAAATTGTACCGCTGAGAACAAAAATCGTTTGCGTCATTCCTGTGCTAAAACTACCCGCTAGTATAATCTCCTAAATAATCTGATAGAATCTCCATCTCAAATTCTTTGAGCTATCATATGGACTAGAGCTCTATAGACCATCTAGCCGAGTCTAGACTATGCGGCTCGCGACCGCATACAGTTCATTTACCTTTGACCTTGTGATTACTGAAAGTAATACAAACTAACAATTTAAAATGTTTTTTATTAATTTGATTGCATTTCTGTATTTCATAATATTTAGAGAAATTATTTGCAACAAAGGATGAATTTGAGAATTAAAGGGGCAACTTTGCCCTGAGGTTCTCAACCATCTGAAGAGGCTCTTACATTAAGCCATTTTGGCCACTCCTGATCTGGTCCAAATCATCGGTGGGGTCACGCCTCAGCGCATTCGTGGAAGCCGGTTCGAAGCCCGTATATCGCAGTCACTTTAGAACCATGGCATGGACCAGGAGTGGTGGGGCTGGAGCACTGACCAAGCGTGAGATAGGGCTGGGTTGGATCAGTAAGAACTGAGTCAAACATACTTTTTTGTCAGTTAGGGTGATGTTTTTTAACATGCCTGCATTATTCTCACCATTTTCATTTTACTCATTTATTCTTTTATGGACTCGCAAAGGAATGTCGAGTGCACCATGGGCGACCTTGCTGCGGCTAACATTTGGAGGATTATGAAAACTAGCTGGAGGATCTGCGCCTATATATTTTCGATTCATTTTCACTTCATTTCTCTTCACCACTTGTGTAACAGATCTCTCCTTGCAAAATTTCTGCCAGAGATGCCATGCCCCCTTTGGCACTGCGCTTTGAAATGAATTCGAGAAAAATAAAAATCCATTTCAAAGATGGTGCTTAGGATGCAGGACGGGGTTTCCAACAACGCTTCGTCTTATTAGCTCAAACTCGCTTTTGTTTATTAAGCCGTAAAGCCTCGAAATTTTGAATCTGTGTTTAATACTACCAGTGAGGCTCAACTACTAAACAAGCTACGGCAGTTCTATTCCAAAAACCAAATACTAAACAAGTTACGGCAGTTGTATTCCAAAAGCCAAATACTAAACAAGCTACGGAAGTTGCATTTCAAAAGACAAATACTAAACAAGCTACGGAAGTTGCATTTCAAAAGACAAATACTAAACAAGCTACGGAAGTTGTATTTCAAAAGACCAGGAAAACAGTTGACGTCTTTCGCTAATAGAGGTGTCCCAAGGCTCTTCGCTGTCTCTCACATTCGTTTCAATGCCTTTCACTTCATTAACTTTACCAATTTCATTGCGAACGTTACTTTTGTAATTTTTGTAAAAATGGCACCGTGCGATTTTCGTAACAAATATAACTACAGTACAAAAAGCTATGGAACGCTCGTTTGTTCGTGTTTGTTGTCAGTGTTGTAGTAGAACCCTCTACTTAGTCTCCTGCTAAAATTCACTGATATAATCTTTGCTAAAATGTGTAGGTTTAGGTTTCGCTCGTTTGGAAAATTCGAACTTCTCGATCTTGGTTAGAACTTGTTCGGTAAAAGGTTTGGAACAAATCCAATCCCTAGTCTTTCACCCTGTCTTTCTCCTTTTCTGACCCCAACGAGGCAAAGGCCCGGTTGATTCGAGCTTTACTCCGAAGGGAATTGAGGGCAGCTCTTCTTGGCGTGCAACCAGACGTGGGTCCTCCAACACCTTTGCATGAAGCAAACCCCGTCCTAGGAAGGGTTCCTAAAGGAGTGGAGTCCCGTGGTCCTTAGTATTCGAAAACTCTTAACATGAAGCAAACCAGGTGTTGGCACCCAGCAAGAGGGTGTCAGGTGTATCGTAGGAAATTATGCTGTAGCAGGTATCTGGATGAGTGCGTGCCCTCTCGGCCCCAATGCCTGCGCTGGTGGATTTGGGGTCATATCTTACCCACATTTTGGCCTCACCCACCACCACCAGTTTCCTTTGCAAACTTTCTGGCGGAGATGCCATCGTTGGTTTTCGATTCTTAGTTTTAAGTAATAATAATCAAGCTCGCGGCTGAGGATGGCGCCCGAAGGAGAAGTGGCGTACGGCGGCCGATTTCGTCAAACGCGCTTCAGACACACGTTTGCTTTGGGGTTCCTCGAGGCCGCTGGGGACGGGGGGGATGGGTATATGCCTTGCAAGAGCAGTGAATTGACAAAAAAACACATATTCACATGGATCCTACAGCACATTACACCTATTGCATCACTTTACACCCCACGATATCATATTACACTACACTATATTACAAAGTACAAACATCTCACTAGTCACCCCATCACACTACTCACTACACCCATTAAATCACACTGCTCTACGAGCCTCTATATTCAGAAAACATACACACACACATACATACACGTATACCAATTAGAGCTCCGACCCCGTCGGTCAAATCCATTTTGCTATTTTCTTCTCAACAAATCATGTCGTCTCCTCCCAGGAAGATCTGTTCCCCTCTCTACACATTCATTTACTTTTACCTCCATGTCCATAAACCGCGAAGAAAGCTTTCGTCTCTGCTTATGAACGCCTTTTCTCTCACACATATTCACCTTTTTCCATCATACTTGTCCTCTTGCCGAAGTTGACCTCCGATCATGAACGAGACACTTCTTTACCCTTGTCAACAAACCCTAAGTGAAAATGAGAACTCGTTGCCCTCATCTATCTGTTCCAGTCTGTCACGTGCAGCGGTTTCTTAACATCGTTGTCACGCAAGGGACGCCCATTATCGCGTGCAGATACACACTGATTTCCTATCGACGCGTCCGTTTTCGATGCCTTTCCCGCCGGGCTGTCCATGAGAAGGAGGAATCCACTGAACCGTTCCACCGTCCACAGAGGTGTTCCAAGGCCCTTCGCTGTCTCCCTCATTCTTTTCTCCTTCATTTTCCCGAGCAAACCGAGTCTCTTTAGTTAATGACTGTCTGTTGTTTTATGAGGCTTGATTTCTACTCTCATTGCACAATGCGAATTGGCCTGTTGTAAATACTGGTCAAAGAGAGGTTTCGATATTCCTCAAGACCCCCACAGAGAGACCTCAATGAAATGAATTATTTATTATAATCGTAAATCAAGAAACACAATTCTTAAACATTTACCAACATTTATAAATGAAATTTTACTATTAATATTTAAGGAAATAAATTACAAATTATGATCATAAAATATGATTCACTGCTGGTAAATAATCAAAATATCAATTAAAATTGAACCTTCATTGTTATTAATATCATATACAATGAATCATGAGACGCTGCTCGTAAATAGCCTATCAGTAATAGTTTTATATAAAAGAAATCACATTCTTTAACCTCTCTCTACATTCTTCATAAAATTTTCATCCTATAGGATGATACTTTCTGCAAACATTCATAATGCTATCCTGTAGATCATTCTAAACCTTTTTTTCCGCATGACCACCACATAGAATTTCAAACAGATGAGCAACATTGACGTCTCGACGGTGTCTGATTCATCGTCTAAAATAGCTGAGTTCGGGGTCAGTTTCTTGGGGGTGTTTTTTCATTCACCTAAAGTTTCGAATGAGGAAATTTTACCCGCTATCACAAAACTAATACCTGACATTATGTGGATTTTAAATCTAAATTGTAAATCGCATTATATTTTATGCCCTCGTTAATGCTCGCCAAAAGGGGCTTGCTGAAATTTATTAATTATGGCAGAATCGCAGATCTTTCGGTATAGACACCATCTAGAGTAAAAGAAAGAGTGCTCAACCTGACTAAATTCCTCATTTAGAACGTTAATTAATACATATTAAAAAGGAAAAGTCACTAAGGCAAAATTTAAACTTAAATTTCATTGTTTTGAAATGGGTCAAAAAATCCCATTCGTTTTTTTCTATCAGGAAATAAAGTATAAATAAAAGTAATACTAAAGACATTTTATGCATAAGCATTATAAATATCTATGTAAATAACCTGGAACCAGTTTAATGTGGTTTCGAAAGAAGAAATAGGCTCCAAATTTTCTATATCGATGATATGAGCATTCTCTCATCAAACAGGGACGAGAAAATCATTTTTAGTCGCGTGCGAGTCTAATAGCGAGCGAATCTACATCTCAGTATCTCGGTCGGTCGGACCCCGGTTTTTTTTTTGTAATAACATCATAACTATTCGGCCGATTCTAACTATATTTGAAAACATTTTGTTATTTTACATTCTCCTTCGAATGCTATAATTGCCAAAGTCCTCCCAAGGTTAGCCCGGGAATTATTTTGTTTTGGCAATAACATCATAACCATTCGGTCGATACTCTGATAGGCTAGTATAGGCTAGGCTATACTATGCTAAGCTATGCTAAGATATAATGTACAAGGGTAAAATATACTATGCTAATTTAGGCTACAAAATGCTATGCTAGTATATCAAAGTATGTTAGGCTAGAAAATACTAAGCTATGCTTGACTAGGGTATAATAGGATAGTATAGGCTATACTTGTCTAGGATAGTTAATGCTAGGCTAGGTTATACTATGCTATGCTAGGCTGAGTAAGCTAGGCTAAGCTATACTAGGCTAGATAGGGCTACACTATGCTATGCTAGGGTAGGCTAAAGTATAATACGTTAGGGAGAGCTATGCTAGGTAATACTATGTTAGGGTACGATAGGCTAGCTAACCAAGGCTATAATAGGCTAAGCTATGCAAGGTTATTCTAGTCTAGGGTATGGTATGCAATACTAGTCTAGGATATACTAGGCTAGGCTATAATATGATACGCTTGTCTATATTATGTTAGATGTGGTTATGCTAGGATAGGCTATATCAAGTTAGCCTATAGCATGCTATGCTAGGCTATCGTATGCAAGGATATATTGGCTAGGCTATAGTAGTCTATTCTAGCTTGACTATACTAGGCTAGGCTACTCTAGACGACGCTAGGCTAGGCTATAGTAAGCTAGGCGACAATAGGCAATGCTGCGCTAGGCAAGGCTATACTAGGCTAGGCTGCGCTAGGCTATACTATAATATGCTAGGTTAGACTAGGGTCTACTATGCTAGGCTATGCTAGGCTAGGCTATACTAGGATATGATAGGCTAGGCTATACTAAGCTAAGGTAGGATAAAGTAAGCTATACTAAGTTAGCTAGATTATACTAAGCTAGGCAGGTTAGGCCCAGCACAGCTAGGCTATTCTATTTTAGGCTAGGCTATCCTATGTTTGGCTAGGCTTGGCTATACTAGGCTAATACAGGGTAGGTTATACTATGCTATGCTTGGCTATACTAGGCTAATACAGGGTAGGTTATACTATGCTATGCTTGGCTATAATAGGCTATACTATACTAGACAATACTACGCTATGCTAGGCTGGGCTGCTCTCTACTATGCTATGCTAAGGTATGTGGATATACCAAGGTCCTCCCATGATTACTTCGGGAATTATTTTAAAGTTTTGAAGGTCATAAATCAGAATAAGTGATGGGACGCGACTTTTTGGTCCGCAGACCTTGTTTTCGCTCTCGTTTTCTTCTCTGAAAAGTCAATCTCACCCTTAAGCGTAAATATAACCCATCCCATTGTTCCTTTAGTGTCTTTGACTACAACCATTTGTCATTCTAGCATCATTAGGTGAGGCTGATACGAGTACAACTACTTTTTTGTCTTTCACTGGAACTAGTTATTTGATAGCATTATTAGTTGACGGTGATACATGTACATGTCGTTCCTCTTTTTACTTCACTGCAACCAGTTAATTTCATACCATTATTAGTTGAGGGTGATGCGTGCGCAGCTAGCTGCGGAGAATTAGGGGTAACTTTAGCATATTTTCTTTACCGTATCCCCCCCCCTCCCCTTCAAGAACCACACGAAACTTTTATTAGCTCATTTTCAAGAATAATCGCACATCTTTTCCAGGAGCAAACTTGTTGCATTTCCTATAAACCTTTGCGTCCACTTACTATTTTTAAGTAGGGAAATCCATCCATTAAACCTTTTGGTTTCCATTTATAATTATTAATAAATTGTTATTTTTTTTATTAAATTTATTTTTCACTTCGGTATTTCCTTTTTCTTCCTTGGTTGCTCTCCCCACTGAAGGCCTTGAGGTTGTAACACTCTGCTTTTCCAACTCGACTTGCGGCTTGGCTGATAATAATAATAAACTGTTCAAGTTATTATTGAGCAAAGGGATAATTATTCCTCTTTTTCTGTAAGTCGTTTGATATTTTTTTGGATTAAAGACAGATTTTACTTCCTTATTCCATTAAATTGCTATTCGAATAATTGTTTTTGTCCTTCGCCTAACTTCACCACATTCTTTTAAAAATATTTTATTCAACTTTATGTCTCAAACGCCTTCATTGGCTTAGTTTTTTTTTTACTAAATACCGACTTCCTCATTCTTTTGCTTTGCACTTGTTCGAATACAGTCCCCCCCCCCCCCGGCTCACACTGTTCGACGCGTATCTCAGTTGGAAACCTATAATTTAACGTGTCGTTCAAACCACATCGTTTTTCTTACCACCTTACGATCTATTTTACCTGCACAGGTATGTTAAACACTCACTCCAACTAACTTCCACCTTAACCTTTACTTCTAGCATAAATACGCTTCGCACCATCCATTATTCACTCCATACTTTCTTACCACCTTCCAAAATGCTTCTCTATACACAAGATCATAAGCTTTCTCCATATCCATGAACCCACCACACACTTCATACCCGCCATAACCCACCTGGTTCATCCCATGCACCCAATCCGAATTTCTCCATACACCTTACTTAAACACTCCGCAGACTTATCCACCTGTAGTTCTTTCCCCCATTTGCCCTTATACACCGGCACTATTACTGCATTCTTCCAGTCCCCAGGAACTCTTCCACTTTCACACGTCTTACAACACACCAACCAGCCCCATTCCAATACACAATCACCATGACGCATTTTCCATACTCACATTATACAAATCACCAAAAAGTATTAACAACAAGGAAAGAAGGTACCCTAGGAGACCTTACGGTCCATTCAAGGAGGGTACCTTTGGACTAGCAATCGAGCGGGCACATGGCTGCTCAATTGTTTTGCGTCCATAAACGGCGACTTTTCAAGACTTTGTCTAGTCTTGACTTGAACTAGTCAACAGATTCACTGTTGTCAACTTCCACTGGAAGTGCGTTCCACATACCGCAGATACTGTAAGTGAAAAAAATTCCACACAGATTGCGGTTGTAACGCTTCAGTTCAAGTTTGAAGCCGTGATTGCGCGTTCTGTTCTCACTCAGTGTGAAAATATCCCGGTAGTCAACATTGTCGAACCCACGAAGTATTTTGAAAACTTCGATGAGCTGACCACGCAGTCTACGGGTTTCTAGCGAGAACAGATCTAATTCCCTTAGTCTATCTTCATAACTTTTATGTCGGATAGAGGGAATCAGTTTGGTTGCCCTAGCTTGTACGCGTTCCACCCTTGCGATGTCCTTTCGAAATGAAGGACTCCAAAATTGTACGGCATACTCCAGGTGCGGTCGGACAAGTGAGCTGTACAAACCCAGTACAACCTTCTTGTTCCGATATCCAAACTGCCGCTTTATATAGACTAGCATCCTTTTGGCTTTTTTCTCCGCCTCAATGCACTGTTTCGAGAACTTGAGGTCACTAGTGATTGTTACACCCAAGTCCTTCTCAGTGAGATTGGGGGTTTCTGTGGCTGATATGCATTACTTTGCATTTCACCACGTTAAAAGGCATTTGCCACGTGTCCGACCACTCCCCAATCTTCCCAAGATCTTCCTGCAAGCGGGCAGTATTTCCATCCTTTGCAACGTTCATACCAAGCTTGGTATCGTCGGCAAATTTGGAAATCTTGGTAACCATGTAACCGTCCATGTCGTTGACGTAGATGATGAATAGTAGTGGTCCCAGGACAGAACCTTGAGGCACCCCGCTAGTAACGGGCACCCACTCAGAAGCCTGTCCATTCAACACCACCCGTTGCCGTCTGCCACTTAGCCAGTTCTCGATCCAGCCGGCTACTTTTCCGTCTATGCCCAGCGCTCGCACTTTCCGGAGAAGGCAGCGGTGTGGTACCTTATCAAAGGCTTTCTGAAAGTCTAAGTACACCACATCCACCGCCTTGTCCCGATCGTACTCACTGAAAACGAAGTGGAAGAATTCCACAAGGTTCGTCAAGCATGACCGTTGCCTTCGGAAGCCGTGTTGGGAACTCCTCAGTAGCAGGTTTGACTCTAAATACGACGTCATTTTGTCCACTATCATGCTTTCCATGAGTTTACCGACTATCGAAGTCAGACTGATAGGTCGGTAGTTTGACGGTTGGCTACGGTCTCCTTTCTTGAAGATAGGAGTCACCTCCGCTTCACGCCAGTCTCTAGGAACGCATTCGGTCCGGATTGACATGTTGAAGATTGCGCTCAGGCGTGGTGACACTTGATCGCGCACTACTTTTAACACTTTAGGTAGAAACCCATCCGGGCCAGGTGGCTTATTCGTCATTAGGTCAGTGATCTTCTTTTTGATTTACCCTTCGGTGAAGTCCATATCCTCCAGGTTTTCCCCCGAGTAGGAATTCATTGGTTGGGGGATGGGACCACACTCTTTAGTAAACACTGAAGAGAAGTAGTCGTTGAGGAGGTTAGCATTTTCTGCATCTGAATGCTTTAATGCCCCCTCCTCATTTCTCAAAGGGCCAATCGTTCGACGGATTGGTTTACGGTTGTTCACATATCCAAAAAACTACTTGGGATTCTCTTTACAGAGTCTCGCCACTCGGAGTTCCTCAGACCGCTTAGCCGCCCTTATGCTGGACTTCACTCTCCTGGATAGCCTCCGGTATTCGTCAAAGTCACCCGAGATCTTCGATTGCCGGTACACAGTTCTCTTCTCCCTAAGCAGTTGGCCGATTTCTCGATTAAACCACTTTGGTTGAACACAAGACCGACGGGGACATTTCAAAGGGATGAAACGTGATTGAAGACTCATGAATGTGGGTTTGAAACTGTTCCACGAGTCTTCAACAACATCGCACACTTCTAGCCTCACGTCAGTCAGTCCAGCACGAAGACCTGCAAAGTCTATTTTCGCCATCGACTTTTGAACCCCTGCCCTGGATGACCACACAGCTATTCTCCTACTTCTTCTTCACCCTTAACATTTCCTGTTTCCATCCGGACCCTCATTCATCTTCCTTCCACACGCTGCTTTCCTACTCTCTTTCTTTAATCACTTTCCTCTTCATCTCCTTCAATGCATTCAACCGCATCACTCTGTCATTCTCACCTACACTATTAAGCATTTGAATACACGCCTCATTTTTCTTCCCAATACACACTTCACATCGTCCTTCCATCACTCATCATTTGCTTCTTCTTTCGAGTTCTGTCACACCCACATACAATCATTGCACTACCCACTACCGCATCTTTTTATTTGTTCCACATCTATTCTCTTTCCACGCTCGCACTAATTTCTTCTTTTCTACCCTCAAGCATTCTCACATACTCTTCTACTCTTTCTCTCTCTGATTCTCCCTTTTCCCCCACCTTCCTCACGTCTTCTCATCCATGCATCAAACAATTTAGCCATACGCAGCATAATCATGTGATCAGATAGTCCCTTACTCGTATAATTTTCATTATTATTATTGTTTTTTTTCATTATTAACATTCTTATCATTTTTATCATCATAATGTCATTAATATTATTACTATCATTATTATAATAAATTCAGTCCCCCTCCCCGCTCTTATATGTAGTTATGAGGGGGAGTGGAAAGGTGCTTGTGTGCGCACGTGTGTGTACAAAACGGGATGTAAGTTAATGGTCTGTTGGTTAAACGGAACCAGACGGTGAACCCGTCGTCCAAATTAGTTCTCTCTTACAATCTCCCTTACCTTCCCCCCCACCCCGCAAAAAAAAACAAGTGAAGGTTTGACCTGTAATTAACCAGCACAGTCGCACATAAATACATGTATGCATGTACATGTGCTTACGTATGTACACACCTTCATTTTCACTTCTCGTGATTTCTTTCCTAAATTCTCCCATCTTTTGGATACGTAACATTTTGAGGGGGAAATGGAAGCGTGGGAATACATTATTATTATTATTATTATTATTATTATTATTATTTTAATGATGATTATTATCATTAAATTTAAAAACAATTAATAGTGCTATTATTGTTTTGTAAAAGTATGAAGTAAAAATATGAAGAGGAAACTACTTGGTGCGTTAGAGACAACATGAACACGCAGCTCTCCTTAACTACACTGATAAAAGATTTCCATACCAAATCTCCTAAATACACAAACTATTTCAATACTTGAATGTTGTACGAGGGGGGCCGGGGGACACAAATAGCACGAGATTAAGAATCTATAATTTCCCGCAGGAAAATAAAATGCGATTTTAAGCTCTTTTGTTTTCTTTTGTACTTAGACTCATTTGTTGAACCTTTATCTTTTTGGTTTGGATAAAATTACTTAAAAAAAAGAAGAGATTTTACCAAATAAAAACCGAACGTTTTATTTCCGTACAGCGAGAATCCATGAAGTGGGATCGGTGCACATTATCGTCACTTAAAAATACTTTATGTTCTCTCAAACGCAAAAATCAGGTTAGGTTAGGGTATGTTAAAGATTGGGAATTTGTACGTTTCGGAGCAACTCGACCCCTTTCAATTGTGGATGAAATTCGCATAAAGATCATACTGACAATCGCTTTCGCGATTCGGTATTTACGTGTTTATGGATTTTGGCTTTTCGGGACAATGGCCCCGATCCGTGTGAGTGGTGGGTGAATGCGCGAAAGAATAATGAGTAATGGATGATATGGGTGTAAATTATCAAGTGTGAAATGTGTGAATGAATCTGAGTATGTTGGAAAAGGGGTTGGGCGTGTGTGTGTGTGAGATGGGGGGGGGGATGGACTTTAAAGTGAAATAACAACGAGGGTCTACAACACATAAAGTTTGTAAGAAGAGATCTTTAAAGGAGGAGGTTAAGATGGAAAAAGCAAAACTGTGTGGAAGATATCTAGACGTAGATTTACCTCCAAGTATTGGGGCCGGAATGGCAAACTGTAGGTGTTGGGAGCGGAAGGGAATTTAAAGTACATGAAAATAAAGTGCGTTGGGGCATTGTCCCACCTCTAAACGATGTGTAAGTGTTGAATTGTGTGCGAGCGCATTTCCACCCACACTTTAAATCCCCGCTTCTTACGAGCTCGATCTTGCCAAATCTTGGACTTGGACATAAAAAGTGAGGAATATCGTTGCCAAATCTCTTCTAAATGAGAGTAGTTTTCGGTCAATTTGCTACCACAACAACCATCCTTTCAATGAGAGTGGTAGGGGAGGCGGGGAGGTAATTTCATACAAAATTGAGTGATGGAATGTATTGCGTGGCAGTGTGCTAAATGCGGAAGAAAAACCAATCACTCGAGACCAATTATTGTAATGGACAGTACTGGTGGATTTTGCTTCCATAAAATGTCTAATATTTCTTAATACTTCACTCTGGCAAATGCCGAGAATCTTCCACCACAACGCGCACTACATACGCTCAAGGGCTGAGTGGGTGAAAGGAGAGGCGGTAGGATCCGAGTTCATTAAATTACTATTGATTAGGAGGGGGGGGGGGGATTTTTTGAATATGAAGTTGAGTCGTGGGTGGAAGAGGTGAAGGGGTGGATTTTTTTTTGTTATTTAAGAGCTCGTGTGTAGGAGAACATCGGTTCTCTCTCTCTCTCTCTCTCTCTCTCTCTCTCTCTCTCTCTCTCTTGCCACCTTTCACCCCTCATGATCAATACTTAAACACCCGAAGAGGAAAATGAAAAAGATTCCTAGTCTTTTCTTCTTCGTTAACAAAGATAAGATTATTAGAGACGTAATCGCTTGGAATCCTCTTTCTATTTTCCTCGTCGTGCCTTCAGCATCATTGAACTTACATAAGCTCTTCCTCTGTCTGTACACTCCTTTTCCTCCACAAGTCGACCATTTCCTTCGTTTCTATCCTTAACTCAAATACCCCCATAGTCTTCTGGAAGGGGCAGAGGAGTAGGAGGTGGGGGGGGGGTTCTGGTGGTGACCAACGGTGCCACCTGGTGGGGATGGAACGACGACGTGGATTAGGTGTAAGAACTGGTGCATAATTGTTCTTACATAAAACTAAAAAGCGAAAACCAATGAGGGCCTTCGTCAGGAACGTAAGGGGTACAGAAATGGGTAGGTTAGAGGAAGCGAAAATGTGCGGAACAGCCACAGATCATCATGCAGGCGTTGAGGCCGGAAAGGCGCGAAATACATGCGGGCACATGATACCTCCCTTCCCCCTCTTGCGAGGAACTGGTATATAAATACCAAATCTGAAGTCTGGGATCGGACAGATAGAGGCATTCCCAAAGCGTCCTGGGAAAGGCTTTGCAGAAATTACTGTGGACGGGAATGGACCGACTTAGATGGTCCTTGAACGGTCCGTTTTGTGTCCCTTGAAACCGGTCCACAAACGGCTTCAAAGAGTCAACTTTCACGCGGAAGTGACCCGTATTTTGATGGAGTCTAAAATACCCCCCCCCCCATCTTGCAATGTAGCATTTGTGGTACTTCTGTCTGTTTTCGTGTGTTTGTTTAATTGCGCTTACTCCTCTGTTTGCTTCCCTGCTTCTCTGTTTTGTTCTTCTGTTTGCCTCATAGGTGGTCGGGGTCAAAGATGATCCCCTTTAAAGTTAGTATTTTGGGGTATTTTCTGCTTTCGTGTTTGTTAACTTTTTGTTTGTTGGTGTGTTTGCTTTTTGGGCCCTCCGTTTGCTTTTTACATATTATTTCGCTTGCTTGTTAATTTGTGGGTTGGCGTCTTGCAAGTGGGTATGTTGAGTTCCATTCTCTTCATGTATTTGTTTACTTTTGTCATCTCCATTTCTTCTTTGACTCCTCTGTTAGTTGTTTTTGCTTGCTCGTTGACTTTTTTGTTCTTTTATTTACTGATTTTGAGGTGTATAAAATGCCCCCCCCCCCCACCATTTCGCCTTATGTTTTTGTCTCTGTTTTCGTGTCTTTGTCTACTTTGTTCGTTCGTTCTTACACATCTGATTTACGCTTTTGTTTATTTGATTGTTTGTCTGGGTTCTTTCCCACCCCCAATGGGAAGACACCACGGCTGGAATTCCCTCTCTTGAGAAACCAATATCTTTTCATGGATTGTTTGGTTTCCTTTCTCGTTCAATCTTTCAAGCGCGTCGTGCCTCAACGCCTCAACAACTTGGCACTCGGACTAAATTGGGCGAAGTTTGTGATTAGCGTTGTTTGATTTTAACAAAAGATATCTTAAAAAGTTATTACCAGATTTCGATTAGAATTTTGTGGAGTGGTGAGCCTTAGCCCAAGGAAGAGTTTATCAAATTTTTGAGTGGCTACAGATACAGATCCGGATTATGGATAACTTTCTTTACTATTTCGAGATAGGCCATTTTCTGACATGGGGGCGGGGGTCGTATGCTCTCTAGGTATTTTTGTATTTGTTGTCTTAGTACGGGTACATAATTTTAGTTGGTATTCTTTATATTTGTGCACTATTATTACAAAGTTTAGATCGACGATTATGTAGGCAATAACGAAATTTTGCAAATACAGAGTGAGGCAAAAGTTCGTTGACAATGAAAAAGTTAGTTAAGTGGTTAACATTCGTTATTTACAGAAGTTTAAAGGATAAAGAAGGTTAACCATTAACCACTTAACTAACTGAACCCATAAGTATCTTACATTTCTGTCCCGCTCCTTTGGTACATGCTCCTCGACGTCATTTGTGCCGCATGGGCGACCGTACCTTCGCAACCTGCGCTCCTGACACGTGGAATGAAATGCCGGCTGATATACGCCCCTCTCCCTCTCTTGGGGCTTTCAAGAACGCCTTGAAAACCCACCTCCTCTCAGGGCTTAGACAGAGCCTCCCCCTCCCATTGCAGGCATCATAGATCTGAAGAACGACTTGTAAATGCATTATTATTACTATTATTATTAAAAATATTTGTATTATTTTTTATTAAAAATGATCATTATTACTACTATTATTATTAAAAATATTCTCTCATTATTATTAAAAATATTATTATTACTATTAATTATTTTTGTTTCTATTATTATTACAAGTTATTATTATTACTATTAATTATTTTTGTTTCTATTATTATAAACAAGTTAGTATTATTACTATTAATTATTTTTGTTTCTATTATTATTACAAGTTATTATTATTACTATTAATTATTTTTGTTTCTATTATTATTACAAGTTATTATTATTACTATTAATTATTTTTGTTTTATTATTATGACAAGTTATTATTATTACTATTAATTATTTTTGTTTCTATTATTATAAACAAGTTAGTATTATTACTATTAATTATTTTTGTTTCTATTATTATTACAAGTTATTATTATTACTATTAATTATTTTTGTTTCTATTATTATTACAAGTTATTATTATTACTATTAATTATTTTTGTTTCTATTATTATTACAAGTTATTATTATTACTATTAATTATTTTTGTTTCTATTATTATTACAAGTTATTATTATTACTATTAATTATTTTTGTTTCTATTATTATTACAAGTTATTATTATTACTATTAATTATTTTTGTTTCTATTATTATTACAAGTTATTATTATTACTATTAATTATTTTTGTTTCTATTATTATTAAAAGTTATTATTATTACTTACTATTATTATTTAAAGAAACGCATTTTGCGCGTTCCCGAGACATCTACAAGAGCCTCGCCAATCCTCTCCGCTCTGACATTTTGGGATGTCAACGGCAGCAGATTTTCTCGCATTCACGAACCTCTGGCGGGGTTCGGGTCAGAACCATGACATCATCACGCACCATTCACGATCAGCTCGCATCTCTGCGTGAGTGTACGTGAGGGGAAGGGGGCAACGTCGTATTCGAAGATCGTGAGCTCGGTAGGGAACCCCGTAGCTGAGTCCCCTTCGATCAATAGCTGATTGCGGGCGGGGCAAGAGTTCGAATCCAAGCCAGTTAGATTTTTAGCCTTTCCTCGGGGAGGGGGAGGGGGAAGGCTTGAACTTTTATGTACACGTACAGAATATATGCAGTCATAATGTGCACTAGAAGGATGAGGGGTAGTGCTTTTACCTCTGAGGCTAATCTTAGTGGGGATATTTTCGCCATTCCTTGAATGAGGTCTTGTTATATAAAGAGAGCGCTTGGAATCGCAGTTACAGTTTCACCTGTAAGTGGTTGGAATCATACTTTTACTTTTCCCCTAAAGTGTTTAGAATCACATTTTTCTTTTTCTTCTGGGTGATTAACGGCCGCCTTTGTTCAAAGTGTAAGATTCTCATCTGGATCAGTCGTTAATCCAGTCTGACACTAATCCAGCTACAACTTGGAATCCACGAATTGGATCGAGACTGCGATTAACTATTTCAATCCACTTATTATCGAGATACCTTAGAGGAGGGGGAGATACCCCTAGAGGAGGATGAGATACCATAATTGAGGGGGAGATACTCTAGAAGAGGGAGAGAGATACCCTAGAGGAGGGGGAGATACTCTAGATGAGGGGAGAGATATCATAAAGGAGGGGGAGATACCCTAGAGGAGAGGGATATACCTAAAGGAGAGGTATATACTTTAGAGGAGGGCGGAGATACTCTAGAAGAGGGGGGAGATAGCCTAGAGGAAGGGGAATATATTCTAGAGAAGGGAAGAGCTACCCTAGAGGAGGGGAAGATACCCTTGATGAGGGGAAAGATACCCTAGAGGATGGAGGAGATACCCTAGAGAAGCAGGTATACTCCAGAGGAGGGGGAGATACTCTAGACGAGGGGAGAGATACTCTAGAGGATGGAGGATATACCCTGGAGAAGGGGGGGATACCCTAGAGGAGTGGGGAGATACTTAAATGGGTGGGGATACTCTAGAGGAGGGTAGATATGCTCTAGAGGAGTGGGAGATACCATAGAGGAGGGAGCGATACTCTAGAGAAGGAGAAAGATACCCTAGAGGAGGGAGCGATACTCTAGAGAAGGAGAGAGATACCCTAGAGGAGGGGGAGATACCCTAGAGGAGGAGGGAGATAATCTAGAGAAGGGGAAGATATCCTAGAGGATGGGGGAGATACCCCAGAGGAATGGGGAGATACTTCAGAGGAGGGGGATATACTCTAGATGAAGGGGGAGATACCCTAGAGGAGAATTCGCCGCTTGGACTGTTTACACACCGCTCACATTCAGCTTGGTAAAGCAGACGCTCAGAAAACTCGCCAGTCTCATTTAGTCATCGGAGAGATTTTCTCACTCAAGAAGTTGGAAATCCGATACCTTTTCAACGGAGAAAATTTACGTCTCTTAAAATCTGGAAGAAAATTGACGCAAATTAGCCGCCTGTTCAGGAAGATCTGGGAAAGAAGAAGCCGTTCATCTCAATCTCACCTTACTTTTCATTTTTCATTTTCATCATTCGTCTCCAGTACCATTTCCACTCCCACACCAAAAATCCTCCCGTTCAGAGAGGTACTAAAAAGAGAGAAAATAATACCTTTTAAGTTAGTCAGCATTAGCATCATGACTGCCTCCCTCCCCCCACTTTCCACCCAAGGCCCAAGGCCTTAGCTAATGGCAGTTGATATTTCGTCCGTCCCAACTATACAATGCAGTGACAACTGTATAATTGAGGGTACGGGAGGAAGGAGGTTTGAGGACTAGCCCATTGCCAGATACCCGTACCAGAGGAGCCCCCGGACAATGGGCCATGTTGCAACCTTTGCAGGGGAGTCTAACAACGCCGACTGTGAGGTGCCCCCAAGACCACTGAGGGACACGTAACCGTCTCAGTGTATGGTAGGAAGCAACCGCGGTTTTTAATTCCCTCGAGGCGGCGGCACCCCCGGCTAGCGATGGTTGATTCCGCGCTAGCCAATAAAAAGTCCGTCACTTTTCACCCCTCGAGAGGAGCCCACCCGGGTCCATTCATTCATTCATTCATCCTATTCATCATATCAGCCAATTTAGCGAGGGCGGGACTATGGGAAAATGGGAGTAGGGCCCCCCATTTCACAAATATGAACATAGAGTACAGAAGACTGCCACTAAGGACGGAGCAAGGAGAAACGAAACCGGAAAGAGGATTATTGATTAGGACCCAAAATACCGACCTAAAAATCGCCATTACGAAGTTGATAGATGTGCCAAACGGATACGTCGCGCTCTGTCATAAACAAGAAGACGTCGAGAGGTTGGTGGCAACGAACGGGCTAATGGCCCTGAGCAAAAGTGGCCTAGTCCCAAAACTACCTCCACAACTAATCGCCAATCGCTCCTTTATATGTCGCAAAGTGGACCTGTATGTCGGGTCGCACAATAAGGATGAACTAAAAGAGGAGCTGGAAAGGGAAAACCAGTTTTTAAAATCTCGGAGCTCATCAAATTCGGCCACCACACACACGTCTTCAAAGTAGTGTGCACCACATCTGAGATGGCCAACAGAGCCACAACCAACGGAGTATTGGCGTTCGGCGAGCGAATTCCACCCGAAAATCTCGAAGTTGAGAATTTCACAAATGTGAAGACCTGTTTTCAGTGTTATGCAATTGAGGATCATGTGACAAGAAACTGTCCCCGAAGAGATCTTAAAATCTGCCCTGAATGCAGCAATACCGGCCACAACCTCTGTGAATGCACAGAACAATCCAAAAAATGCATAAACTGCCAGGGCTCGCACAGGATCATGACCATCAATTTCCCCCAAAGAAAAGCCATAATAGAAAAGAAAGAACAAGAGGAAAAGAATGAAATTCAAAGGAAAAGTAATAAAACCTACGCCAGCGTAGCAAAAGCTACTCTAAAAGAAGTAAAGGAGACACAAGAGCAAAAAATTAATATTAACGTAAATGAGGGCATCGGCCTCGACATACTGGCGTGCATAATGTTCGCTGTCGTGCACAATTTAGCCCAACCGGGAACATTTGCAGAAACCCTGAATCTTCTGTTGGAAAAGAACGGCATTCGTAAGATGTGGTTCCCCCCAACCCTCCCTCGGCACTTATTTACGGCGTTACCGCGGGGAAAGCTCTGCGAGTCAAGGACATGTTGGAGGTTGGAGCCACACTAGCCCAAAAGGAACAACACGAAGAATCTGGAGAAACAAATGAGGAAGAAATGGAAACCGTTGATACACAAAAGGAACTCAGAACCATGACGAAAAAGAAAACCCACAAGAAAATGAAGAAATAAAATTTAAAAAATTACCACAGAGACAGAAACCACAACGGATTTCGAAGTAGAAAACGATAACGAGGGATGCCAGTACGAAGCAAGAAACTTTAAAATCAAAGTCTTCGCACACGAGGCATATCCTCTGCCTAAAGGTGTCAAATCGTCAGACATCAAAAAAGGCATATAAAGAGGGACATGCAAATGGACCTACGTCACTGATCACGAGGAATCCTCCATCAAAAAATTATTAGGCGAGAACCGAATCAGATTCTACCCCAATAAGGTCAGAATTCTTAAAAAAGAGACTTTCGAAAAAGTGACCAACGGAAAGTGGAAGAACCCTAAAACAAAACAAGGAGCAAGCCAAACGGAATAGAAAAAAATTCGCTATAGATCATGGACCACACCAACAGAAAATTCAAAAAATCCTCCACCTAAATACAGACGGGTGGAAAAATAAAAATATTCAATACGGAAACTTCTTCCGCCAAATAGATCCAGATATAATAACAATTTCCGAACACGGAATCAAAGACGACGAACAAATAAAAATACACAACTATTACATCATTAAGAAAAACCCCATCGGGAAAAGGTATGACGGAACAGCAATTGTTGTTAAAAAAAGATTATATTTTCCCCAAGAAAGAGAGGTCGATGAGGCATACGCTGCTGCGACTGTGCAGATGGAATTCTCTCCACTCACGATAACAGCAGCTTAACAACCACCTCGCTGCTCATACATACCAAGTCACTCGATAATGGAAATATTTAACAAGAACAATCCAACAATATTACTGGGAGACCTAAATGCAAGACTGCTGAAATCAGGATACAGAACAAAAAATTATGCAGGACGAAATTTAGAACTCCTGATAGAAGGAAACATCCTAATACGTGCTGGACCAGAGTTCCCGACTTACATAAATGGAAGAGCACCATCCAAACCAGATATAGTGCTGACTAGTAACAACTTCGCCTATAACATGCATACTCGTATGGAACCAATCCCTGTTCCATGTAGTGACCATATTGGAATTCTGGTTAACATTAACCAGAACCCAATACAGGTCAAAATTTCACCAAGAAAATCTTACAGAAGGACAAACTGGGATTCATATAGGACTATGCTGGAGGGTTATCCTCAACCAGAACTGGGAGGAAAAAACATCGAGGAGTTAGAAGAGGTAACAGAGGCATTAATAAAGTGCATCACAGATGCAGATGAGAAATGCGTTCCAAAAATTAAATACAAAACGCCCCCTCGCCCGAAATGGACTGAGGAGATGAGAAGAAAAGCGAGAAACATTGAGCAAAAATACACGGAAATTAGAGAAACCGGCACAAGTCGGATACAGGCTAAGGAGCTGAGACAACTAAAGAGTGACATGATATTTCTCATTGAAGAACGGCAAAGAGACCTATGGAATGAATTTTTAAGGAAAATGGAAAAGACGGAAGAACCAAGAAAGGCCTGGAAATTGATAAAATTGATAAAAAATAAACCCCCCAGAAAGAAGATCCAAATAAAAAAATGAACAAGGATAAATCATAAACAGCAACGAAGAAACAGCTGATAAATTTAGAGAGAACTGGTACAGAATATATTCCATCGAAGAAGAAGATAACCGGAGATATGAGGCAGAAACGGAGGAAAGAGTAGACAGATTCTTAATAACAAACAGGCACATAATTACCCCAGAAAGAAGAGTTGACTACACCACACACAAAAACGCAGGTCTAGGAGCGCAGATCACAGAAGAAGAGCTTTTAAAGTGCCATAAGATCGTTTAAGCAGAAGGCTCCCGAGAGCACAAGCCTCACAAAATATAACTATGACAATGTCCCAGTGATTATAACGCATATCCGAACATAGGAGCTTATCCGGAAAGATTTAAGACAGCTAAAGTGGTCTTCATGATGAAGCAAGGGAAACCAACCCACTTAGTTTCAAGCTTTTGGCCAATTTTCCTTACTGAACTTTCTGGGTAAGGTCCTGGAAAAGATCTTGAATCACAGGCTGGTCGAATACCTGGAAGAAAACCGAAAATAAAATGACCATCAATTCGGCTTCCGAAAGGAAAGTGTCTCTACTTCAGCAATAGCCATACTAACCCTAAAGATTGCGCAGGCCAAAACAGAAGAAGGATACGTGGACGTGGTCCTCCGCGATCTCGATAAGGTCTGGGTTGAAGGGCTTAAATATAAGCTCCTCCAGCTCGATCTCGGCATCAAGATGGAGAGAATGTTGCCTGATTATGTCACCAATAGGAAAGCCTACGTCTCTATCGAGGACCATGTTGGGCCGACTTTCCATCTACAGACAGGGGTCCCACAGGAGTGGGGGGTGTCTGAGCCCCACCCTATACGTGATCTTCACGGCTGACTTTCCGCACCCAATAACACCAAGATGCCTAAATATTCAATACGCGGCCGACATCAGTCCATCGCGATCCACTAATCCAAGATGGCAGGCACGAACCGCGGAGAGAGAAATAAAGAATATTAATGACTATGAAAACAAATGGAAAATAAAAACTAACATACACAATTTTAAAATAATACCATTATCTAGGTTTAAGATAAGAAAGACCAAATATCCATTGACGGCACCAACTGCAGTTTCGCAACGGAAGGAAGTGTACCATAGTTACACATTGGCACAAGAGGCTACCACACTCATGCGAGTGTAAGGGTAGCCAAAGCCAGAAGTGGCCTAAAGCTAATGCAGACCCTAGGCAAAATGAGCAAAAAACGACTGAGAACACTGTACAAAGCCTTTGTTGAATCCGTCCTAGTATATCCCCCGATCCCGTTGCGCACTATCTCGAAGCCAAATAAGATACTTCAGAGAATAAAAAAAGCAACCTACCTAATAACCAAAACTAGAAGAGCAGAAAAAAAGTGCAGCAGAGACTTAATCGAAATAGCAGATATTGACCCAATCAACCTGACCCTGGGGAAGAGGGCGAAGAAAATATGGCAGAAAATTGAACGAAAACATCCGCAGATCTTTAGAGATCTGAGGATTCAAAATAAAAACTCAACTAAGAGGTTCCCAAACAGTAGGACCCAAATTCGGGGGGCGGAACTACCGATCTATACACGAAAACATAATCCGAAACAGAAAATGAATGAAGACAAGTATACCCAAGCATGAGACAAAAATACAAAGGCATGAAAGCCCTAAATATACAATAAAAAAATAATAAACAAAGAAAACATCAATTAGAAGCAACATATAGATGCCCAATTATATAAATTTAAGAAATAGAACCTACGTACCTGTTAAAGGTCCAACTTAGCAGAGCCTTTCAAAAATATAGAAGACAGAATAATTAAAATAACTTAAGGAAGAACAGCCACTCTCCTGGCATTGATTCATCACTCACTTTCCCCCCACCCACCCCAACCTCTGTTGCTATCCTTCTATCCCCCCTTCTTCTCTCACCTGGATACCCTGGAGGAGGGGGTAGATACCCTAGAGGACGGGGAAGATACTCTAGAGGAGGGGGATACTCTAGAGGAGGAGGAAATACACTAAAGGAGGGGGATATTTTGGAGGAGGGGGAGATAACCTAGAGTAGGGGGGAGAACCCTTAGCGGAGGGGGAGATATTCTGGAGGAGGGGGGAGAAACCCTAGAGGATGGGGAGATACCCTAGAGGAGGTGGAAGATACCCTAGAGGAGGGGGAGATACTCTAGTGGAGGGGTGAGATACCCTAGGCGAGGGGAGAGATACCCTGGAGGTCGGGGGAGATACTCTAGAGGATGGGGAAGATACCCTAGAGGATGGGGGAGATACTCTAGAGGAGATGGAGGTATCCTAGAGGAGGGGCCCTTTTTTTTCAAAGTGCAGCTACAATATATCTTTCACTCCTTTGTCACTTCCCTCACCTACACCTCTATCTTTCTAGATCTCTCCCTACAAACTTTCCGTGGGGATTCCTTCGTTGGTTTTCGTTTTAAATAAAAAATAAATAACAACCCCACTTCGAAAAAGTGGAGTACTTGTTTCTAGAAACTTCCCCAGCTGACTCGAGAGTGGAAGTATGGAAGTGAAGGAGAGGCCATTGGACATTACAGTAATATGGTGTGTGTGTGAGTGTGCGTATCTGTGTGTTGATAAGCAAATTCAAAAACTAGCTGAAGCCTTGTCTCGTCTGTAACACACAAGGAAAGGGTTGGGAGTTTAAGAATTCAGACTCCGAAAGGTGTGTAGCTGTTGTTACGAACCACCCAGTACTGGAAAGCTTTGTTAGTAGTAGTGGTGGCGCCAGTTCTGATTTGATGCGCATGCGCGAGGTCACGTACCTAAATCCTCTCCAAACTAGCGCCACCACTACTATTGGTAAGGGGGCAGACCAAGTACACATTCCTTAGAAGGGCTTGACCCCGGCTTGCTCACTTGGTCGACGGAGATGGAGCGTACCTTGTGCAGGACACATCCCCCCTCGACAAGCAAAAAGCCCTCCCCCCCTGCATATATTTGCCTGTATGAGGGGGAGGGAAAATAGATACCTTCTTTCGGCTCATGTCGTAAAAGGCGACTAAGTCCGGATAGTAGCCGTTGGTCTGGGAAGCTCCGCCCCCGCAGGCTTTACCTATGAGCGCAATACGCAATGGGGGAGGGGGGTAATGGGCAGGTTGTCCCGAACCTCTTCGAGTCATGCCGGTTAATCCGCGTAGATGTTTTTATTTTTCAAACTAATAAAATAGGAAGGGTTGCTGATCAAAATGTTAACTATTTATACAATTGATTAAATTTACTTTATTTTTATCATTTTTTCCACGTGGCACGAACTTTCTGGACAACCAGCCACTCCATCCCAAATCTAATGAACTCTTCCTTTTCCCAAGACCCACCCATCTACAAATTTGATCGAAATCCGTCAATAACTTTTTGAGATGTCTTCTTGCACACAAACACCAGCATACATGAGTCATCATCTCTCCGTCGATTTCGCAATATATACGATTCTTACCAAATCGAAACTTAAAAGCCACGAAAATCTTCTCTCTCAACTTGCAAAATCATAAAATCTTAGGGATATACAAGGATAAAACATTATCGTAAACATAGAATTTTGTTATAAGTATATGTATTAATATATGCAAATTATGTTGAAGACCATTGTGTATTTTGCCTTAATTAATTTCCTTTGGCAACTTTCTCTTCTTCTAACTATCTTTTTTATTACATCTTGTAGATGGTGGATTATTTGTCCAGTATTCATCTCTTTTTTTTTTAGCTGAATGTGTTTGGTAAAAACCAAACTAAATTGCTAAGCTTTCGATCTTATTCGATCATCTTCGGAGCGTTTTGAAATGTTCTTGCCTCCTTTACCGATGTAATGAGTAGAGTAAGGATCTGGCAGAAAGTGAAAGAAATGAAATGAAATGAAAAGAGAGGTGGGAGACAAAGAACAGCTCTTCCGACCCTCCTCTCGCCCTCCTTGGCGCTCATGGAGCGACCAAGGAGGGAGGGAGGGAGGCCCCTGTACTCCTTTATATACCCCCATAGTCACACTGTCTAGAGCTAAAGTAGGCTCCAAGGACTGTGAGCACAATGGTTAGGAGTGAGAGGGAGGGAAAGAGGAAAGTTTTAGGGTAGGACAGTGAAGAAAATAGTAGGAGACAAAAAGTGGGCTTAGTTAGTCATGGGACCTACAGCTTAACGTGGAATCCGAACCACGATGTGTCTCTTGTCTCTAACTATAACAGTTTATCGTGACCCCTGTCCCACGTATCACTGTGAGTCCCGTGTGCGAATATGATAGCAAAAACGAATAGATGCAAAAGGCTGAAGGAAGTAAGAGGTTTGCAAAGAGATGCTAAATTGCCAGGAGGTCAGGCTTATCTCTGTCCATTTTAGGTAGTATAGCTAGCGTGATATAGTTAGAAAGTAGTATTGGTATTTATGAGGCGTTCAAACCGTTATTAGTAAATACTCTTACTAAATACTGGTGTAGGTTTCTATCTCTCTATCTATTCTTTCCTATTTCTATCCTAGTTATAATTGACTATATGCTATTCTCTGGTTTGCTTCGGTTAATTAATTACTCTTAGTCGTCGTCGAGTATTAATCTCTTTCTCTAAGTGTAGATTTCTTCTTCATCTTCTTCTTCTCCCTCATCTATCCTTGGGAAACGTGGGAATAATCTGCGTGATCTCCATCCTTCTCTTTGGGCAATTTGGTTGGTTAATTCAACTCCTACTTCATTCTGTGTCTTTTTCTAAGACTTTCCTTACTCTTTTTGCAATTATTCTGTCAAGTGGCTTTATCCTTGCCTCCCTATGCAGGTCTCGTAGTCTTCTTCTTTCTCCAATTCTGGTCTTTGTTATTTAGTAGATAGCTTTGTTTTGGACTCTTTGGAGTCTTAATAGGTTACTTCTCGAGATCGTGTACATCGCGATGGTTGGATAAATAATCGCGGACTGTACTATGGCTTGATAGTTTTTTCTTTTGTTTTTCATGCGTAGGTTAACTAACTTGTATAGTAATGCCAGGCCGCTCTTCCCTCGATTTACCCTCTCAGTTACGTGCTTTTTATAACCTGATTTCGTAATGGTTAGTCCGAGCACCTTACATTCATTGTTGTATCGGTAGCGCTCTCCTTCTACATATACAGCGGATATTTTCCTCCTGTCCACTGGTACCATTTTAAATTTATCCCTGTTGGTTTTAATTTTCTATTTTTCTTCGTTTCTATTAATGCTTCTTATCTGTTCTGCAGTCATCCTTGCTTGCATTGGGCCGTTCCTGTAGAAGCAAAAAATGATTTGAGTGACGTCGTCGGCAAATTGGATGTTCAAGCATCCTTCATTTCTTGATGGTGGGATATCTGCTGTATAGATTCAATAGAGAGCTGGACTCAGACAACCGCCTTGGGGCAAACCCGCAGCGAGCTCAAATATTTCCCCCTGATGTCGTCCTATTTCCACATAAGCACGTCTCTCCATTACATAATCACATAAAATCCTTTCGATCTTGTTGTTCATTCCTAATCTGAATATCTTGAGTTGTATTACCCTTCTGCCATACTTTGTCGAATGCCTTGAACACGTCCTGGCATATGATGTCTACGCTCATTTTTTCTCTCTTTGCTTTCGCTATCTTTTCAAGGATGACTCCAAGTGTCAACTCCGTGCTTCTGTTTTTCCTGAAGCCAAATTGGCAGCTGTTTCTTCGGCCATTATCATCGAGGAATTTGGACAGTCTGTTATTTATTATTTTTTCCAATACCTTACCGATGAAATCTAACAGCGAGACGGGGAAGTAATTACCCACTTGATCTGGGGGTTTTCCCGCCTTTGGTATGAATATCATCTTCGCCACTTACAGTTCATCGGGAAAGTATCCCGTGTTCAAGCACGCATTGAAGACGTTTCTCACTCCCTCCAGTATGTTCCGGGGTGCTTCGATGTAATTTAATCTGGTGAGTCCCGATCTACCTGGGGCTCTCTGTAGGAAGTTCTTTATGGTTTCTTTTAATTCCTTATATGTAATGATTGAGTCTATTCCGTCGTTGTGGTTTCTCATTTCCTCGACAAAGTGGAAGGGGTATGTCCTTTCGATCTCTCCATTGAGTTCGACAACGATCTGATGTTCGAAATCAATGTCATAGTCCTCATTCTCTTCTTCGCTAATTTTCAATACATTTCTCCAGTTCCCTCTGAATAATGCCTCTATTTCTTCCTTATCTTCTAAAATGTTGTTCCCTGCATCCTTAATTTTCATTTTATCCCTTGTTGCCCGAGTCTTCAATCTGTTGATATGTTTCCAAAATTCCCTTGGTGATGTTTCCACATCTATTTTCTCGATGTGCTGATCCCATTTCTTTCTGTTTTTCATAAATTAGTGCTATTAGTTCTCTTTTCTGTCTCCTTAGAAAACGATTTTTAAGGGGTATTTATTCCGCAGGCGGAATAAATACTCCTTAAAATTCGTTTTCTTTCACTTTCTGCCAGATCTTCACTCCACTCATTACATCGATAAAGGAGGTAAGAACATTTCAAAACGCTCCGAAGATGATCGAATAAGATCGAAAGCTTAGCAATTTAGTTTGGTTTTTACCAAACACATTCATTTAAAAAAAGAGATGAATACTGGACAAGTAATCCACCCTTTACAAGATGGAAAAAAAGATAGTTAGAAGAAGAGAAAGTTGCCAAAGGAAATTAATTAAGGCGAAATACATAATGGTCTTCAACAAAATTTGCATTCAAGAAAGACTGCTAGCCAACTACACTAGTATTCATATATGTATGTATATACAGTCATAGACAAAAGTTTCGAGACTACTTTATTTTTTCCTATTAGAAAATTAATAAAACTAATTAAAAGTTGAATTTTGTTTTAGTATCCTAGTATCATAATTTGAACGTGAAATATACCAAAATTTATAGTCTAAACCCATTTTATTAACAAATACTGCCAGTTGATGCGTTCACTAAATATTGAGAATGATGTCCCTTGTTCTTCAGGACTGCTTCAATTCGTTTTGGCATGATGGAGACCAGATTTGTGTTGATATATTGACTGATATTACGCCACTATTGTTAAATAAGCGCCCGAAAACTGCTTCCAATTGGATAGCATCTGTTTATGAACCGCCAGTTAGATTCTCGCCCACAAATTCTCTATTGGGTTCCAATTTGGCTAATTCCCGGGCGAAGGTCCAAAAAGTTTGATGTTATTTTCATCCAAGAACTTTGTTATTGTTTTTGCTTTGTGACAAGTTGCGCCATCATACTGAATAATACAGTTAAAATCTCAAAATTGATCCTGAACTGTTAGGAAAAGTGCCGATGAAGCACATTTTGGTACTATTTTGAGGACATGGCTTAGATAACAAGCAGCCCTTTTCTCATCCTAACGAGGGGTCTCCTAGAAGCTCCAAACAAGCGGAAGGGGACTCCTTAAGAGAATATCCGTTTGCCCCAGTCTTCAACAGTCCATTATTTACAATTTCTACAAAAGTGGAGCATATCTGTAAGGTTCTTCTTGGTGAGATGAGGCTTCTTTGTAGCCCTTTTCGACTTGAGTCCTTTGTCGAAAAGTCTCCACCTCACGCTGATCCATGAAGCGTTCACACCTGCCTCTTTCAAATCGTTAGCATGCTTAGCACTGGAGGAAACCCGACCCTTGAGCTAGGATCTTACCATTTGAAGCTCTTGAGCATCCAGAAGACTTCTTCACATGAGTGTACCAAGTCTTTTTAAAGTCATTAATGATTCTAGAGATTATGTTCATTGATGCAATACCCTTAGCAACTATCTCCTTGCATTTCAGGCCACCCTGGTGCGTAGCAACAATGGTTGTACGCCTTTCTTTGTAAAGAACCACTTTTGAATTTGAAAAGGATTCACTCATTTATTTGTACAAAAACAACTCACGAAACATATTATTCATTTATCCCATATTTGTCATCCTTTTACCCTTTTGATCGAATAGCAAAGCTCCTACAGGGACTGAAGCTCATCTCCTACAGGGACGGAAGCTCATCTTCTACAGAGACTGAAACTCATCTCCTACAGAAACCGAACCAGAGCTCGATTTTGGATTCAGCGAAGGAATGCCGTTTTTTCTTATTATTGTTGAAATGTTAACTTTTTAATAAACTTGCAATCATTTAAATATTAAAATTATTTCTATCACATAAATTTTAAAAAACGAATGTAAAAAATATATATTAGTCTGAAAAATTTTGGTATGACTAGAAGTACAAGAGAGATAAATTGCACATGGATGAGCGCATGGGACAAGAAACCGGCGAGAGAAAGGGATATTAGAGGCCAGAAGATCAAGGAGAGCAAAAGACAACTCAATTAAGCCAATCCAAACTGAGAAGACGACTCTATGTAAACCTGCATACATGCACATATATCGCTTAAATCATAATGTACTATAGACAGTGTAGTACAAGATGAATTATCATTAAGTGAAGGTATTAATTTATGAATTTACAGGTTGTAGGTCAAAAGTATTTCGAGTTTAAGCTAAAAAAAGAAAAAAATATCCAGACGCCACGATTTTACAAGACCGAATGTCCTCGAATGGCAAAGTTGTCGGGACATCTTAAACTTCGACCCGTGTGATTGTTCTGCCGCGAATGCTGATCGACTCTACTATGGAGAGTTCAGTTGCTAACCTCAACACACGGTGTAGTGCAAGATGCGACACTAATTCGATAAACAATTTCGATACTAATTTAGAAGCCTGGGGCCCAAACTATGCAGTCACTGTTTACTTGCTACATACATTGATATAGATGCTATTTGTTTAGACGTGTATAGACTGGGGAACGCAAGGTTTGATTGGTGTGGCGTCGAAGCCGTTTTTGGCTACCGATGACAAGTCACTCCAACCAGTACCTTCAATTTACCACTCACCAAAGGAAAATTCGGCCAGTGACTTCTCAGTCTAAAGCAGTTAAAACGGAAGATGCGGTGGCCTTTGCCACTGTATGGGGACCTAAACACAGTCGCGGCAGTTGGGGTGGGTATGTGGGAGGGTCTGGATGCCTGGCAGTGCCGGTGTGGGAAAATTCATCATCGCTTCGAAGAGGATCCGAAGCGCGAAGGACAGCTGCTTTTTGTCGTCTCAATGCCAGGATTGGTGGAGGCTGCTCACCTTGGATCTTGCAACGCCTCACCACCCGCGGCATTGTTTCAGACGTTCTCTCATCACCACCCTCTTTAGAGGTTTACTTCTGTACTCATCTCTACTCTGTGCAGTGCCTCGTTTCTTCTTGCATCACCACACTGAGCTCTGGTTATATCCCCTTGTACATCACCACCTTGAACTCCCTTTTATCATCTCCACTCTTGGCACTGTCTCTCTTCTTAGCTGAATAAAACCAAGACCGGACCCTGATCTTGTCCACCCTTTTGTTGGAGGGAGAATCCCTCCCTCCCCCCCATCTCTCTCTCTCTCTCTCTCTCTCTCTCTCTCCTTCTCTCTCTCTCTCTCTCTCTATATATATATATATATATATATATATATATATATATATATATATATATATATATATATATATATATATATATATATAAACATTTTAAAGTGTCGGGTTACTATCCCCCCTCCCTTCCTTTCCCCTCCAAAGGGTGTGTTTGATGGTTGACATGGCAACAGAAGCTCAAGACAGGATTTGCGCCTTTAACGCCCATACCCGTCTGTCACTTGTCGCGAAGCTGATCATTAAAGGCTTTCTAGGGGCGGGAGAGCGGGATAGGAGGCTTTGGGCAGTGGGGGGGGTGGGGGGGAGGTCAGGGAGGTCGAGAATTGGAATGACACGAGGTGCCCCAAGGAAGAAAGTAGATGGGTCTTGAAAAGCTCGATGGGCGAAATATAAATCAAAGAGATGTATCTCTTTCTTTATTTCTCTCGTTTGCTTTCTTTTTCTATCACGCGCTTTTTCTTTTCTCTCGTTCCTTTTCTTGTTCTCTTTCTCTTTCTTTTTCTCATTCTCTTTCTTTTTCTCTCACGTTCTCTATTTCTTTTCATTCATTCTCTTTCTCTTTCTTTTTCCCTCGATCTTTTCATTTTTTCTCACTGTCTCCCTTCCTTTTTCTCTCCTTCTCTTTCTTTTACTCTCCTTCTTTTTTTTCCGCTTTCATTCTTATTCTTGCGCGCTCTTTCTTTTCTTTATTTCTCTTTTCTCTCATTTTTCTTGCTTTTTCTCTTAATTTATTGCGTTCTCTTTCTATCTTACTTTTTCTCTCGTACCCTCTTTCTTTTCTCGCCTTCTATTTTATCTTTTTGTTCTCCAGCTCCTTTTCTTTTTCTCTCGTTATCTTTCCTTTTGTCTCGCATTTCTGTCGCTCTCGCTCTTCATTTTCTCTCGTTATCTCGTCTCTCCTTTTCCCTAGCTCTTTATTATTCTCTCTCGCTCTCTCTTTCTTTTTCTCACGCTCTCTCTTACTTCTTTTCTTTTCTCTCGATCTCTCTTTCTCATTTTCTTTTCTCTCACTCTCGCTTCCTCATTTCTTTTTCTCTCGCTCTCTTTTTCTTTTCTCTCGTTCTCTTTAAACTTTCTTTTTCTCTAACTTCTTTTTTTTTCTCGAACTTCTTTTCTTTTTCTGTAGCTCCTTTTCTTTTACTCACGTTGTCTTTCTTTCTTTAGTTCCGTTTATATTCTCTCGTTGTCTCTTTTTCTGGAGCGCCTTTTCGTGTTCTCTCATTTTCTATTACTCTCTCTCTCTCTCATTCTTTTCTCTCGTTCTCTCGTCTTTTGTTCTCTAGCTCTTCATTATTCTCTCGCTTTTTCCTTCTTTTTTTACTTGTGGTCTTTTTGTTTCGCGTTCTCTTTCTCTTTTTCTATCGTATCCTCTTTCTCTTTTTATTTTTCTTCAGCGTTCTCTTTCTTTTTTCCTTTTTCTTTCGCGTTCTCTTTCTCTTTTTCTATCGTATCCTCTTTCTCTTTTTATTTTTCTTCAGCGTTCTCTTTCTTTTTTCCTTTTTCTTTCGCGTTCTCTTTCTCTTTTTCTATCGTGTACTCTTTCTCTTTTATTTTTCTTTCGCGTTCTCTTTCTTTTTTCCTTTTTCTTTCGCATTCGCTTCCTGCTGTTCTTTTTCTTTCGCGCTTGTTTTCTGTTTTCTTTTTCTTTCGCGTGCGCTTTCTCCTTTTCTTTTTCTTTCGCGTTCGCTTTCTCCTTTTCTTTTTTCTAGCATTCGCTTTCACCTTTTATTTTTCTCTCGCGTTATCGTTCTACTTTTCTTTTTCTCTCTCGTTCTCTTTCACCTTTTTTTCTCTCGAATTCTCTTTCTCCTATTCTCTTTCTCTCGTGTTCTCTTTTTCTTTTATTTTTTTCTCGCGTTTTCTTTCACCTTTTCTTTTTCTCTCGCATTCTGTTTCCCCTTTTCTTTTTCTCTCGCGTTCTCTTTCACATTTTCTTTTTCTCTCGCATTCTCTTTAACCTTTTCTCTTTCTCTCGTGTTCTCTTTCTCATTTTCTTTTTCTCTCGCATTCTCTTTCACTTTTTCTTTTTCTCCCGCGTTCTCTTTCACCTTTTTCTTTTTCTCTCGCGTTCCCTTTCTCCTTTCCTTTTTCTTTTGTGTTCTCTTTATCCCTTGCTCTTTCTCTCGTGTTCACTTTCTCCTTTTCTATTTCTCTTGCGTTCTCTTTCTTTTTCTCTTTCTTCTTTTCTTTTTCTCTCGAGTTCTCTTTCACCTCTTCTTTTTCTCTCGCGTTCTCTTCTTTTCTTTTTCTCTCGCGTTATCTTTCTCCTTTCCTTTTTCTCTCGCTTTCTTTTTCACCGTTTCTTTTTCTCTCGCGTTCCCTTTCTCCTTTCCTTTTTCTTGTGTGTTCTCTTTCTCACTTGCTCTTTCTCTCGTGTTCACTTTCTCCTTTTATATTTCTCTTCCGTTATCTTTCTTTTTCTCTTTCACCTTTTCCTTTTCTCTCGCGTTCTCGTTCTCCTTTTCTCTTTCTCTCGCATTTGCTTTCTCCTTTTCTTTTTCTCTCGCGTTCTCTTTCTCCTTTTCTTTTTCTCTCGCGTTTTGTTTCACCTTTTCTTTTTCTCTCGCATTCTCTTTCTCCTTTACTCATTCTCTGATGTTTACTTTCTACTTTTCTTTTTTTCTCGCATTCTCCTTCTCCTTTTCTTTTTCTCTCGCGTTCTCTTTCTCCATTTCTCTTTCTCTCCTGCATTTTCTTTTCTTCTCGCGTTTTCTTTCTCCTTTTCTCTTTCTCTCGTGTTATCTTTCTCCTTTTCCTTTTTTTCGCGTTCTCTTTCACCTTTCTTTTTCACTCACGTTCTTGTTCTCCTTTTCTCTTTCTCTCGTATTCTCTGTCTCATTTTCTCCCTCTTTTTTTTACTCCCCTTCTTTTTCTCCATTTCTTTATCTCTCGCATTATCTTTCTCGTTTTCCTTTTCTCTCGCGTTCTCTTTATCTTTTTCTTTTTCTCTCGAAAAAGAAAAAGATCGCTGACCTGAAGACGAATAAGTCCCCTGGACCGGACGGGTTTCTACCCAAGGTGTTGAAGGAAGTGTGCGATGAAGTATCACGACATCTGTGCGCTATCTTTAACATGTCAATCCGGACCGGATGAGTTCCTAGAGACTGTCGTGAGGCGGAGGTGACTCCGATCTTCAAGAAAGGAGACCGTAGGCAACCGTCTACTACCGATCTATCAGTCTGACTTTGATAGTCGGTAAACTCTGGAAAGCATCATGGTGGACAAAGTGACGTCGTATTTAGAGTCAAAGCTGCTACTGAGGAGTTCCCAGCACGGCTTCCGAAGGCAACGGTCATGCCTGACGAACCTTGTGGAATTCTTCCACTTCGTGTTCAAGGAGCACGATTGGACAAGGTGGTGAATGTGGTGTACCTAGACTTTCAGAAAGCCTTTGATAAGGTACCACACCGCCGCCTTCTCCGGAAAGTGCGAGCGCTGGGCATAGACGGAAAAGTAGCCGGCTGGATAGAGAACTGGCTAAGTGGCAGAAGGCAACGGGTGGTGGTGAATGGACAGGCTTCTGAGTGGGTGTCCGTTAGTAGCGGAGTGCCTCAAGGTTCTGTCCTGGGACCACTACTATTCATGATCTACGTCAACGACATGGACGGTGACATGGTTGCCAAGATTTCCCAATTTGCCGACGATACCAAGCTTGGTATGAACGTTGCAAAGGATGGAAATACTGCCCGCCTGCAGGAAGATCTTGGGAAGATTCGGGAGTGGTCGGACACGTGGCAAATGCCTTTTGACGTGGGGAAATGCAAAGTGATGCATATCGGCCACCGAAACCCCCAATCACGGTATATCCTTAAGGGCACTGCTCTCGAACGCACTGATACCGAGAAGGACTTGGGTGTAACAATCACTAGTGACCTCAAGTTCTCGAAACAGTGCATTGAGGCAGAGAAAAAGGCCCAAAGGATGCTAGGCTATATTAAGCGCCAGTTTGGTTATCGGAACCAGGAGATTGTACTGTGCCTGTACAACTCACTTGTCCGCCCGCACCTGGAGTATGCCGTACAATTTTGGAGTCCTTCATTTCGAAAGGACATCGCAAGGGTGGAACGCGTACAAGCTAGGGCAACCAAACTGATTCCCTCTATCCGACATAAAAGTTATGAAGATAGACTAAGGGAATTAGATCTGTTCTCGCTGGAAACCCGTAGACTGCGTGGTCAGCTCATCGAAGTTTTCAAAATACTTCGAGGGTTCAACAATGTTGACTACCGGGATATTTTCACACTGAGTGAGAACAGAACGCGCAATCACGGCTTCAAACTTGAACTGAAGCGTTACAACCATAATCTGTGTGGAAATTTTTTCACCTACAGTATCTGCGGTAAGTGGAACGCACTTCCATTGGAAGTTGTCAACAGTGAATCTGTTGACCAGTTCAAGTCAAGACTAGACAAAGTCTTGAAAAGTGGCTGTTTAGGGACGCAAAACACTTGAGCAGCCATGTGCCTGTTCGATTGCTAGTGCAAAGGTACCCTCCTTGAATGGACCGTAAGGTCTCCTTGGGTACTTACTTTCCTTGTTACTCGTTCGCTTTCTCTTTTTTCTTTTCTCTCTCGTTCTCTTTTACCTTTTCTTTTTCCATAGCTTTCACTTTCTTTTTTACTCGTGTTCTCTTTCTCCTTTTTTTCCTTCTGCGTTTTTTTCACCCTTTCTTTTTCTCTCTCGTTTTCGTTCGCCTTTGCTCTTTCTCCCGTGTTCTCTTTTCCTTTTCTTTTTTCTCGTGTTCTCTTTCTCCTTTTCTTTTTCCCTCGTGTTCTCTTTTTGCCTTTTCTTTACCTCTCGCGTTCTCTTTCTCCTTTACTCTTTCTTTCGTGTTCTCTTTCACCTTTTCTTTCTTTCCCGCGTTTTCTTTCTCCCTTTCTTTTTTCTCGCATTCCTTTTCTCCATTTCGTTTTCTCTCGCATTCTCTTTCTCCTTTTCTTTTTCTCTCGCGTTCTCTCTCTATCTTTTTTCTCCCATTCTTTTTCTCCATATATTTATCTCTCGCATTCTCTTTATCCTTTTCTTTTTCTCTCGCGTTCGCTTTCTCCTTTTCTTTTTCTTTCCGTTTCTCTTTCACCCTTTCTTTTTCTATTGCTTTCACTTTTTCCTTTTCTCTTTTACTCGTGTTCTCTTTCTCCTTTTTTCCTTCTGCTTTTTTTCACCCTTACTTTTCTGTCTCGTTTTCTTTCACCTTTACTCTTTCTTTCGTGTTCTCTTTCACCTTTTCTTTTTTCCCGCGTTCTCTTTCTTCCTTTCTTTTTTCTCGCATTTCTTTTCTCCATTTCGTTTTCTCTCGCATTCTCTTTCTCCTTTATTTTTCTCTCGTGTTCTCTGTCTCCTTTACTGTTTCTCTCGTGTTATCTTTTACCTTTTTTTTCTCTCGCGTTCTCTTTCTCGCTTTCTCTTTTTTTTCTCCTATTCCTTTTCTCCATTTCTTTATCTCTCGCATTCTCTTTCTCGTTTTCCTTTTCTCTCGCGTTCTCTTTATTCTTTTCTTTTTCTCTCGCGTTGCTTTCTCTTTTTCCTTTTTCTCTCGCGTTCTCTTTCACCTTTTCTGTTTCTATCGCTTTCACTTTCTCTCGTGTTCTCTTTCTCCTTTTTTTCCTTCTACGTTTTTTTCACCCTTTCTTTTTCTCTCTCGTTTTATTTCGCCTTTGCTCTTTCTCCCGTCCTCTTTTCCCTTTCTTTTTCTCACGTTCTCTTTCTCCTTTTCTTTTTCTCTCGTGTTCTCTTTCTATTTTTCTTTATCGCTCGCGTTCTTTTTCACCTTTTCCTTATCTCTCGCGCTCTCTTTCTCCTTTGCTTTTTCTCTCGCGTTCTCTTTCTCTTTTCTTTTTCTCTCGCATTCTCTTTCTCCATTTCGTTGTCTCGCCTTCTTTTCTCCTTTTCTGTCCTCTCGCGTTCTCTTTCACTTTTTCTTTTCTCTCGCGTTTTCTTTTCTCCATTTCGTTTTCTCGCGCATTCTCTTTCTCCTTTTCTTTTTCTCTTGCGTTCTCTTTCTCCTTTTCTCTTCTTTAGTGTTCTCTTTCACCCTTTCTTTTTTCTTGCCTTCTCTTCCCCTTTTTTACATTTTCCTTTCCCCTTTTCTTTTCTTCACCCGTTTCCTTTTACCTTTCTTACTCTTTATCACTTTTCCGTTTCTATATCCTTCTTTCTTTTCGTTTTTCTTTTCCTTTCATATTTTTCCTCCTTTAATTCTTTTCTTTTCTTTCCTTTTTATTTTACCTTTATTCTATTTTCATTTCATTTCCTTTTCTTTGTCTTTTCATTCTCCTTTTTCATTCATTTTTTGTTTCTTTTTCTTTTCCTCTTTTAATATATTATTTTATTTTTCATCTTTCTTTTCTTCTCTTTCCTTTTCATTTTCTTTACTTTTATTCTATTTCCCTTTCATTCCCCCTTTTTCTCTTTTTTATGTTTCTTTTATTTTATTTTTCTTTTATTTTACATTTATTTTTATTTCATTTTATATTTTATTTTATCTTATATTATTTCTGCCCTTTCTTTCTTCCATTTTTTTCTTTCAGCCCTTTCTTCCCTTTCTTCCCTTTCCTCCTTGGATTCCCTTCTATTTGAAACCGCCTCGAAGTGGAGTGTTGGGGAAGGGGGGGAGCTTTTAGTTTAAGTACATGTGCTCTTTTTTGCGAATTTGTTCGTTCAAGTTCGTCTGGTTGAGTGCCTGCGCTCTTTGTACGAACTTTATCTAAATAAATCATCATAAAAGTCCAGCAAATAAATAAACACTTTCTTTTTTTTAATGTATCGTGAAAATGAAAGGAGAAAAGGTAAAATCCTTCGAATTGAAAGGAAAAATCGAAATTATATTACCAAAAATTCGCTGTCGATTTTAAAAGCCAAAATTTCAATTTCGTTAAAAAATTATGGGTTTAAAATTGGGGGAGGACCGGTCTTACCAATTATGAGAGTTTAAGCTCAACCCAAGTAGATTGGAAATAAGGGAGGGCAGGCAACTCTTCTAAAATACTTTCCTTTCCAATTTTGGAACCTCTCGATTACCTTGTGATTTGGGGTCCTGAGATGGCACGTAAGAAATTTTGGAAGCTCCCAATTCACAACTCGACAATTTTAGAAGAAATGATGAAATATTAATGTTTGCCATTTATGTGATGTTGTAATGACTTAAATAAATGGTAATCAGATGAATCAAGGTCCCGTGAATATTAGAGGATGAGGAAGAACTTCCCAACCTTACACAATTATATTTTCTTGGGTCAAACGTACCACGTGTGAACGTGTATGATCATAAAGAAGGACGCCCATTCGATTGACCAATTAAGGATGTTTTTGTACAAAAGTTTACTGTAAACGTTGCGATTGTTGACCACACACGTTAGATTAAATAGGAAGCAATATTCGCACGTTGTAAACGTTGTCATTCAGAGAGCTCATATGACACCCAAACACAATTTTAGTAGCTTACAAATCATATAGGCATTGGTAGCTTAAAAGATGTCTAGGCATCACTAGCCCAAAAGAGTCCTGGGCATCGCTAACTTAAAAGAGTCCTAGAAATCGTTAGCTTAAAAGTGTCTTAGGCATTGCTAGCTTAAAAGATCTCTAGGCATCGCTAGCTTAAAATAGTCCTAGGAATTGTTAGCTTAAAAGAGTCTTAGGTATTGCTAGCTTAAAAGATGTCTAGGCATCGCTAGCTTAAAAGAGTCCTGGGCATCGCTAACTTAAAAGAGTCCTAGGAATTGTTAGCTTAAAAGAGTCCTAGGAATCGTTAGCTTAAAAGTGTCTTAGGCATTGCTAGCTTAAAAGATCTCTAGGCATCGCTAGCTTAAAAGAGTCCTAGGAATTGTTAGCTTAAAAGAGTCTTAGGCATTGCTAGCTTAAAAGATGTCTAGGCATCGCTGGCTTAAAAGAGTCCTAGGCATCGCTAACTTAAAAGAGTCCTAGGAATTGTTAGCTTAAAAGATGTCTAGGCATCGCTGGCTTAAAAGAGTCTTAGGCATCGCTAACTTAAAAGAGTCCTAGGAATTGTTAGCTTAAAAGAGTCTTAGGCATTGCTAGCTTAAAAGATGTCTAGCCATCGCTAGCTTAAAAGAGTCCTAGGCATCACTAACTTAAAAGAGTCCTAAAAATTGTTAGCTCAAAAGATGTCTAGGCATCGCTGGCTTGAAAGAGTCCTAGGCATCGCTAACTTAAAAGAGTCCTAGGAATTGTTAGCTTAAAAGAGTCTTAGGCATTGCTAGCTTAAAAGATGTCTAGACATCGCTAGCTTAAAAGAGTCCTAGGAATTGTTAGCTTAAAATTGTCTTAGGCATTGCTAGCTTAAAAGATGTCTAGGCATCGCTGGCTTAAAAGAGTCCTAGGCATCGCTAACTTAAAAGAGTCCTAGGAATTGTTAGCTTAAAAGAGTCTTAGGCATTGCTAGCTTAAAAGATGTCTAGACATCGCTAGCTTAAAAGAGCCCTAGGAATTGTTAGCTTAAAATTGTCTTAGGCATTGCTAGCTTAAAAGATGTCTAGGCATCGCTGGCTTAAAAGAGTCCTAGGCATCGCTAACTTAAAAGAGTCCTAAGAATTGTTAGCTCAAAAGATGTCTAGGCATTGCTAGCTTAAAAGATGTCTAGGCATCGCTAGCTTAAAAGAGTCCTAGGAATTGTTAGCTTAAAAGAGTCTTAGGCATTGCTAGCTTAAAAGATGTCTAGGCATCGCTGGCTTAAAAGAGTCCTAGGCATCGCTAACTTAAAAGAGTCCTAGGAATTGTTAGCTTAAAAGAATCTTAGGCATTGCTAGCTTAAAAGATGTCTAGGCATCGCTAGCTTAAAAGAGTCCTAGGAATTGTTAGCTTAAAAGAGTCTTAGGCATTGCTAGCTTAAAAGATGTCTAGGCATCGCTGGCTTAAAAGAGTCCTAGGCATCGTTAACTTAAAAGAGTCCTAGGAATTGTTAGCTTAAAAGAGTCCTAGGCATTGCTAGCTTAAAAGATGTCTAGGCATCGCTAGCTTAAAAGATTCCTAGGAATTGTTAGCTTAAAAGTGTCTTAGGCATTGCTAGCTTAAAAGATCTCTAGGCATCGCTAGCTTAAAAGAGTCCTAGACATCGCTTGCTTAAAAGAGGCCTAGGCATCTCTAGCTTAAAAGAGGCCTAGGCATCGCTAGCCTGCAAAAATCCAGGCAAAGGCCTAGACATTACTAGAGTTATCTTTAAATGGCTCGCAGTAAATTTTGAACAATTTAAATAATTCAAAGAGCTATTTTCATTTCTTCTAAAAGCGTCATTGACTTTTTGACAACTTAATAATACCTTTCCAATGGAATTCTTGAATCCCTGTAAATTAATCATAAGAAAATGAGTCTTTCATAAATCCCCTCCAAAGCTCCGTTCCGAAAGCGAGCAGATCGTTGTCATTAGGTCACATTGGAGAAGAAGATTGGTAAATGATTCGACCTTGCTGCAAGTGAAAGAAGGTGTTAAACATCTTTTTGTAGAAACTTAAATTACTCTTAGTCTTATGTCTTCTTGAAAGTTCACTCTTAGTTTCATAAAATCGTTAGTAATGATAATTAACTAATTACTTGATCAATTATTGGGTAATTATTGTCTGTGTACGCGTTTTTTAGGACCTACGAATGCGTTCGTAGTGTGGAACGTTCGTATTTTGGGGCGCCTGTTTGTTCGTATGGTTTCTCAAGTAGCACCATGTAATGGGTTATAAATCTAGGTTCGAATTTAATAGGCCTACCTAATGGGTTTGATCACAATGTGCCTATCTAATAGACTTAATCTCAATGTGATAACCTAATGGGTTCGATCATGGGAGTGAGCTTACACGATAGGTTCGATCGCAGTGGGAGGGGGGGGGGCTATAACTGGACCTCCCCGTATTGCAGGGGAGCTGTCATATGATGTTAAATTACCACCACGGAGATAAGCATCGGAGGTTGTTGATGGGTGGCAAAACCGATATCCTAACAACCTCTCGAGAGTGGTGGGGTCTGGAACAAGTACCTGACATCCCCAAAGTACCCCGTTTGTTTCATCAATTCTCGACTACAACCTTTAACTCACCAAGAACTACCCAATGTCCATACTTTCCGTCAAGACGAAAACGCTCGAAATCATATTTTATTTTCCTTCGGGTCATTTCCATCTTTGATCTCACATGGGATTAATATGAGCTTCTTACCCACAATAGCAAGTTTGTGCGGGTACACAACTGTGAGCCGAGATCTCTATAATCACGCCTGTCAATCTCGTCAATTGAAAGGTTGTAAATAGTACCGAATTAATGACATTTATTGTGGTATCTAATTTACAATCGCCATAGAATTTGTTATAAAAAAAAACACAAACAAAAATACTTTTGGCCCAAATTCCTTGGTCAGGGTTCGAACCGCTATTGATTTTAAGTAAATAATTGTCTCTGCCTTGAACTCTGGGGATCTGATTCTTCGAGTAGATTGAGGTGGTATTTTGCAGATCGGTGGGAAACCCGTTATTTATTTTTTGTGTGGTGGTGGTGGTGGTATGTGCGGTTGTGTGTTTGTGTGTGGAGGGGTGAGGGGTATTCGCGAGGTCTGTCAGATTTTGTAATAATTCACCGGTTTGTTCAACCATTTGATTCACCCGTGGCCATCGACAATGAGTGGTGGTAATTAAGGACACTAAGATCGGATGATGGCCTGTTTTGGTACACAAACAAATCTTGTGTTTGCCCCCCTCCTCCCTCCGCGCCCCTATTTTGTTTGTGTTTGTGCATTTTGGTCCGCCTCGAAATGTCGTGTCATTCGAAAGTAAAAATTAAAATCGCTGGAGCGATTTGTTATTGTTGTTTTGTTTTTTTGTTTGTGATTGTTTAGTTTTTTGTGTGTTTGTGGTGTTCAGCAGTCATGTTTTCTCGGGTCGTTTGTATTTGCATTCACTCCTTCGTTACGGGGTCAATATTATCTGTGTCGCTCATGAATTTGTGAAATTATAAGTAATTAAAAAGCGTCTGAGACAGATTAGACACCCTGTATTTTCCAGGAATTTTCACTTCCCTAACTTCACCGCTTTACCAATCTCTTTCCAAGGACTTTTTCTTGCCGATGCCTTGTTAGTTTTCGTTAGGGGGAGAGGGGCACTTTTCGATCCTAGCACCCCCTTGTCTTCAGAGTCTTGAACGAACTAGTGTTTCTTAGCGCGAACCAACGAGGGCATGGCCTGCAGATACTCTAAGAATTTATATGAAAAAGAAAGAGGTGAAACTAGTGGGAAGTGAAAATGTGTGGAAGATATATAGCCGCAGATCCCCTGCTGGCAATGAGGCAAGGAGGGCACGCAGTCCTACAGATGTCAACTGTAGCATGCTGGCCCGTGCTATACCCGATATCCTGTAGCGGTGCGATTGAACGCCGCTATGAATGCCCCGGCGAGTGAGTGGATGTGTGGCAGGAGTGAAATCCCTGTCACACTTGAAACTTAGTGTGCCTTCAAAGGGGTGTCAGCTGTAACAGGAAGTAGCATGCTGTAGCTGGCATCTGGAGACTGGGGGGCCCTCCCTACCCCCAATGCCTTCAGAGGATTTGGGGTTATATATGTATCTTACACACATTTTTACTTTCTCCATCTTCACCACTTTCTTTTCAGATAAGTTCTTAAAAAATAAAAAAATTCGATGATAGATGCTCTCGTTGGTTACACCCGAATGATCCCAGTGAACACGATAGACATGTAGGCTCTACTCAACTGGTTAGAACATATCAAAATTATCACCACATGAATACAACCAAAATATCCAAATTATAATTATACGAATAAGCCAAATGGTTCCTGTTTGAATATGTACATCAAATGTGCCATACTGATCCCCGTAACAATACACCAAGGTGATCAAAATGATCATTTTCAGGATAAAACGAAAGTGTTAGTATCGACCTACCCCGACATAAAGGAGGGATGGTCTTTACTGGTCAATAAAGGGCTTTAGGGTAGGCAACCAACTCAGATTGATTGTTTTGGAAAAATTAAATGCCTCCCCATATACGTTTTGAGACGAGTTGAGTCCAAATTCTCTTGTAAGATGGTGGTTAGTTGTAGAAAAGGATAAAAGATAAACTTAATATTTGAAAATAAGCTGTCAAAGTTTGATAACATAACATAACATAACATAATTTCACGGATGACAAAAGCCACAAGGGCCTATCAAAGGTCATCCGCCTCCGTCAAAACCCACCCACAAAAAGCACCATCACCAGGGAAAGACAAAATCAAAGTCCCCCACAATATAATATAAAGCGAATTTGCAGAGAGGCTGCACGTTGGAGTCTGAAATGGATATGATTGATTTGAAAGTACATGCAAGTGAACCAAAGTTTCTTACAATGCAAATTATTTGAGAGTATCAGGTTACACCCTGCAAAATAATGAAGCTAAGAATTTGCCTGATTCCATGAAAGAGCCTAAATTAACTTATTGTTAATTAAAAAGCACTTTACAAATATTATTCTTAACAAGAGACAAATTAATTGAGATAGGTGAGATGCGAAAGGAAACGGACGCCGCAATTCCTTTCATGTTTGCATTAAAGTACTCGCCAAAACACGACACAGCAAGAGCGTCTGCTTCCAATGGTGACTCTTGACACTCGCCTTTGAAATTATGTAACTAAGAAGATACCTCTCTTAATCCCATGTTTCTAAATGGGCTTCCATCCCAACCACCCCCAAACAGAAGAAAGGGGCGGGAAGCGTAACCTCATTAAGAATTTCCCCTTTCAGCAGAAAACAAAAAAGTGCAGCCGCGATGATAGCTCTCTGCCGACCACCTAATTATCGTATTTCAACAACACAATTCTAAGCACTGACCGAAGATCCTTAAGCAGAAAAGGGATACCCAGACACGTTAAAAGTAGACGGACAAAAGGTGGTCGACAGACGAAAGAAGACCAGATAAACGAAAGAGGGAAGGGAGAAATCCATCGGTCGAAATTTTTTACAACCTTCCTTCAGGAAAAGGTTTTATGCTTAAACGATCTTAATGATCACATGATTTACGCCCCCCCCCCCCTCCTTTTGGTATTTTTTAATTTTTTAGTTAAATCCCCTTTCTAGCTAGTGAAAGGAGGGCAAGATAGACGAAAGAGAGAAGGGGGAAATCTTTCGGTCGAAAATATTTTTCTAGCAGAAGTGATCAGAATGATTACTGTAAGGAATGGACCAAAATGATCACAAAATGCACCCAATGCTCATATACGCAACTGATCATCATTTTATGTTCCCAAATGTTCAGAATGATCACTGAGCGAATATACCCATTATTATAATACGGCCAGTTGATCATCATAATTACTATATGAATACACCCAAGTTATAAACATAGTCTGTATATGAAAACAGTCCATTGATTAGAACGATCGTTATATAAAATGATACAAACCTCACCTCCTGGGCATGGGCCGGGCCGATCACTCCTGTGCTCTCTCTCCAATTAAATCTATCTATTACTCTATTTTTCTTCTATTTAAATGTTTGAAAATTTACGTGTGTATGCATATGTGAGAGTACTTGTGTGCGTATGTGTGTATTCTAATTTCCCTAAGTTGACTAAAGGAGAATTATCGGAGAAGTTTAATAAAAAAAAGGAATCGTTGCGATTTCTCGCTTGAATTGGGATTTAAACTTCTTTGCCTGGCACAAATCACTTAACACACACCGCACATGGTCGCATACATAGACACTCACATGCCCTCAGATGCGCACACGCATTCTTGCATACATAGACTCGCATACTTACTCGCATTCATATTCTCGCAGACGTATATACACAGACGCTCACAGGCACTCTCATACCGATACACACTACGTATTCTCGCATACACGCAAATTATCGAATAGCACACCTTCGCATACTTACATACATAGCCTCGCATATATTTGCATGCACATAAGCTTTTTCAAATGCACAAGCAATCACATGTTTGCATACAAATACACATACATTTTCCAATACACGCAAACTATTGCATACATACACTCACACTCCCGCCTACATACATTCATACACTACCGCATAAACACACTCATACACTCCCGCATAACCACACTCATACACTCTCGCATACACACACGCAGAGTCATGCACTCCGGCCTAAAATACTCAAATACATACTCATGAAATCTGCATACACACACACCTGAATATACACACACGTACTCTCGCATACACATGACTGAATATAAACACGTGCACCCCCACATACACACACTTCTGCATATACCCACATACACTCCTTCATACACACGCACGCACTCCCGCATTAGTGAATAAGAGACGTTGGTGGAGAGGCGCGCGACCGTACATGTGCGTGTGCCGGGGGGGGGGGTTAGGCTTTATTTTTCTTACCCCGGTAAGGGGGGCGGAAGGAGAACAACGAGGGCGGGGTGCAAGAGAGGGTCGGACCCAGGGTGGCATCAACTGGAAATGGGGGAGTCGGGGGGGGTGTCAATCTTAAATAAAGTTCATGTTGTTGTTTCCCTAAAATTAAGAAGCACTAACGAGGGCATCCGTGCTATAAGGAAACCTGAGGGGAGGGTTTCGGGAGGAAAGTGGTGGAGCGCCACGAAAGGAGCTTTAGCCCTCCCCCCCCCTATCCTCTCTTTCTCCCTTCCTTTTATTTTATTTTCTGACTTTTAGTTAGTTATTTCTTTCAAATTTCTTTCTTTCTTGTAATTTCGTTCTTTATTTGATTTGATTTGATTTTTTATTGTAATTCTTTCTTGTAATTTCCTTTTCTTCCATGTTTTTTTTTCTTTTCTTCGCTTTCCTTTCTTCTCCCCCTCCCCTCTCTTTCGCTTTCTCTCGCATTCCTACTTCCAAACATGTCTGTTCTCCACAAGGTCGAAAGAGAACAGAGGTGGGCGGCAGATTTTGGAGGAGAGTTGCGTACCCCTCCGCCCCCTCATAACTTGTGCCTCACGTCGTTTACCATACGATTTCACTTCCCCAACTTCACCACTTTCAGTAGCTAGTTTTGAAAACTATTCGACAAAGATGGTCTCGTGAGTTTTCGCTATAATAATAATAATAATAATAATAATAATAATAATAATAATAATAATGATAATAATAATGATAATAATAATCTTAATAATAATATACTACTACTAATAAATTATCATAATAAATAATATTCTTAATAATAATCATAATACTTAATAATAATCAGAATAATGGTAATATAAATAATCCTAATAATAATAATAATGTGTGTCTGTGAAAGATCCGCCTGAGAGTGGTTCGGAGAAAGCGTCTGTCCCCGGCGGTCCTTAACGACGATTTCTTCCAGGATAAGCGGAAAGGAAAGGGAGAGTTGCGAGCGGCGTGTGCACGCACCCAAGGCGGAGCTTCACCGGCGTGCACATAAACGCACCGAGGGTGTGCATGTGCATCATGGCCCTTGGGGGGAATTTAGTATTTTAGGGTACTTGCTCTTCAATTAAGTACTTGTTCGTGGAAGGGATCGAATCCTTGGTCTTACGGCGAAGTTAAGCCACGTTGGGTGTGGTTAGTCACCGGATGGGAATCCCGATTTGGATCGATTTGAGGAGGCGGTTTGGGTTCGAATCCTACTGAGATAGGCATTAGACAGTGTGAATCGGTGGTCACCCCCCGCCCCCCGCCCATCCCTTACAACACAGGCCACACAGACTATACACAATGAACACAAAACCAATAACACACACGCGACACAGCATACACATACGCCCCCCCAATAACTACACACGCACACAACACACGCATAGACCCATACGCACACAACATAGACATCCCGCCGGCGTGCACATAAACGCACCGAAGGTGTGCATGTGCATCATGGCCCTTGGGGAGAATTTAGTATTTTAGGGTACTTGCTCTTCAATTAAGTACTTGTTCGTGGAAGGGATCGAATCCTTGGTCTTACGGCGAAGTTAAGCCACGTTGGGTGTGGTTAGTCACCGGATGGGAATCCCGATTTGGATCGATTTGAGGAGGCGGTTTGGGTTCGAATCCTACTGAGATAGGCATTAGACAGTGTGAATCGGTGGTCACCCCCCGCCCATCCCTTACAACACAGGCCACACAGACTATACACAATGAACACAAAACCAATAACACACACGCGACACAGCATACACATACGCCTCCCCCAATAACTACACACGCACACAACACACGCATAGACCCATACGCACACAACATAGACATCCGCCCACAGCGGCACACTTACGCGGAGGCTTGGGGGAGCGGGGGAGAGAAAGTTTCAATTGGGCCGCTTTAATTAAATGGGGGTTGCGATCGCCTTAATTGGACCCCCTCAATGGACCTTTAATTACGTCCATTTGCGTGGTGGTAATGTTACCGCTCCCACATGCAGGGCAGGAGGGGGGATCTGTTGCTGTTGTTGTTGTTTATTTAAAAATAAAAAGCAAAAAACAACGAGGGTATCACTACTCCATACTTTAAAAATACCTACAGAGAATGGGGTCACTTGATGAAGGGGAGGGGGCGATGTGTGCCCTCCCCAATGCCCCAATTTGTCGCCTCTTTTGGTTAAGTCCTCTTCCTTCAACTCCCAAAACTTCACCGTTTTTTATGAGCCTTTAGAAATTACTTAAAAATGGCCTCATTGTTTATCGCTTTTTGTAATATGTATAAATTTTGTTTTTATTCCTACCCCTCAGGAATGCGACAATACTAATAGTAATAATAATAAAATTAATAGTAATAATAAATCGTAGCAAGAAAGCAAATGAAAGCAATCTCCCCTCTTCTCCTGTCTCCCGGAGCGCCCGCCCCCCCTTTGTGGTGTGGGCGGGAGAATTACGTAAGTCCTTTCGGCACATTAATTTGTCTCTTTCAGGAACTTGAACAGTCCTGGGGTCGTGAGAATTCTTGACCCATTCGTGGATACATGGTTAACGCCCACCCTTTTAAGCCGATAGGTCAGGGGTTCGAACTCATTGGAAAATGTTGGGATTTGTCGATAAAATTCTATTAAATAAACCTCTCGTCCCCCTCCCGGGGGGAAGTAAATTTGGGTGGGTTCCCCATTAATTCTAGTCTTTCCAATGTCTACGTCCTTCCCTCCTTTCATTTTTCCTTTCCTATATTTCTTTCTTTCCGTTCTTTGTTTAAGTATTCTTTTTCTTTCGTTCTTTCACTTTTGTTTTTCTTTCTCTTAGCTTTTAATTTTCTTCACTATTTTTCTTCTTTGTTTTCGTTTTCTTTTTTCTTTCAGGCCTTGTTTGTTTTATTTTCTGATTTCTCTCTTTCCTTCTTATTTATTTCTTTACACTATCTTTCTTTCTCTCCCATCCTATAGCGGTCGATGTGAGAATGCAGAAAGAGAGAGAGAGAGAGAGAAATAGAGAGAGAAATAGAGAGTGAAAAGAGAGAGAGAGAAATAGGGAGTGAAAAGAGAGAGAGAGAGAGAGAGAGAGAGAGGAGAGAGAGAGAGAGAGAGAGAGAGTGGCGCTGTGGGGCGTCCGCTTACCACCGGTGATTGAAATGAAATCAACGCTGTCGGTCTCGCCTTAGAGCGACCGTTGTTCGCCAGAGCCAAGATTAAATCAACGCTGGTAAATGAACAAACGCTAATAGTCTCAACGTGTTACGTCATCCCTCCCTCGAACGACCGGAGAGAAACCTGTGACCGGATAATGAAATGCACATAAAAATCAGAATGACAACCGCTGGCGAACCCAAAGGCACCAAGGGCCGGTCTTCATTAGGGGGAGGGGGTAAATATCATGCGGGAGCAATGCGTTAACAGAGTGCCTCGAAGGAAACCTGTTGACTATCAGTTTCACTGTTAACGTTTTCACCCCCAATAGGGGGGCAAGGTTGTACTTCGGAGTATCTGTGCTTTTTTTTACGAACTTTTCCTTACCATTGTTTACCCCTTTAACGAGCGATCTGTCTGCCGTTTTCCTTATTCCTTCCCTAAGTGCAAATGCCCTCGATAGTTACTTTCTATTGGTCTCAAAATTATAACAATTAAGACAGAGAGAGAGCAATTGCACTGGAAATGGCGTTGATCTTTAGGGTTCAGTGTTGTTGTTGTTGTTTTACAAAACTAAGGGTAAATGACCGAGTATTCCAAAGAGGAGACTACGTGACTCGATGACGGGGCTGTGTCGAAGACTTGTTGCAACATGTTGCCCCCCTCCCTCTCTTTTCTGGGACACCTATGGGTGCATTTGGGTATTCCCGCCCCGTGTAGCCTTGTTCGAAATGGCCCTAGGGTCATAAACGAAGCAATGAGGATCCTGAACTCTACTACCTCTTTGCAACAAACTGAAGAGTTACATAGAGTTACATAGATACACAGATCACACGGGCCTTACGGCCCAGACTAAGGTGATCTGGCCTTAAATCTACTGCCACTTACACATAGAATAGTAGAAGTAAAGGATAGAAAAGTTTTAGAGAGAGAGAGAGAGAGAGAGAGAGAGAGAGAGAGAGAGAGAGAGAGAGAGTGAGAGAGAGAGAGAGAGAGAGAGAGAGAGAGAGAGCGCGCAACGTGAGAAATTGCGAGAGAGAGCAACGTGAGTAGTTGCGAGGGGGAGGATGGAGAGCAGCGCGAGTAGTTGCAAGAGAGAGGAAGAGAGCAACGTGAGCTACAAAGAGCTACAAGGATAAGAAGTACCTTAGAATACCTTACGGTCCATTCAGAGAGGGTACCTTTGGACTAGCAGTCAAACAGGCACAGTTCTGCACAACCATTTAAGTGCCCAAACGGCCACTTTTCAAGACTTTGTCCAGTCTTGACTTGAACTGATCAACAGAATTGCTGTTGACAACTTCCACTGGAAGTGCGTTCCAGCTACCACAGATGCTGTATGTGAAAAAAATTCCCACACAGATCGCGGTGGTAACGCTTCAGTTCAAGTTTGTAGCTGTGATTTCTAGTTCTGCCTCACTAAGTTGGGAAACATCAGTGTAGTCTACATTGTCGAAGTCTCGAAGTATTTTAAACACTTCGATAAGATAACCACCCAGCCTCCGGGTCTCCAACGAGAACAGATCTAATTCCCTTAATCTATCGTCGTAACTTTTGTGGCTGACAGAGGGAATCAGTTTGGTTGCCCTGGCTTGCACACGTTCCAATCTCGCAATATCCTTTCGAAACGAAGGACTCCAAAATTGTAGGGCATACTCTAGGTGCAGTCGGAAAAGTGAATTGTACAAACAGAGTACTATTTCCTTGTTTCGATATACAAACTGTCGCTTTATAGAGCCTAACACCCTTTGGGCCTTTTTCTCCGCCTCTATGCACTGTTTCGAGAACTTGGGGTCACTAGTGATTGTTATACCCAAGTCCTTCTCGGTATCAGTGCGTTCGAGAGCAGTGCCCTATATATGGTTGATTATTATTATTATTATCTTGATTATTAACTTCTTTAAACTTTGAGGGTTCCTTGTGCCGTACTTAGCGATTCGAGGATAGAAAAAAAAAACTTGTTAAAACAAACTAAAACTTTAATTAAAACAAAAAAATTAAACATGAACCAAAGAAATAATACACACTAAATACACAGAAATGACTAGAATTAATTTTAAGTTAGGCTTTCTAAATTGATCTCTCGAAGTTATAGTGACGGTTGACCCACCGCTCCCTACAATATAAAAATACTGCTAACTGTCTCTACTCGAGTTTAAATACCTTTATCCCTCTTGCGACGGGTTTGAGTCTAACCTTGAACTCAATGAGCTACGTAATCTCAGTAATCTTGTTGTTTTTGTTTACGCGTGCCGCTCCTCCATATAGCTAGTGGCGGACGAAATAGAGTTAAAGACACAGAGGACTTTGGCGAGCGTGGCAGATGGGGGTGGGGCAGCCACACGCCTTCTGCAGGAAATGATATCACCACCGGATTGTGAACGAATGTTCCTTTCTCCTCTTCGGATTACTCTGGAGAATAATTCGCACTGGCTAGCGGTGTGCCAGGTGGGAATCCTTTGACTCAGAGGATCGCTGGAGGAGGGGGGGGGGGGTTCACTCGGGGGTCTTCCTCAAGGGCGAGGACTATCTCTGTGCTTTGGGCTGCCCTAGGCTAGGAGGGGGGGGGAGTTCTCTGAGGAGAGTAATTTGAACTTGATTCTTTAATCAAGTTAACTTAAAGTTCGGTGTGACCACCGATAACTAGCTCAAGGATGAGCTTCTTCTCCTTAGTTCCAGTATTCCTCAAGGGTGAGGTCTATCTCGGTGCTTTGTGATACACCAGAATAGAAGGGAGGGGGGGGGGTCTCTGACGAGAGTAAGTTGAACTTGATTCTTAAATCAAGTTAACTTAAAGTTCGGTTTGATAACCAGGAACTAACTCGAGGATGAGCTGCTTCTCAGTCCCTTCTCTTGATAGCCCGGGCCTCTTGCCGCGGGGAACTTTGTAGCCTGCTGACTCACGTATTCTAAAACGTTTTTCCCAAGTTTTTGGTATATATACATCGTCACCCCACTGGAGTAGAGGTAAGAGGGGTGAACGGTCCGCGTGAATGTTCCTCCTCCAACAGTTTTTCTCTAGGCGTCTTACTTCTGGTCCTGATAGACCTTTGTGCTTGAGGGAGACGCGTCTTCAATTTCGCACTTGAGGTGAAATTGAATACTCACTCTTAGGGGAGATCTTGCAATTTTAACCGTTATACTTTTCATCGGGACGAGGGGCGAGGTCGCTGTGGTCGAGTTTGAACCGTGGCGTCTACACAGCCAGTCTGTTTGTGGTCAACTTCCCGTGTCTCAACTGAGAGAGGAGGGAGAGGGTCGATTCCCTTACAGTTCATGCCAAGCTTGGTATCGTCGGCAAATTTAGAAATCTTCGCAACCATGTCACCATCCATGTCGTTAACATAGATGATGAAAAGTAGTGGTCCCAGGACAGAACCTTGAGGTACACCGCTGGTAACGGGCACCCACTTAGAAGCCTGTCCATTCACCACCACCCGTTGCCGTCTGCCGCTAAGCAAGTTCTCTATCCAACTTGCTACCTTTCCGTCTATACCCAGTGCACGCACTTTTCGAAAGTCAAAGTACCCAACATCCACCGCTTTATCTCCATCATGATCAGTGAAGTGGAAGAATTCCACAAGGTTCGTTAGGCATGACCGGCGCCTTCTTAAACCGTGCAGGAAACTCTTCAGTAGCAGATTCGACTCTAAATATGACGTTATTTTGTCCACCGTCATGCTTTCCATGAGTTTACCGACTATCGAAATTAAACTAATAGGTTTGTAGTTCGACGCTTGTCTACGGTCTCCTTTCTTGAAGATGGGAGTCACCTCCGCCTCACGCCAGTCTCCAGGAACGCAACCGGTCCGGATTGACATGTTGAAGATTGTACCCAGATGTTGTGACACTTCATCGCGCACTTCTTTTAACACTTTGGGTAGAAACCCGTCCGGTCCGGGGGACTTATTCGTTCTTAGGTCGTTGATTTTCTTCTTTACTTCGAATTGGGTGAAATCCATTTCCTCCAGCTTCCTCCCTATGTAACAGTCCGTGGGCTGGGGGATTGTACCACACTCTTCAGTGAACACTGAAGAGAACTAGTCGTTGAGGAGGTTAGCATTTTCTGCATCTGAGTACTTTAATGCTCCCTCCTCATCCTCAAAGGGCCAATCGTTCGACGGATTGGTTTATGGCTGTTTATATATCCAAAGAACTCCTTGGGATTCTCTTTGCAAAGTTTCGCAACTCGGAGTTCCTCGGCACGTTTTGCTGCCCTTATGCAGGACTTCACTCTCCTAGCTAGGTGTCGTAGAATAGGCTCTCGACGATATACCATATATAACTATTCGTTGAGGGAATTATTCTAATATTTCGAGTGCGTGGTAATCTGATTGTCCAAAAGGCAGGGGGGGCCTGGAGAGGCTTATTTATCTTCAATATGCTTAAGAAGTGGAACGGAGCACAAGGATTAATAATATGCTTATCATTAATAAAATAGAGTTTTATTAATTAAACTATCAACAACACACAAAAAAATGTTTACATAAACGGAGAATGGAAAGGGTAGTGGGAATATCTGACTAATCTGAGGATTAAGATTTGGAGAGTTTTAAAAAGGTAAACAAATAAAAATTAAAGGGGGGAAATGGTTCGCTAAACCATTTAAAGGACAGGGTTGCGTTGACAAAAGGTTAGATGATTAAAGGTAATGCTCAGCTTACGTAATTACAAAGTTGTTTTTCAGAGGAAGACGATGCGAAGGAATCTTCGGTCCACTGGCGATTTCCAGCAGAAGGGTTCTTCGGGGGGTTGTCCTTAACGAAGGGGAAGGACTGTCTTCGAAGAGTGAGAGCAAAGTGGGGCTCGGAAGTACGAGCGATCTTTGTGACAGCAAATCGGGGATGTTCTAGATGAACAATGGAGGTTATTGTTGAAGCCAAGCGTTCTCTTGAAGAACGTTAAAAAAAGAGGGGAATTAAATTATCCTGACGTGATGTCTTGAGAACGAGAACCGTTTCTTGACGAACGGGCTTGAAGAACAATGCCTGTTCTAACGTTGTTCTCTTCTGGAGAACAAGGGGGGGGGGTGAGAACCGTTTCTTGTCAAACGGGCTCAAAGAACAATGGCTGTTCTAACGTTGTTCTCTTTCTGAACAACAGGGGGGGGGGGGCTTGTAGACTTGGCGTCTCGAAGGCAGGAACCTTGGCACTCAAGGGATATTGTCCTCTTCTGGACAATAAGGGGGTTCTCGAGGTAGAGAGTTCCTAGGTGCACAAGGGAGACCGGATCGGCGTGATGCCTCGCGAAGATAATCGGGATCTGATCTGCTTCAATCGGGTAATGCTATGTATAAGTACCCGGAGCCAACTCCATGGCGAATGGGATAATTGAGTGGGGGACTTCGGGGGAATGCCCCGGTCGCGCCGGAGAAAATACCTTATCTGCCCATAAGCCTAATTCAATCTAGCGAGATCAACGTATGGGGGCGAAACGGGGCAATGAACCTCCTTGATTAAATATTTGCTATGGTGGCGATAACGCGCTCTGCTTCCTCTCGCAGATGCACGGGGGTAGCATGTGTTTCTAAACATGTGATAGCGGCTGAATTTAAGCGGCCTCAGACCGTTCTATCACACTAGGCTCTGGTTCTCCTCAAAGTCCCTCGAAGTCTTTGACTGCCGGTACACAGATCTTTTCTCCCTCAGCAGTTGACCAATTTCTTGATTAAACCGCCTTGGTTGAACGGAAGACTGACGCAGGCTTTTCGCAGGGCTAAATTGTGAGTGAAGACTCATGAGCGTAGATTTGAAACTATTCCACAGGTCTTCAACATTATCATACCCTTCCAGCCTCACATCAGCCAATCCTGCACAGAGACCTGCGAAGTCTTCTCTCCTCAAATCAAGTTTCCTTGGGGACTTTGACAATAAAACTAACTAGCCGGTGGTCACTGCCACCGAGCTCCTCCCCTACAGAAAGATCCTTAACGATATCTTCCTCAGGGGAGAAAACCAAGTCGAGAGTATTATCGCCTCTCGTCGGCTCTCTCACCCATTGAGTCAGGAACTCGTTGTTCCGAATTCCAGGAGCAGTGTGTTCTCGCCACAGTGTTCTCTGGTTTCCCAGTCAACTTGGGTGTTGAAGTCTCCCATGACGATACACACTCTGTCTTCAACAAGATCACCCAGCAGCAGGTACAGCTCCCTGTCCTTTTAAACGAGTTGGGCAGGAGGTCTATAAAGCAGCAGGGTCCTGTATCTGGCAAGACCTATCTCTGGATCTACACCTAGGAGCTCGTGGTCAGATATAATGTTGTAGTTCGTCTTTTTGAATGCATCCCTAACATACAACATCACACTGCCACCCTCTCTGTCTAGCCTATCTTTTAGAAAGAGTTGGTAGCCGAAAATCATGAATTCTCCCTCAAAATCTCGGTTCGAGGTTTTTACACATGACTCCGTTATGGCCACTATCTCGAGTTCTTCCGTCGCTACAAGGCCACGAAGTTCAAGAAACTTGTTCCTGATTAACCTCGCATTGAACAGAAGAACTTTCAGGGAGTTCCCGAATGTAGGACTCCATGCCCTCTTTTGTTTCCCGGCTTGCTTGTTGGCGCGGTGGCACTCCTCTTAGTGACCTCCGAAAAGGTCGTATCAGGAGTGACGCGAGCGTACTGGCGCACGTCCGCCTTTACTCTGGGCCGGATACACCTTTAGGTCCTCTTACAATATCCTGGACCATGTTCGCCAGAAAGGCTTTTTCTTTAAAGGAAAGATGTACCCCATCCCTTTGATAGAGATCATTCCTACCATAAAAGGTGCGGTACGGATCCACAAAAAAAGACCCCCTCTGCGCTACACAAATCTGCCAGGGCTGGTTCAAAGAGACGTTCATCGCGTGAGCGGTCAATGTTGGACCTCTCCTCGAGAACATTCCAACCACAACACTTTTGCGGGTTTTCAGCCTCCAGTCGTCCACGGCGCCCATGACTGTGTAGAGGTCGTTTCCACTTACCATCAGAGCCACGAATGAGCTCTCAGAAATCTGAGATTTCTGCGCCTCTACTCTGATGTGGTGGTACCTCGTCCTGGCAAGCAGCTTACCTTCACACCAGTGCGAAGGCGGGCCGCTAGCAGGGGCTGCAGACCCCGTGCTTGAGAATCACCAATAAGGGTGATCCTTGCATATTTGTTTGCAGACGACCGAGTCTTTCCTTTCGGAAGCGACTTGCCGGTTTCCTCTTTTTTTCTACATTTTTCTTCTTCCTTTTCTTGTCTTCCTTTGTCTTCTCTTCTTCTGTTTCTCTTTTCTCTTCTTCTGTTTCTAATTTCTCGTCTTCTGTTCCCATTATTATTTATTGTTTACATTAATGACTTGGATAATGGAGTGTTCAGTAAGATCTCTAAATTTGCAGATGACACAATGCTAGGAAGCCGTGCCCTTGCGAGACCCGATGTAGAGCAAATGCAAAGGGACCTTGATAAAATTGTGGAATGGGCGAATAAATGGGCTTCAACATAGGTAAATGCAAGGTCATGCATTTAGGATGTCAGAAATTAAATGTAGAATACCATATGAAAGACCAAATTCTTGAATCCGTTAACTTAGAAAAAGACCTGGGGATTTTAATCTCGGAGGACCTTAAAGTATCAAAGCAATGCGCAGAAGCTTGCAAAAAAGCAAACCGAATGCTATGATATATTGCTCGGAATTTTACTTTCAAATCGAAAGATATAATCATGCCACTATACAAATCGCTTGTATGCCCACACCTCGAATACGCGGTCCAATTTTGGTGTCCCTCCCTAAATAAGGATATAGCGCAGTTAGAAAGAGTGCAACGTCGGGCTACGAAACTAATTCCTGAAGTCCGAAATAAACCGCACGAAGATAGACTACGCTCATTAAACCTACTATCACTTGAAATTAGACGATTACGTGGACAATTGATAGAATTATTCAAAATCTTAAAAGGATTTACTAATATTGATTACAGACTATTGTTCGAGATGGACGAAAGGGCCAACACACGCCAAAATGGTTTAAAATTAGTGAACAAGCGTTTTAACTCTACTATAGCCCAAAATTACTTCACGTTTAAAATCACGCAAACGTGGAATGGCCTTTCGAACCGTGTAGTTGAAAGCACGTCAGTTAATATGTTCAAAAACCGACTTGATGAGTACTTCAATAGTGTAAATATAACGTAGTAGGAGCACAGATTATAACGTCATATATTATAAGGAGTTGAGAATTAAAATGAAATGATGAATAGAAAGATGCCAGTGATGCCTCCATGCATGGAGTGAATGTGAATTCCCCTTTTCTTTTTCTGTCTGTCCTATACCTATATTATTTTCATCACTAGGAGGCGAAGCCTGCGGGAGAAGAGAGTACTGTCCTATCAACCCCCGCCTTCCCTGGTTCGAAGAAGCGTGTTAGTGTATTTGAGGGATAGCTAAACCTGCATGTCAAGGGTACACATGTAGATAAGTGTGTACCGTAGAGTTGAAATAGTTAAAATATATATTATATATATATATATATATATATATATATATATATATATATATATATATATATATATATATATATATATATATATACATATATATAACAAAAAAAAACAGCATGAAAAAAAGAGCATAATACACTAAGGTTAGTTAGAATGTGTAAGCGGACTGGCCTTGAGCGGATCTTAGGGTCTTTGCTGGTTCTTATTTCTGTAGTTCTGTAGTTCTTTCTTTTCTTCTTTTTGGCTCGTTGATCTAGTCCTGCAGCAGAAGACTCCTGCTCTTGGACGTCGGAGGCCATCTTTCCTTCACACTCGCCTGAGCATCTGAACCTTTCTGATTTTAAGAGGTGAACTTCCCTTTTGAGGAGGGAGTTCGCCTCTCTCAGTTGAGCGATGCTCTCGCCCAGGCACTTCTCCAGTTCGCAGAAGTCACAGGGAATAACGGCGTCTGTGAGCGACTTGCAGCTCTTGCCCCCTAAATTTTCACTCCATCTATAATCTTTGCAGATTCTGCAGGTTACCTTGCGGGGTAAAGGATGAAGAGAAGGTGAGTGATTGCGAAAGAGAGGAAAGAGAGGAAAGAGAGGATGTAGAGCAGCGTGAGTAGTTGAAAGAGAGAGGGATCGAGCAACGTAAGAGATTGCGAGAGAGAGGATGGAAAGCACGGTGAGTGATTGCGAAAGAGAGGATGGAGAGTAGCGTGATTAGATGAAAGAGTAACAAGAAGTAACAAGGAGTAACAAGAAAAGAAAGTACCCTAGAAGACCTTACGGTCCATTTAAAGAGGGTACCTTTGGACTAGCAGTCGAGCGGGCACATCTCTGCTCAAATGCTTTGCGTCCTTAAACGGCCACTTTTCAAGACCCTGTCTAGTCTTGACTTGAACTGGTCAACAGATTCACTGTTGACAACTTCCAATGAAGTGCGTTCCAACTACCGCAGATACTACAGGTAAAAAGTTTCCTACACAGATCGCGGTTGTAACGTTTCAGTTCAAGTTTGAAGCCGTGATTGCGCGTTCTGCTCTCAACAAGTGTGAAAATATCCCTGTAGTCAACATTGTCGAAGCCTCGAAGTATTTTGAAAACTTCGATGAGCTGACCACGCAGTCTACGGGTTTCCAACGAGAACAGATCTAATTCCCTTAATCTATCTTCATAACTTTTATGTCTGATAGAGGAAATCAGTTTGGTTGCCCTGGCCTACACGCGTTCCAATCTCACGATGTCCTTTCGCAATGAAGGACTCCAAAATTGTACGGCGTACTCCAGGTGCGGTCGGACAAGTGAGTTGTACTAACACAGTACAATTCCCTTGTTCCGATATCCAAACTGGCGCTTTATGTAGCCTAACATCTTTTTGGCCTTTTCTCGGCCTTAATACACTGTTTCGAGAACTTGAGGTCACTAGTGATTGTTACACCCAAGTCCTTCTCAGTGTCGGTGGATTCAATAGCAGTGCCCTTAAGGATATATTGAGATTGTTTTTTTTTGTGTCCGATATGCATCACTTTGCATTTCCCCACGTCAAAAGGCATTTGCCACGTGTCCGACCACTCCCCAATCTTCGGAAGAACTTCCTGCAGGCGAGCAGTATTTCCATCCTTTGCAACGTTCATACCAATCTTGGTGTCGTCGACGAATTTGGAAATCTTGGCATCCAATTCACCGTCCATGTCGTTGACGTAGATGATAAATAGTAGTGGTCCCAGGACTGAACCTTGAGGCACTCCGCTAGTAACGGGCACCAACTCAGAAGCCTGTCCATTCACCACCACCCGTTGCCATTTTCAACTTAGCCAGTTCTAGATCCAGCCGGCTACTTTTCCGTCTATGACCAGCGTTCGCACTTTACGGAGAAGGCGGCGGTGTGGTACCTTATCAAAGGCTTTCTGAAAGTCTAAGTACACCACATCCACCGCCTTGTCCCGATCGTGCTCACTGAAAACGAAGTGGAAGAATTCCACAAGGTTCGTCAGGCATGACCGTTGCCTTCAGAAGCCGTGCTGGGAACTACTCAGTAGCAGGTTTGACTCTAAATACGACGTCATTTTGTCCACCATGATGCTTTCCATGAGTTTACCGCCTATCGAGGTCAGACTGATAGGTCGGTAGTTCGACGGTTGGCTACGGTCTCCTTTCTTGAAGATAGGAGTCACCTCCGCTTCACGCCAGTCTCTAGGAACGCATTCGGTCCGGATTGCCATGTTGAAGATTGCGCTAAGGTGTCGTGACACTTCATTGCGCACTTCTTTTAACACTTAAGGTAGAAACCCATCCCGGCCAGGGGACTTATTCGTCATTAGGTCAGTGATCTTCTTTTCTATTTCTCCTTCGGTGAAGTCCATATCCTCCAGCTTTTCCTTCGAGTAGGAACTCGTTGGCTGGGGGATGGGACCACACTCTTCAGTAAACCCTGTACAGAAGTAGTCGTTGAGGAGGTTAGCATTTTCTGCATCTGAGTGCTCTAATGTCCCCCCCTCATTCCTCAAAGGGCCAATCGTTCAACGAATTGGTTTGCGGTTGTTTACATATCCAAAAATCTCGTTGGGATTCTCTTTACAAAGTCTCGCCACTCGAAGTTCCTCAGACCGCTTAGCCGCCCTTATGCTGGACTTCACTCTCCTGGATAGCCTCCGGTATTCTTTAAAGTCACCCGAGATCTTCGATTGCCTGTACACATTTCTCTTCTCCCTAAGCAGTTGGCCGATTTCTCGATTAAACCACTTTGGTTGAACAGAAGACCGACGGGAGCATTTCAGAGGGATGAAACGCGACTGAAGACTCATAAATGTAGTTTTGAAACTGTTTCACGAGTCTTCAACAACATCGCACACTTCTAGCCTCGCGTCAGTCAGTCCAGCACGAAGACCTGCAAAGTCTGCTCTTTTAAAATCGAGTTTCCTCGATTTACTAGTTGCAGGCCTTGCCTTCGGGACTTCGACTACAAATCTTATTAGTCGGTGGTCACTGCCACCGAGCTCTTCGCCAACAGAGAGGTCCTCAACGATGTCATCTTCAGAGGTGAAAACCAAGTCGAGGATATTGTCTTCTCTAGTTGGCTCTCTCACCCATTGAGTCAGGAACTCGTTGTTCGCGAACTCCAGGAGTAGTGCGTTCTTGCCAGAAGGTTCTCTCGTTTCCCAGTCAACATGGGTATTGAAGTCACCCATGGCGATACACACTCTGTATTTTACAAGTTCTCCCAACAGCTGGTACAGACTCCTGTCCTGTTCTAAGAGTTGGGCAGGGGGTCTGTAAAACACCAGGGTCTTGTATCTGACAGGACCTATCTCTAGGTCAACACCTAGTAGTTCATGGTCGGATACGATGTTGCAATCCTTCGAGTTGAGAGTATCCTTGACATACAACATCACACCGCCACCCTCTCTGTCTGGCCTATCTCTCAGGAAGAGCTGTTATGGCTATTATTTCAGGTTCTTCCGTCACTATGAGTCCACGAAGTTCAAGAAACTTGTTCCTGATAGCAACTTGAAAGATTGCGAGAGAGAGGAGGGAGAGCACGGTGAGTGATTGCGAGAAAGAGAATGGAGAGCAGCGTAAGTAGTTGCGAGAGAGAGAGGAGGGAAAGCACCATGAGTGATCTCGAGAGGATGGCGACCAGCATAAGTAATTAAGACAGAGAGAGAGAGAGAGAGAGAGGATGGAGAGCAACGTGTGTGAGTGTGACAGAGAGGGGGGCGGAGGGTAGCAGCGCGAGTGATTGCGAGAAAGGTGGGTGAGCAACGGTTGTGATTTAGAAAAAAACACTGACTGATCCCAAAGAGGGAAATTTTGGCGAGTATTGGATAGAGGACAGTGAGGTGATAGAATGTGCGTGCGTGATAGATAAACAGACCTGCGTGCAGGTGGCGTGGAGAGCAGTGCAGGCGAGAGTGATAGACAGGCAGACAGACAAACGCTGAGAGGTTGACAGGAGACAGGTGGGGGCGCGACCTTCCAAACACCCACCCTTTGCGACGAGTCAGGAAACGACTTCCTAGAGCGAGGGCGCACGGGAGGGAGAGAGGACAGCGAGGCCTTGTTGGGTGCTCGCGAGAAACCCCCATAAGCGCGTAGGGAGGAATTGACGCACCTCTTCCCTTTGGAGTAACGCGAAAGCGGCAAACAAGACCCGAATCAGTGAACAGAACATTTCTTATCTTTCACCCCTCTAAAAGAGGATGGGCGGGTACAAGACGCTATTTAGCACCTCCGACACATGGCTTCGAATATATTATCCCAGCTCTACCATTTGGGGGGTAGGATATTTGCTAGCGCAGTCCTTTATTATTTTTTTTCTGAATGCATACTATTTTTTCCCCCATTCTTTTCTATATTTTCTGTTCGGTGCATCGATCAGACCTAATTATAGATGGAGGTTGTCAAGCTCTTTCCAAAAAAATGGCTCACCCCTAATGGATGTTATTCGCAAAACGCCTCCATTTCTCCGTACAAAGTGTAAAGTAACACAAAGTCGTTGCGTTGTAAATCGCCGCTCTAAAATGGCCTTTGTGGCCAAGGTGCGTTTTTTACGTCTACCGTTATGGAGGATCTTGAAAGGTCACAAGGGAGTGAATTTGCCATAGCCAATGGGAAATGATTAACATGAAAGATGAGCAAAAGGTGTGGGTGGCAAGACAAGTGATTGAGGAGGGTCGATTTGATGAAACTCCTGTACCATCGAACCGGGTCTATTTTTAAATAATTACACGGGTTTGAGGAAGAATGCCTTGTCATCTTGTATCATTTTTTACTCAAATATCTCCTCTTCTTATTCTTCTAATTCTTTTCTTCTTCTTTTAAATCTTCTAAATCTTATTTTTCTCCACCTCCTCCTCCTCCTCCTTCTTCGCATCATTCTTCTTCTTCTTCTTCTTCTTCTTCTTCTTCTTCTTCTTCTTCTTCTTCTTCTTCTTCGTAGTTGAGCACTCCTCGTTTGAGAGAAAGTGTCCTCCAGATCCTACTCTTTATGACACAAACCAGTGAGGGGGGGCGGGGGGGGGGTCATTCTTGACCAGAGAGGTAGGGAGGGAGGAACTTGCCCGTTCCTCGTCCTGGTTATGCGGATATGAGTGACCCTGCAATGGACACTAGTAATCCATCGGCAGGGTTCCGGGGCAGAGGAGAGAAGGCAGGAAGGTAACTGACAGCGGTGTTGACACTAGGTGAAAATCTCAAAATAATGCTGCTATTACGACTAATACTACTGCTGCTACTATTACTACTGATGCTGTTACTACTGCTACTACTTCTGCTACTACTACTGCTACTACTTGTTTATTGGGTAAGGTTACGAGATAACATTATTGGTAGCTAACTCATATTAGTAGCGGTGGTAGTAGTAGTAGTAGTATCAGTAGCAGTAAACGCTGATCTGGCAATAGTTAGCAATCTCGCAATGATGACAGTCTTAGCTCGAGGTCAACCTTGTAAGGTCTTAGCTAGAGGTCAACCTTGTAAGGTCTTAGCTAGAGGTCAACCTTGTAAGGTCTTAGCTAGAGGTCAACCTTGCAAGGTCTTAGCTAGAGGTCAGCCTTGTAAGGTCTTAACTAGAGGTCAACCTTGTAAGGTCTTAGCTAGAGGTCAGCCTTGTAAGGTCTTAGCTAGAGGTCAACCTTGTAAGGGCATAGCTAGAGGTCAACCTTGTAAGGTCTTAGCTAGAAGTCAGCCCTGTAAGGTCTTAGCTAGAGGTCAACCTTGCAAGGTCTTAGCTAGAGGTCAGCCTTGTAAGGTCTTAGCTAGAGGTTAACCTTGTAAGGTCTTAGCTAGAGGTCAGCCTTGTAAGGTCTTGGCTAGAGGTCAACCTTGCAAGGTCTTAGCTAGAGGTCAGCCTTGTAGGGTCTTAGCTGGAGGTCAACCTTGTAAGGTCTTATCTATAGGTCAGCCTTGTAAGGTCTTAGCTAGAGGTCAACCTTGTAAGGTCTTAGCTAGAGGTCAACCTTGTAAGGTCCTAGCTAGAGGTCAACCTTGCAAGGTCTTAGCTAGAGGTCAGCCTTGTAGGGTCTTAGCTAGAGGTCAGCCTTGTAAGGTCTTAGCTAGAGGTCAACCTTGTAAGGTTGTGAAACTGAAAGTAATCGTTATAAATATTGGATAATAATATTGGTAATATTTATATTAAACAAGAATTTAATTGTTAAAACTCCATTTAAATGTCCTGAAGGAATCGAATAGTGTGAGAGAGGATGGAAGACCATTCTAAAGGTAAAGAATGTTAAGTATCATTAGCAGATGGTGGAGAAGCAGCGCAGCAGCTAAAATTAATTAGTCACACTCGGAAACATTATACAATCAACCAATATCTTTTTAACACTCACAAACCAAACAGGCCTTGTGTGGTAGAATTAGGCAGTTATCGCCTATTTCTCGATTCCTTCGTTTGTTCGAGGAAAGACGACGACCGCACAAAATAATAATTGGAATTAAATTTCGTGGCGTTTTTGTTTATTCGGGATTGGTTTTATTTAATTAAGCTTTGGTGGTTGGAGGACTTAAACAAGAATTGCAAAAATAGTCTTTAATTAAACAACCAAACATATAATACAAATAATTACACTCTCTAATTATTAATTAATTCAGTAATGGGAAAATTATCAATAATATCCGATAATTACTCATGCCGCAAGGGCTCAATACTCCGAGTACTAACCCGATAGGGTTTAGGAAGAAACTACGAATGGAATCCTAGCCTTAGGGGCACAATAATTCACTTTAGTTATCCGAGATGACTCGGAGGAGACTATTTGACGAGTCTTAGTAGGAAGGCGTCGCACCGTCTCTACGAGGAAAGGAAAGGTGTAATAAATATCTTGCTATTTTCTTTTGGGAGGGGGGGGGGGGGTTACAACAAGTAGACGCCCCAGGAAGATTCTCCAAGTAGACGCTCAAAATGGGAAAACTCTTGTAGGCGCTCGAGGGAGGAAACTCCTGTGGGGCTGAGACTGTGCGCTTCTTCTGGACGGGTGCTTCGCTTCTGACGCCGCCTCGTTCCAATTAAGATCCTAAGTGTGGGCAGGAATGACACCGTGTTCTATCGCTCGAGGATAGGCGCCGTCAGTGGATGATTCCACAGACGTCTTAAAAGAGGCCGCCGAATACCTTCTGTATTTTACGGGCTTGGCTCACTCGGGAGCAACTAGAGACAGCTCACCACCACATCCTGGGGTCTTCTCTAAAGGGGGAGGGTGTGGGGTACGTCTTCGGGATTCTTCCTTGGGCGGATTCTGACGGAATACTTCCACGATTAATTTTGTGACGGGGAATATATAGGCGTTCGCCGGAACTCCTATATTTGCTAACGGAAGCAATTAAGACCTGCCTCACCGCCTCGGCGTTTATAGCTCATCGGCGGGGTTTTGATGGTCCAACTGAACGGAAGAAATTCTCGGCTAATCTCGCCGGAACTTTACCGACGGGCGTAGGGCATTGCGCTTCCCGATAACTCTCGTTTCACACCATTCCTTTAAACAAAATCTTCCTCGATCTCTCTTTCTTCGACACCTTGACTCTGTAGGAACTTCTGTTCGGTTGTTTTTGAGAATCATATCGAAAATTAATTGGAAAATTCTACTTCCTAGTCACTCACATTCTCTAAACTTCACATTTTTCGATTAAAACCATTTGCGTAGAATCTAAAAAACTAACAAGAATCAAACCATTTCTTCAAATGAACTCAACTTCGATCTTTAGCGTTCGAGTGGAGATCAAATCCACCCGAATTTAAAAAGAAAATCACATCGATGATCTTGTAGAGAGCTGATTGACAAAAACAGATGAATTTTTACTCCTTAAATAATTCTAAGCACCATTATATTTTGACAAAGACTCATATATACAGCATTGTATACAAAGTTTTGTCCGATCAATAATAAGTATTCAATGAAAAACAACCTATTAATATGTAATGGTGTTAAGATGCTCAAAGCAATCGCGTTTATTTGAAATATATATTTTGCCATCTTCCTGGCAATTAGCTCTCGTTCGACTAGTGGTAAGGGCGGTAGGTCGAACTTGCACAGTTCATCCATTTCACACATAGCCAGCCACTCACAACACCGCTATATTTTCTCTCCCGTCCCCACAGCACACTCTTTTTTTTTCTTTCAAGGAATCGAACAGTTGTATCCGCATCTCCGTACCGCGGGAAGTGTCCCATTCACCCAGGGGTCACGAAGGTTCCTACCTGATCTCTGGTTGGCGATAAAACAATTACGAACGTAGACTGCTAGTGCCATCGGGCTCACCAGCGATTGTCATGCTGATCTTTATGTCAACTTCATTATCCGCCATCTGCAACAATATCTGTGGTTTAGTGGTAATTAGGCATCGTGAACAGCTTGAACTTCTTCCCCGGATGAGAATTTCCTCCGCCATCCGAAGATTTAAGTTGGGGAGAAAAGACGCTTATATGGCTGGTGGATGGGGAGGAGCTGGCAAGGCTGTAAATCCGATATCGAGCAGTTTATGAACAGTATTAGCAGCTGGCAATGCTGTAAATCCAATTTCGAGCAGTTTATGAACAGTATTAGCAGTTGGCTTCGCGTTATCATGGCAGTTGTGAAGTTGGAGGTCTTCTCAATTAAGTGGTCGACGACGTTTGTGTTGAGTTGCTACTTTCAAGCGATCTAATTGCTGACAGTATTCATTGTTTGTCCACCTGGAAGATGGCAACAATGGATCGCAATTTAAGGCAATTACCGCTTGTATCTTTCAACCAATGAACATTAATTATATTTGGTATTCTCGAATGTTGCTAAAATATTGGTTGTTGGTTGAAAGTTGCTTGAATGTTGCTTAGTTGCTCGAATGGTGTGTATGTTGATTTAATAATGAAAGTCGATTGAATGTTGAATGTGCTTGAATATTGTTAATGTTGCTTACGTTGCTTGAATGTTGTTAATATTTATTATATACTGAATATTGCTTAAATGTCCTTAAATATTGCTGATTTTGATTGAATACTGGATGTTGCTTGAATATTGATTATGTTGTTTGAGTACTGTTTATGTTGATTAAAAACAATGTTGCTTGAATATTGTTTATGTTGCTTGAATGTCGTTTATGTTGATTGAATATTGAATGTTGCCGTTGTATTCAAATGAGACCATTTCTTCTTCTTCTTCCCGATTCGGATATTATAAAATGAGGATTTACAAACTTGACAAAAGTGTGGCGGATGCTTTTGGCCATTTGCAATCGTTACGTTGTGTGGGGCAAGTGGGGCATATCGCATTCCTAAGTGAGCGTGAAAGGGTCTACTTGTTGATGTTATTTTAATAAAATTGCGAAAGGAAAATCAATGAGGGCATCTCCGCCAGAAAGTTTGAGAGGATAGATTTATAAAGAAAGAAATGAGAAGGCGTCGAAGTTGTATCTCTCGAGTAGTGTAGAGAGGGGACTATGAGGGTGTCCATGAATACCCGGTGCCATAGGAAATAAAGGGCGGAAGGGTGGGTATATTTTTAGCATTCATTCACGCTGACCTCACTGTGAGAAAATAATGATCAAAGTTATAATAACTAGGCATATATATATATATATATATATATATATATATATATATATATATATATATATATATATATATATATATATATATATATATTCTGATGGCTAGCTTGTGGAATTTGCTTTCACTCGAAAGAAAAGATTAGCTTTAATTACATTTTTATAATTACAGAAGACGTTCGGTAAAACAACAAACGCGTACACATACACGTGTGTGTGTGTGTATGTGTGCGTGAGCGCGCGAAACTTTTCGTGACGAAGTCGGGTCACGAAAGAACCTTGCGTTCACTGGTTGGAAAATGAGGAAGATCCGATGCGGTTTAGGCTTTTCTAGGTTTGAAATAATAACAATAATGAATAATAATCATCACCGTCTTCTTGTCTCAATAATAATAATAATGAATAATAATCATCACCGTCTTCTTGTCTCAATAATAATAATAATAATAATAACATTAATAAATAAATAATAATAAATAATACTAATAATTTGTACGGGGGTTTACCACCAAACGGTACTGGTTTGAGTCTTTTATTTTTCATCGGGGACCAACTGATTGACCAGAGGGATCCGAACCACGGGTACCTACCTACCTACCTACAGGGTATGGCTGATGCAGCTAAGTCACCCCGAATCGGGACACCATCCGGTGACTAACCACACCCGATGTGGCTTAACTTCGACTTAAATTCAGAAGTGTGCTTCTACTCGTCTAAGTCGTAACAAAATAAAATATAATAATAGTACTACTAATATTACTGCTATTACTACTAATAATAATAATAACATGTTTTGTGGACGATGATGTGAGACAGAGGTTTCTCAGGTGGCATCGGCATGGAAGAATGTGAGAGTAAGAGTCATGGATGTGTTGGGGTGAAGGGGGGGATGAAGTATGACTTGAATGAGAGAGAGAGAGAGAGCGCGCTACAAGGAAAATACAAGGAGGGTACTTTTGGCGCAATCTTCGAAGGTGTCCGTTGGCAACCTCGAAGATCACTCGTGAGGATCTTAACGGCGAATTCGCAAGACTTTATCTAGTCTTAACTTGAACTGGTCAACTGCTTAGGGGGAAGAGAAATGTGTACCGGCAATCGAAGATCTCGGGTGACTTTGACGAATACCGGAGGCTAGCCAGGAGAGTGAAGTCCAGCATAAGGGCGGCTAAGCGGTCTGAGGAACTCCGAGTGGCGAGACTCTGTAAAGAGAATCCCAAGGAGTTTTTTGGATATGTGAACAGCCGTAAACCAATCCGTCGAACGATTGGCCCTTTGAGGAATGAGGAGGGGACATTAAAGCACTCAGATGCAGAAAATGCTAACCTCCTCAACGACTACTTCTCTTCAGTGTTTACTGAAGAGTGTGGTCCCATCCCCCAGCTAACGAGTTCCTACTCGGGGGGAAAGCTGGAGGATATGGACTTTACCGAAGAAGAAATCCAAAAGAAGATCACTGACCTAATGACGAATAAGTCCCCTGGCCCGGATGGGTTTCTACCTAAAGTGTTGAAAGAAGTGCACGATCAAGTGTTACGACACCTGAGCGCAATCTTCAACATGTCAATCAGGACCGAATGCGTTCCTAGAGACTGGCGTGAGGCGGAGGTGACTCCTATCTTCAAGAAAAGAGACCGTACTCAACCGTTGAACTACCGACCTATCAGTCTGACTTCGATAGTCGGTAAACTCATGGAAAGCATAATGGTGGACAAAATGAGGTCGCATGTAGAGTCAAACCTGCTACTGAGGAGTTCCCAGCACGGCTTCCGAAGGCAACGGTCATGCCTGACGAACCTTGTGGAATTCTTCGACTTCGTGTTCAGTGAGCACGATCGGGACTAGGCGGTGGATGTGGTGTACTAAGACTTTCAGAAAGCATTTGATAAGGTACCACACCGCCGCCTTCTCCGTAAAGTGCGAGCGCTGGTCATAGACGGAAAAGTAGCCGGCTGGATCTAGAACTGGCTAAGTTGAAAATGGCAACGGGTGGTGATGAATGGACAGGCTTCTGAGTGGGTGCCCGTTACTAGCGGGGTGCCTCAAGGTTCTTTCCAGGGACCACTACTATTCATCATCTACATCAACGACATGGACGGTGACATGGTTACCAAGATTTCCAAATTTGCCGATGATACCAAGCTTGGTATGAACGTTGCAAAGGATGGTGTCGTGGTATGACATTATATTACATCAATACTATATCATATCTATGGGGGAGGGACCAATAACTTAAAGGCGAACCGACAAAGGGACGGAACACGACGAGTTTAGACGGGCGGAATAACGAGATAAGAGTGCAAGGAGGTCAGGTAAAATATGGGCAATGGCAAAGCTCAAGGTTTTTTTAAAGGCATGTACAAAAATATAATTTTATTTACATAAAAATAAAAGAATTAATGGGCAAAATTACATGGGTAAACGAGAGGGGAATTGTAGTTATGCATCAGACTATAAAGTCAAAATTTAATATATTACAGGAGGAGACTATTCAAATTGTGGGAAATTAACTCAAATGGGTTATTGAAGGGGTAGAGGGGTTGGCTTACGCAGGATTCCGGGTAAGACGTCGGGGTAAGGCTTCACGGATGTATTCTGCACGTGAGACGAGGACGCTCAGAGCTTCTGAGCGGGAACTTAAAGTGATGCCGGTTCTCCAAAAAGGGAGGGGTCGGTAACGTCCGGTCCAGGGGAGAGTATTTCGGCCACCCGAAAACGAGGGGCGAACGAGGAGGGCTTCGACAGGAGCTGATGAGTAAAGTCGGAAAAATCGCTCGGTAGCGATCGTTAAATGGAATTACCTCACTGGCTGGGGCTAATTCCAATACACATATAGTTCAGCCGTCACTTTGCTTTGTTGTTAGTACCTGACTTAGAACTAGGGGAATCTTCTTGGGTCTGGGCAAGACTTCTCAACTCTGTGTCTCCTCATGAAAGACTAACACTATATATGTCCGAGGCTCTCTCCGCGGGGGGGGGGGGGGGTAGTGTGAAAAAGCTCCACTCTCGAATGGCCTCGAATCTTCTTGCCGAGGCAATTCTAACTGGTGTAAAGGTAGATCGTGGGGGACGCGGTTCGAGGCTACCGCTTGTGGAAGGAAGGGGGGGGGAAGTAGGCTTACCAATTTTATGCATAACAGAACCTTCTCCAGCGCATGGAACTTCCGTGCTGGAAAAGAAATTCCACGTGGGATTCTCCCACACATCTCCCAACCGAAAGATGATGCTTTACAGAGCAGTTGCTTAGTAAAGGATCATCCCACCCGTCAAACTAGAATTATCAAGGGTCTAGGTAAATTCTGACCTGCTACGACAGGTGTACACACAAAAACGTTAATCTGAGCTCAGCGAGGAATTTACGAACATATGCCTTAAACAGGTCAATTCTAAAGAATTTAACTAGTACAATTTAAAAAAAAAAATCACAGGAGAACATTGGCGACATTTCACCGGCTGGGCCACGGGATGGTCGTGGATTACGGGGTTCTGACCGAACAAAACGGAGCAAAACTGGATTGGGGCCGCTACCACTTCGGCCCAACCGGACATATAGTCACACTCGATGTGACAACGAATTACTGGGAAACGACTGGCCCGGCCGAAATAGTCGTGGATCACCGCAAATTTCTTGTGGTCGGGCTCAACAGGGAGGAGTAGGTCCTCAGACACTATAATGTAGGTGCACCCGGTGTCACGGACGAGGGTGGATACTCGGCGACCGTTTACAGTTCCGTTCTCGAACTTTAATTCACCAGGGTTGTTCTCATTAAAGAGAAAATTTACCTGATGGACCGGGTCTTTGGCGGGCGAGGGAGGATCAGGAGTCTCCTGAGGAAACGGAGAAGGATCAGGGGCAGCCCAGATTTAGTGCACTTGGTGGGACTGAGAGTTTGCGAATCGGGAGTTTTGAAGACAGTTCGTGCGGTAATGACCGGGAACTCCGCAGGTGCAGCAGATGATCGGGTTCTTTTGGTACGACACAACCGGGGGAGAAGAAACTAACGTCTCGGTGTTCCGATGGGTGGAAGTTTCTTGGCTTCGAGGAACTAGGAACTTTGGTAAATCTTGGAACCAATTTAGGGGAGGGGTCTTAGGGCCATAAAATTTAGCTGGGCTGGGCGGAGCACTCGCCTCGAGGATTCTTCTTACAGTGCGTAAAAGCTTCCACCCTCTAAGTGAACATCCACGTGCACATGACAAATTCCCGTTTATAACGTTTATAATTCTAGATATTTACTGTTATGCTTTATAACTGATTTAACACAGGGGATAGCAATTCGGACTTTAACGTGGAATAGTCCAAAGTTGCCTCCAGGGGAAGGGATACGAAGATATCCCTTAACTTGGCATTTAGGAGGGGCAGTAAGCGAGCGACGCCATCATTTTCGAGATCCCATCTATTGATCTGAAAGATTGTCTCAAAATGGGTAAAAAATGACCCAAAGTCCTCTCCATCATTAAAAGCGAGAAGGTGGACTGAATGAGTTTGGGGAATTTCAGCCCGTGAACCGATGGACTGAGAATTCATTTGATTTCGACTCATTTCCAGCTCATGCTGCCTAATTTGTTCACGTTCTTCCATCTCCATTTTGTTCTTCTCCATCTCCATCTCCATCTTCAGTTTGTTCTCCATCTCCGTTTTCAGTTTGTTCTCCTCCATCTCCATTTTGTTCTTCTCCATCTCCATCTTCAGTTTGTTCTCAATCTTCGTTTTTCTTAGGTCCTCCTCTCTTCGCTCTGCCCGTTCGTTCCTCTCTTCTTCCAGTACGTATTTTAACAGGTCATTGCCCGAAAGACCTAACATTTCACCCTGACTCTTGAATTTTTCGAAGGATGACATTGTTACGCAGTTAACTGAGGAAACACTGCCACGCGAACGAGCTAGGACACTACCCACGTGAAATGAATACTTGAATATTCGTGAAGGCCTTGTTCACACACAAAAAAATTATGATACAGCTACCTACTCGGCTGTTTCTAAGCGAAAAAAAATTTATATGGTCCTACTGGAATTAGGGTACCAACCTTAACTCTTTGGGATTAATAACCAGGAGAGTCTCCAAAATTCAAACACAATAAAAAAATTACTTACCTGGGGTCCAACACAAAACCTAAACAGATTATGTTCCACTGCTCATTAATTAACTTGAACTTGCCTTCTGCCAGTACAATACAAAAATTAAAATAAAAGGGATAGACGTGAATAACAAGTGAACTTCTAATGTCGAAATTAAAATGACACGGGTTTGTAAAAACCCCAAACACACTTGACACCAAAATTATATAATATGTATATTAATAAATATATATATCGTGGTATGACATTATATTACATCAATACCATATTATATGTATGGGGGAGGGACCAATAACTTAAAGGCGAACCGACAAAGGGACGGAACACCACGAGTTTAGACGGGCGGAATAGTGAGATAAGAGTGCAACGAGGTCAGGTAAAATATGGGCAATGGCAAAGCTCAAGGTGATTTAAAGAGGCATGAACAAAAATATAATTTTATTTACATAAAAATGAGAGAATTGATGGGCAAAATTACATCAAAGAATTAATGGGCAAAATTATATCAGAGAATTAATGGGCAAAATTACATCGGTAAACGAGGGAGGAATTGTAGTTATGCATCCGACTATGAAGTTAAAATTTAATATATTACAGGAGGAGACTATTCAAATTGTGGGGAATTAACTCAAATGGGTTACTGAAGGGGAAGAGGGGTTGGCTTACGGAGGATTCCGGGTGAGACGTCGGGGTAAGGCTTCACGGATGTATTCTGCACGTGAGACGAGGGTGCTCAGAGCTTCTGAGCGGGAACTTAAAGCGATGACGGTTCTCCAAAAAGTCGGAAAAATCGCTCGGTAGCGATCGTTAAATCGAATTACCTCACTGGCTGGGGCTAATTCCAATATACAAATAGTTCAGCCGTCACTTTGCTTTGTTGTTAGTACCTGACTTAGAACTAGGGCAATCTTCTTGGGTCCGGGCGAGACTTCTCAACTATGTGTATCCTCATGAGGCTCTCCCCGCGGGGGGGGGGTTTAGTGGGAAACAGCTCTACTCTCGAATGGCCTCGAATCTTCTTGCCGAGGCAATTCTAACCGGTGTAAAGGTAGACCGTGGGGGACGCGGTTCGAGGCTACTGCTTGTGAAAGGAGGGGGGGGGGGGGTAGGCTTACCAATTTTATGCCTAACAGAACCTTCTCCAGCGCATGGAACTTCCTTCCGTGCTGGAAAAGAAATTCCACGTGGGATTCTCCCACAGATGGAAATACTGCCCCCCCTGCAGGAAGATCTTGGGAAGATTGGGGAATGGTTGGACACGTGGCAAATACCTTTTAACGTGAGCAAATGCAAAGTGATGTATATCGGCCACCGAAACCTCCAATCTCAGTATATCCTTAAGGGCACTGCTCTTGAATCTACTGACACTGAGAAAAACTTGGGTGTAACAATCACTAGTGACCTCAAGTTCTCGAAACAGTCTATTAAGGCGGAGAAAACGGCCCAAAGGATGCTAGGTTACATAAAGCACCAGTTTGGATATCGGAACAAGGAGATTGTACTGTGTTTGTACAACTCATTTGTCCGACCACACCTGGAGTATGCCGTACAATTTTGGAGTCCTTCATTTCGAAAGGACATCACGAGATTGGAACACGTGCAAGACAGGGCAACCAAACTGATTCCCTCTATCAGACATAAAAGTTATGAAGATAGATTAAGGGAATTAGATCTGTTCTCGCTGGAAACCCGTAGACTGCGTGGTCAGCTCATCGAAGTTTTCAAAACACTTCGAGGGTTCGACAATGTTGACTACGGGGATATTTTTACACTGAGTGAGAACAGAACAAGAAATCACGGCTTTAAACTTGAACTGAAGCGTTACAACCCCGATCTGTGTTGAAATTCTTTCACCTACAGTACAGTATCTGCTGTAGTTGGAACGCATTTCTAATGGAAGTAGTCAACAGTGAATCTGTTGACCAGTTTAAGTCAAGACTAGACAGAGTCTTGAAAAATAGCTGTTTAAGGACGTAAAACATTTGAGCAGAGATGTGCCCGCTCGACTGCTAGTCCAAAGGTAACCTCATCGAATGGACCGTAAGGTCTTCTAGGTTACTTTCTTTCCTTGTTACTCATTGTTACTAACTGGGCGAGATGCTACAGCAGGAAGCGCCCCATCGCATTGAGGGGCAGAGGGTGTGAAAGGAGGGGCAGATTTGGGCTTCAGACGCCATCGACGGGTGGATGGAAGACACTTTTGAGGGCGTTGATGTGAGCCGACCCCATTTTGCAGTAAATGATGATAACAATAAATTTTATTACTTAGGGGGTTTTAGGGGTGGGGGTGGGGGCTGCTGGGATTATTCCTGTTCTCGTAGGGTTAAATAGTTCTCACCTTTGAGCGGCGAAGTTCTTTCGTACGAATGGGTTTCAAGAGGAGTCAAATATGCCTTAATGGCGACCTTTGTCATCTTTATCCTTTAATCATTATTCTTGTTCTTTGTAAAAAAAAAATATTTTTATTTTTCTCATTCGTTTTTTTAAAATTTATGTGATAGAAATAATTTTAATATTTAAATGATTGCAAGTTTATTAAAAAGTCAACATTTCAACAATAATAAGAAAAAACGGCATTCCTTCGCTGAATCCAAAATCGAGCTCTGGTTCGGTTTCTGTAGGAGATGAGTTTCAGTCTCTGTAGGAGATGAGCTTCCGTCCCTGTAGGAGATGAGCTTCCGTCCCTGTAGGAGATGAGCTTCAGTCCCTGTAGGAGATGAGCTTCAGTCCCTGTAAGAGCTTTGCTATTGTATCACAAGGGTAAAAGGATGAAAAATATGGGATAAATGAATAATATGTTTCGTGAGTTGTTTTTGTACAAATAAATGAGTGAATCCTTTTCAAATTCAAAAGTGGTTCTTTACAAAGAAAGGCGTACAACCATTGTTGCTATGCACCAGAGTGGCCTGAAATGCAAGGAGATAGTTGCTAAGGGTATTGCATCAATGAACATAATCTCTAGAATCATTAATGACTTTAAAAAGACTTGGTACACTCATGTGAAGAAGTCTTCTGGATGCTCAAAAGCTTCAAATGAACGCCAATATCGTCTCCCGGTTGGTCCCAGATCAAGGATCGGTTGTCTCCAGTTTTAAAGTCACTCACATTGGAAAGAGGCACGTCTGAACGCTTCGGCGCGTAAAGTTCTGTCTCGTGGTCGCGGTGAAGCGTCCGGACACTCCATTTCTAAGGCTGTTTTTCATCTGAGGGAAAGTAACAATTTTGCCCAAGAGCACTGCCATGAACTTAAAAGGGTACGAAAATGTGCTTCATTAGCAACTTTTCCAACAGTTCAGGATCAATTTGGAGGTGATAACTGTATTTTTCAGCATGATGTCGTAACCTTTTACAAAGCCACAACAATGAAAAAGTTCTTGGCCGAAAATAATATCGAACGTTTTTGGTCGATAATTAAACTGGCGGTTGATAAATAGACGCCATCCAATTGTAGGTAGTTTCGGGTGATTATTGAACAAAAATAGAGCACCATCACTTAAGATACAATCACAAATTTGCTTTCCAGTATGCCCAAACGAATTGAAGTACTCTTGAAGAACAAGAGACCTCAGTGTAAATATTGACTGCGCGAATCAATTGACTGTATTTATTAATAAAGTGAGTTTGGGCTCTAATTTTTTTTATATATTTCGCCTTCAATTATCTTACAAAAACAAAAGGCAACATTTTATTAGTTCCAGTAATTTTCTTATATTAAAAAATATATAACCTCAACATTTTTGACCCCATGAGTGTATATAAAGGGGAGAGAGAGAGAGAGAGAGAGAGAGAGAAAAAAAAAAGAGAGAGAGAGAGAGTGTTTGGTTATTGACTTAAAATTAAGACCCGAAAACCAACGAAAGCATCTCTATCAGAAGTGTGTGAGGAGTGGTTCGTCAAGAAAGTGATGAAATCAGGGAAGTGAAAAATATGTGGAAGGTCCACAACTCGAGTAAAGAGGAGTCTACTTGGCGCTCTTTCTTCCTGAAGGATGCGCAACTCTCCCAAAACTAATGTTTATGATTAAGGAAATTCCCCTTGCGGCCATTGGTCGTCGTCAAAGAGATGATTTTATTCTTTTTAAGCGAAAAATAACGAGGGCATCTCCCACACACAGTTTGTCAAGCGAGATCTATAAAGTTGTAAGATAAAGGAAGCGAAAATATGTGGAATACCTTCATGCAGGTATTGGGGCCGGAAGGGCACGCAATCCTCCAATTGTAAATTGTCCTCTCTCTCTCTCACGCACTCATTCACACCTACCATAATAGCCGCCCCCTTCTATGAGGAGAGGTGAGATAGTAGAATTAGTGACTGGCAATCAAAGGTGGAAAAGAAATGAAAACGCAATGGCAATAAAGCCAATGAAACAAAGGCTGAACAGGCAAAGGCAATAAGGCAAATGAAACAAAGGCTGAACTCGTAAAGGCAATAAGGCCAATGAAACAAAGGCTGAACAGACAAAGGCAAATAAGGTCAATGAAACAAAGGCTGAACAGGCAAAGGCAATAAGGTCAATAAGACAAAGACGGAAAAGGCAAATATTAAATTTTGCCTTATTGGATCTTCTTAATATTAACTCACAATTAACGCTTAATATTACGTGCGTGAGCGTAAATGTATACTCGTGTGTGCCTCTTGGTTCGTGTACAGTTCTGGCAAGGGAGGGCGATTTCCATTTCTTAAGGCACATTATTTTTACCTGGTGGCACTGTCAGGAAGTGAATCCTGGACCAGTCTAGGATGTCTCTTCCCCACCTACTCCCTCTCTTTTGAGGAGTGAATGTTGTGGTGCGATTTTAGTTGACCCTGATGTCTGCTTGCACGGGTAAGTGGATGTGTGGGTATTTGGGTACAGAAGAATTTGGCGGGAGGGAATGGATAGCTGTGTCCCGTCGTGGGAGACATACGGAAATGGGACTATGTGTAAGTGTATGTACATCTATTCACCCACACACTAGGCGTATGTGTGCCTCTTCCACTTCTCTCATCTTCGTAATATTTTTTCTCATCCATCTTCGGCTCATCCTTTTCCAATGGGGTAACGGTGCCACCTCCTTACCCAAGTCTTCTCAATGAGCGTTTATGGCCCCCGTTGGTGGTCGTCTCCCTCATCTTACCCTCCCTTACTCGCACTACACCCCCTCCATCCCGCCCCAATTGGATCGAGTAGTGTCGCAATAATCGACGATGCTCCACCATCGTCTCTCTCGATATGCAAAGGTGAGAAGGATCAGCGAAGGTCAACGAGGCACCGCGTGGCACTCAAACGCGTGGGAAAAGTGCCACAAACGGTGGGCCAAAGCGCTTATTTTACCTCCCATTTTCCCGAGGACTTCTTTTCAAGATAGCACTATTGTAGTCGGGATTCTCCCTCACCCCGTCCCCCCCCCCGAGTGAAGTTGCATTGAAATTCGTGTATGTTAGAATCCGTGGGTCATTCTTGTACGTTTTTTGAGATAAGGAAGGGGGGAGGGCTAGTTGGTAAAGGTACAATACAAGACCCCTTTTTGAAGTAACCGAGAGAGCAAGGGGGCGTATGACAACAGGCATATCATGCCACATCCTCAGAGCAAATTTAGAGAAAAGACAATCATCCATGCAGCGCAGAAGACTACGAATAATAATCAATAGGGTGGGTAGAGCCAGAGCGTAGGGTTCTCAGGGCATGAGGTAGGCTCAGTGATGAAGAAGGGTAGGAAGGGTTTAGAGGTTTAATTTATTCGATAAGATCGGCTTTGTCTTAATTTGGTCGTGTCTTTTCTGGGCGCCAAATGACGATCGAAGTTAAAAAAGAAACTCGCGTCTTTCTCGCATTTAAGCGTCGCACCTTGACAGCAAAATGGCTCATATGTGGTACATCCGTGAGACACATTGATAACAAAGTGACTCACATGTGGTACATGGATAGTTTCGAATAGTTTAATCCTATTGCGTCGTGAGATATCGCCCTCGACTGTTTAAACATCAAGGGTGACGTTCATAGTATTTTCAGATCTTTAACTTAGGTACTAAAACATCAAGGGTGGCGTTTACACCACCCTTACGCGAATAGTTAACTCTAAACCCTTGTTGAATGAGCCGGTCTGGGTGGTCTTCGCTACCGCTTGTCCCTTGTACTCGTGACCTGTTCGTCTGCGGATTATTTTACTTTTTGGAGGAGGCTGGCCTCATCTTTTTTATTTGACTCTCTTTGGTGTTGGGCGCATGATCCTACATCAGGGAGAGGCAGGCCTCAACTCCACGCCAGAGCGTGCTTCCTTCTTCTTCTTCTCGCTTCTCGTTTTGTTTTTGTTTCTTTGTTTTTTGCCTTTGGTTTATTTGTTTGTTTTTTAATATAGCTTAGCATTAGACTCTAAGATGATTTCAGCGACTTATTCCCGACTAGGTAATCGCCAGCTGGGCGCTAAAAAGCAAATCCAAAGCCCTATGCGAGTCATCGCAGTCAACCCTTTGAGTCACCATTGACGAACGTGTTATTTTTAATGACGCCAAAACTTCTCGACTCTTCCGCCATCTTGTCAAGATGTCACGTGAGCGCAAGATGAAAGTAGCCAATGAATGTCGTGATGTCGTAATTGTCGCCGAAAACATCGCTTAATTAGTTCCTTATCGCTAGTTTTGGCCGAAAGTCGGAGATGATGGAAGGAATAACGCGATCGGACGAGTTTCTGTGTCAGTTATCAGAGAAAAGCGATCAAACTAGCGATGCCACTCGCTCGCAGCTGCTTTCATTGCAGAACGTGGACTGATTAGTTAATTAGTTACGCCTCCCATCCCGTTTCAATGGCGACGAGAAACCTTTACCGGATGATGAAATTCCCATAAACATCAGAATGACAATCGCTGACGAGTCCGCGGATACCAGAGGGCCGGTCAAATTTGTTAGGAGGCGGTATTATTGTGTTTTGTTACTAACCAGCGAGTAGGGTAGCCTTCGTGGCCCAAGGGAGTGTCATCCGTTCCACGTAAGGGCTCTTTTTCTCCTCAAACTTTAAAGCGAAAACCAACGATGGAATTTCCCTTTGATAAATTGAATGCGAGATGTAAAGAAAGTGATGAAGAGGGAGGAAGGGAAAAATTGTGGAAGACATATATGGTAGTCACAGATCTTCCTGCACGCCATTGGAGCAGGGAGGGAACAAAAATCCTCCAGATGTCAGCTGCAACAACGTTGGCTATGCTACACCTGAGATCCCTTTGCGGATGCGTAAACTGATATATAAGGAAAGGGGAGGGGGGTAAGAGAAAAGGTTGTGAAGAATGTAGACATGGCAACCCCCCCCCCCCCTCTAACCAGAACAAGATGGAGGGGTGATCCAGCCACTTCCACCCCGACCAGAGAAGAATGGACGAAAGCTGGTCGACAACTAGGTCGATTAAATAGGCGTGTAAAGAAAGGGTCCAAATAAAAATGTATAAAAGTAGTAAAGCCCAGGTAGTTTCAATCTAGTCTGAGACTCCTGGTAGGGAAATCGGGTAAGGGGTGGGTGGACGTGCCGCTCTCCAGATAATAAGGGTAACAGTCTCCAGGGGCACCTTTTTTTGTGGGTCACGTCATGGAATTGGCGCTGGTAGGTTAAGGAAAGCTGCCCGTCCCAAGTGTTTTCCGGCTGCATCCGACACTCTCACACTTCACCCAATTTCAACACTTTCGTAGGAACTTTTCGAACAAAGAAACTGAAAAAAACAACATTCTTTTTGTTCGTTTAGGCACTATTGTATTTAAGTGGACAAATAAATCGAAAACCAACGAGGGCAACTCCTTATTTTACAGAAAGTTAGATTAGAGAGCAAAAGGGGCAAGGCGTGAATAACGAAGGAAGGGAGGAAACAGAACAAGGAGCGAGAATCAGAAGTGCTGCTGAAGAATCCCATAGATTGAGAGGGAGGAATTTGGGACCCCAAATATATACCTTTAGAACACTTTTTTTACCCGATTCGGAATCTGCTTCCAACGTATCAAACCGTATTAAATCGTAATAACTCATATTAAATCGTATTAAATCATATATTAAATCATATTAATTCATATTAAAACGTAGAAACTCATATTAAATCGTATTAATTCATATTAAATCGTAATAACTCATATTAAATCGTATTAAGCATATTAAATCGTATTAAATCATATATTAAATCGTATTAATTCATATTAAAACGTAGAAACTCATATTAAATCGTATTAATTCATATTTAATCGTATTAATTCATATTAAATCGTATTAAACCGTATACTCAATGGTATTAACTGATACTAAATTGTATTAATTCATATTAACTCGTATTAATTCATATTAAATCGTAGTAACTCATATTAAATTGTATTAATTCATATTAAATTGTATTAATTCATATTAACTCGTATTAATTCATATTAAATCGTAGTAACTCATATTAAATTGTATTAATTCATATTAAATTGTATTAATTCATATTAAATAGTATTAATTCATATTAAATAGTATTAATTCATATTAAATTGTATTAAATCATATATTAAATCGTATTAACTCATATTAAATCGTATTAATTCATATTTAATCGTAGTAATTCATATTAAATCGTATTAATTCATATTAAATCGTATTAATTCATATTTAATCGTAGTAATTCATATTCAATCGTATTAATTCATATGAAATCGTATTAAATCATATATTAAATCGTATTAACTCATATTAAATCGTATTTATTCATATTAAATCGTAGTAACTCATATTAAATCGTATTAATTCATAATAAATCTTATTTAATCGTATTAAATCATTAAATTATATGAAATCTTATTAACTCCCATTAAATCGCATTAACTCGTATTAAATCTTATTAATTAATATTAACTCGTATTCAAACGTATTAACTCTTATTACATTGTATTTATCGAGGAATAGGCCGAGGGGTGGTTGGAGTTTTCCCCGACTCTGATATATATATATATATATATATATATATATATATATATATATATATATATATATATATATATATATATATATATATATATATATATATATATATATATCCTATTATCCCGAATGCGGAGTAGTCGTCGTACTACTGCTTATACTTAGTTCGGCCCGTGTCCTGAATGGGTTTATTGACTCAGAGTGCTTAGAGGTTGGCTACGGAGGGATTGGAGTGAACTTTGCCAGCAAGCGACCCAAAGGAAGTTAGATACACAACAATATGAAAATAAAGTTTTAATTAACACTAATATATATATATATATATATATATATATATATATATATATATATATATATATATATATATATATATATATATATATATATATATATATATATATATATATATATATATATATATATATATATATATATATATATATATATATATATATACACACAAATAATGTGCTTCGAGAGATAAATTAATAAGTGAATCTCGGATATCTCATTTGGCTTGAAAATTACTATTCACCATACAAATCCCTATACACTTGTAATGCTAGTAAGCCGGAAGTAGATTAGATGTCAAGCTACTCCATTTCGTCCTTTATAAACTTCCGGCAACTATCGGAAGCGAAGATGGGCTCCCATTTATCGATAAACAGTCCGGGACGGAACTCGGTGGTTAGCTGAAAATGGCCGGCGGTTTCTTCTGGCTGAAGACCACCAAATATTGGGCCGGAAGGCAAAGGGTTGATAAGCGGCCCGCCCGGAAGGTAGGTGGGCAAAACTTGGGAGCATTATGCTATTCTCCTACAGTAGGAAATCGTATTTAATCATATTCCACCGTATTTAATATTTTTTTATTAAGGGGAAAAATAAAAGCTGCCTAATCCACCGAACGTGAGTTTCCTTTGAGAAAGAAAAACAAACGAAACAGAAAATAATGAAAGCAAAGCATAATAGATACATATAGTTGAAAACGGGTTTTTTTCTCGAAAATAAGCGAAACTAACGTGAGGATTTCAATCGAAGATTTTGAACAAAATGGTGAAATTAGGAGAGGTGAAAATGTATGGAAGTCTTGAAAGTGAAAATGCACTGGGATTCGTATGGACTCTGCGTCGACCTTAACCGATGGGGAACCGAATACCCTCCCACCCCCTGAGGCGTAAATAAATCTCCCTGAAATCCTACGAAACACCAGGAGGACAAACTGACTAGCACTGAGAGCTAAGAAACATAAGACACAACTATCCCATCTCTCTGAAGGCCAATTACCCCCCGCCCCCCCGAGGGTCATATTGGAAGCCCCAAGGGCGAATAAGGCCCCTGACTCCCAACTACACACCTCCGAGGTTCAATCACACACTTGATGCACAAGTTAACGACGCGAAGGTGAAATAAATTCCTATGAGGGCCAATAACATCCATGAGGCATAACTAAATTTTCTCCTGAAGGCCAAAATATGCCCCCGAGGGCCAACTAACCAGTCATGTGGGCCATTAAGACCCATGGGGCACAAGAAAACTCCCTGAAAGCCAATAAATCCCTCCTGTTGGCGAATAACACCCATGAAACACATTCACCCCTCTGGAAAACCAAATAAATTCCTCTGAGGATCAACTTGTCTGTCCTGTGGGTTACTAACACTCCTGAGGTACGATTACCCCCCTCCCCGTAGGCAATCTAAATCCATCTGAAGGCCGAGTAATCAATTCTGGGGGCCAAGAGCATCTCTGAAGAACAACGCCACCCGCTCTGAATATCAGATATATCTTCTGAGGGCCAATTAATCAGCCTTGGAGACAATTAACTCCCTAAGGCATAATTAAACCCCCCTAAGTGCATGGAACTCCTCTTGGGGATCAAAGCGCCTATGAAGCGCAAATAACCCCCTTGAATCCTAAAATAAATCTCCCTGAGGGTCAATTATACCAATGATGTGCAACTAAACGCAGTGGAACGCCATCTAAATTCTCCCGAGAGCCTTTAACACCCAGAGTACACAGCTGAGGTCCAATAACAATCCTGAGGCACAAATTAAGCTCTCGAGGGCCACCCACCAAACATCCTCTACCCCCGCCCAACTAACAATGGGGGCCTGATGAATATTTTAGCCCCTCTCGATCCACTTCTATTTAATTCATATTAAATAGTATTAATTCATATTAAATAGTATTAATTCATATTAAATTGTATTAAATCATATATTAAATCGTATTAACTCATATTAAATCGTATTAATTCATATTTAATCGTAGTAATTCATATTAAATCGTATTAATTCATATTAAATCGTATTAATTCATATTTAATCGTAGTAATTCATATTCAATCGTATTAATTCATATGAAATCGTATTAAATCATATATTAAATCGTATTAACTCATATTAAATCGTATTTATTCATATTAAATCGTAGTAACTCATATTAAATCGTATTAATTCATAATAAATCTTATTTAATCGTATTAAATCATTAAATTATATGAAATCTTATTAACTCCCATTAAATCGCATTAACTCGTATTAAATCTTATTAATTAATATTAACTCGTATTCAAACGTATTAACTCTTATTACATTGTATTTATCGAGGAATAGGCCGAGGGGTGGTTGGAGTTTTCCCCGACTCTGATATATATATATATATATATATATATATATATATATATATATATATATATATATATATATATATATATATATATATATATATATATATATATATATATATATATATATATATATATATATATCCTATTATCCCGAATGCGGAGTAGTCGTCGTACTACTGCTTATACTTAGTTCGGCCCGTGTCCTGAATGGGTTTATTGACTCAGAGTGCTTAGAGGTTGGCTACGGAGGGATTGGAGTGAACTTTGCCAGCAAGCGACCCAAAGGAAGTTAGATACACAACAATATGAAAATAAAGTTTTAATTAACACTAATATATATATATATATATATATATATATATATATATATATATATATATATATATATATATATATATATATACATATATATATATATATATATATATATATATATATATATATATATATATATATATATATATATATATATACACAAATAATGTGCTTCGAGAGATAAATTAATAAGTGAATCTCGGATATCTCATTTGGCTTGAAAATTACTATTCACCATACAAATCCCTATACACTTGTAATGCTAGTAAGCCGGAAGTAGATTAGATGTCAAGCTACTCCATTTCGTCCTTTATAAACTTCCGGCAACTATCGGAAGCGAAGATGGGCTCCCATTTATCGATAAACAGTCCGGGACGGAACTCGGTGGTTAGCTGAAAATGGCCGGCGGTTTCTTCTGGCTGAAGACCACCAAATATTGGGCCGGAAGGCAAAGGGTTGATAAGCGGCCCGCCCGGAAGGTAGGTGGGCAAAACTTGGGAGCATTATGCTATTCTCCTACAGTAGGAAATCGTATTTAATCATATTCCACCGTATTTAATATTTTTTTATTAAGGGGAAAAATAAAAGCTGCCTAATCCACCGAACGTGAGTTTCCTTTGAGAAAGAAAAACAAACGAAACAGAAAATAATGAAAGCAAAGCATAATAGATACATATAGTTGAAAACGGGTTTTTTTCTCGAAAATAAGCGAAACTAACGTGAGGATTTCAATCGAAGATTTTGAACAAAATGGTGAAATTAGGAGAGGTGAAAATGTATGGAAGTCTTGAAAGTGAAAATGCACTGGGATTCGTATGGACTCTGCGTCGACCTTAACCGATGGGGAACCGAATACCCTCCCACCCCCTGAGGCGTAAATAAATCTCCCTGAAATCCTACGAAACACCAGGAGGACAAACTGACTAGCACTGAGAGCTAAGAAACATAAGACACAACTATCCCATCTCTCTGAAGGCCAATTACCCCCCGCCCCCCCGAGGGTCATATTGGAAGCCCCAAGGGCGAATAAGGCCCCTGACTCCCAACTACACACCTCCGAGGTTCAATCACACACTTGATGCACAAGTTAACGACGCGAAGGTGAAATAAATTCCTATGAGGGCCAATAACATCCATGAGGCATAACTAAATTTTCTCCTGAAGGCCAAAATATGCCCCCGAGGGCCAACTAACCAGTCATGTGGGCCATTAAGACCCATGGGGCACAAGAAAACTCCCTGAAAGCCAATAAATCCCTCCTGTTGGCGAATAACACCCATGAAACACATTCACCCCTCTGGAAAACCAAATAAATTCCTCTGAGGATCAACTTGTCTGTCCTGTGGGTTACTAACACTCCTGAGGTACGATTACCCCCCTCCCCGTAGGCAATCTAAATCCATCTGAAGGCCGAGTAATCAATTCTGGGGGCCAAGAGCATCTCTGAAGAACAACGCCACCCGCTCTGAATATCAGATATATCTTCTGAGGGCCAATTAATCAGCCTTGGAGACAATTAACTCCCTAAGGCATAATTAAACCCCCCTAAGTGCATGGAACTCCTCTTGGGGATCAAAGCGCCTATGAAGCGCAAATAACCCCCTTGAATCCTAAAATAAATCTCCCTGAGGGTCAATTATACCAATGATGTGCAACTAAACGCAGTGGAACGCCATCTAAATTCTCCCGAGAGCCTTTAACACCCAGAGTACACAGCTGAGGTCCAATAACAATCCTGAGGCACAAATTAAGCTCTCGAGGGCCACCCACCAAACATCCTCTACCCCCGCCCAACTAACAATGGGGGCCTGATGAATATTTTAGCCCCTCTCGATCCACTTCTCTGCGAGTGTCAACGAGTGCCACCCTCAAATCTAACCTTTCGTCCAGCGAGTGGCACTCGAGGCCAGAAGTGGAGGGATGAAGCTGCGACGCGGCTTCAGCTGACTGATTGGCGCGGCAGAGGTGAAAGTCTTAGACGAGCGATGACGTCACCATGAAATATTTTTTTGAAAATGAAAGAGTTCGAGGGGAAAAGAGGGAGCGTATGTGTGATTGAGTATGGGTGCATGTGTGTGATTGAGCATGGGTGTGTGTGATTGAGTATGGGTGTATATGTATGATTGAATTTACGTGGATGTGTGTGATTGAGTAATGGGTGCGTGTGTGTGATTGAGTATGGATGTATGTACGTGTAATTGCGTGTGTGTGTGATTGAGTATTGGTGTATGTACGTGTAATTGCGTGTGTGTATGTGCAAACGTGTGTGTTTGTTGACACGGTATTAATCACCGACTCGCACTGTATAATTCCTATCTCAGTCTAGCCTTACAGTTTAATGCCCTCTTGGATAAGTCTCGCTAAAACAAGGAGGTTAAGGTGTGTGCGAGTGTGCTTTAGCCTATGAGTGTGTTTAAATGTATGACTTAAACAAGGAAGCAAATAAAAGGATAACCTCAAAGAACAAGAATAATGATAAGAGGATAATGATGACAAAGGTCGCCATTAAGGAGTCCCTCAAGGCATATTTGACTCCTCTTGAAACCCGTTCGTACAAAGGAACTTCGGCGCTCAAAGGTGAGAACTTCTTAACCCTACAAGAACAAAAATAATCCAAGCCCTCCCTCCAACCCCCAAAGTAATAAAATTTATTGTTATCATCATTTACCGCAAAGTGTGGTCGTCGCACATCAACGCCCTCAAAAGTGTCTTCGATCCTACCCGTCGATGGCGTCTGAAGCACAAATCGGCCCCTCCTTTCACACCCTCTGCTCCTCAATACGATGGGGCGCTTCCTGCTGTATCATCTCGCCCAGTTAGGAGTTCAACCCCGTCCTAAATGGGGGGGAGGAGCAACAAGCACAAACGTAGTAGTAGTACTCTACTACTATTATCGTAAATAATAGTAGTGCCATCGGTATTAGTAATACTAGTTTTTTATTTAACGCGAAAACCAACGAGGGCAAAGAGTTTGCGAGAAGAGATCCGCACAGAAAGTGGTGAAGATGGAGGAAATGAAATTGTGTGAGAGATAGATAGAGCCGCAAATCTTCCTGGCGACGGGGAGACATGCATCCTAATGGTGTGGTTAGAGGAAGTGAAAGTTCCTGTTCAGTATATAGCCTGACTTGCTCGAAGAGGGAGCTACTTGGCGCGCTCGATGAGGAGACGGGAGGGGGCGAAACGAAGAAAACAAATGAGTGAAAAGTGCAAAAGCGCTGATGGACAAGGACTCAATTGCAAAGGCTTCAAAGGGTAGTACAAACTATGAGGCGTATTTAGGTGTGACGTTCGCATTTATGAATTCATTGACTCCCACTTGCGCACGTATTGGGGGAGGGAGACTTACCTGAATGTTTCCCTAATTGGGACCCGCGTTTAGGACACCTTGTTTAAGCGCATCAAATTCCGCCGAATAAACGCCACTAACAAAACCACTCATGTTTGCACTTTAGAGTTTGTGGGTTTGGGTTATTTTTTTTTTAGAAACGTTTTGTTTTTATTTTTTGATTTTCTTCTCTGTTTCTTCTTCTTTTTTTATTCTTTCACTACCCTTTTCTTCTCTTCCTTCATCTTCCTCTTTAAATCTTTTCCTTTTATGAGTCTTTTCATCATTGAGTAAATGTCCTGCGTTAGATTACACACCTTTTCTCCTTCCTTCCTTAATTAATTATCATTGAGTGAACGTCCTTCGTTGGATTACACCCTTCCTCCATTTCTTGGTTAATTATAATTCATCCAGAGAGGAACAACAGCGCATTCACCTGTCTTATCCCCATCCCGCAAAGTTCGTACTTTCGAGTGTCTTTGCTCGTCGTACGAACTGTAAGACTAACGTGCCCCTCTGACCCTTGTCTCTAAGATTGACGAGGTCTTTCTTATTGGGACCTTGGTTACCATTATCTCTGTTACATGTATTTAGCCGTTAACCTTTTCTTCATCTGTCTCTCCCTTTCTCCCTTCTTCCACTTCGTTAAAATGCCCTCAATAGTCGCATAAAAGTCCTTTCTTTTCTTAAAAAATTATATTCTTTGATGTTATTATTATCAATATGATTAGTAGCATTATTATTCCTATAATTAGTATTATATTATTGTTATTATTATTGCTATTTCGATTAATATTACTATTATAATAAGAATAAGAATATGGGAATTTGAGAATGAGAGAATGATAGAATAAGAGATTAAAAGAATACAAGAGTATAAGAATATAAGAAAACAAGAAAAAGAATATAAAAATATAAAATTTAAGAATATAAGAAAAGAAGAATAGGAATAGACCGATTTGAGAGTGAAAGCTCTGGCGAGTAAAATTTAGACTGAAAAGTGAGGAAATATTGAGGCGTGGTGTGTAGTGGTCGAGTATAATGGTGTGGGTGCCGAGCAGTGCCATAATACCCGGTTGTGGGTGTGTAAGTGTGTCACAATGGACAGAAAGTCATGAAAGTGGAAAGGGGATCTGAAGAAAGCGAGGAAACGGTTTATAAACGTGTGTGTATGTGTGTGGAAATTCCTTATACGTAGCAATTGTCTGATTACAACATTTGTAAGCATACACATGCGCACAGGTGTAGTACACATTTAAGCAGTGACTTGTGTGTGTCCATTGCCACTTTCCCACTTGAAAAGCGATTGACAGCAAACGGAAAATACTCGCTAATCTACGGAAGAATTAAACCGCCATTAAGGCATAGATAGTGAAAGTATGTGTGTGTGTGTGTGTGTGTGTGTGTGCGTTCGTTTGTGTAAGCTGAAAATACAGACGATTGATGTTTCTGTTGTCCGGACATGTTTACAAACAGCCGAGTGGCACAAATCACTAGCTGGAGAGTTAGAATGGCTAACTAACTCTCCTCGTTCTTTTCGCTTTTTAAGGGTTAATTCGTCTATGCCTGAAGCGAAATAATTTGTGTTACAGTCCTTCCCATAGCCTCCTTTCCACGTGCAATTTCCAATGAAAAAGGCAAAATAATGAAACCGCATCTACGGACGTTTGAGATTTTGTGCGTTTGAAAGATTTGAGTTAACGGATTTTAAAGATATCAACCGCTAACAAATTTGAGCGGAATATATAAAAAAATGTGCAAATATAAAGATTTGTGCCTGAAGACGATTTAAGCTGCTGGAAACGATTTGAGAGACTGAAAACGACTTCAGCGGCCGAAGATATTTAGGTGTCTGCGAACGATTTGAGCGGCTAAAAGGTTTTGTGTTGCTAAGAATGACTTGAGTAGCTGACAAACGATTTAAGGAACTGAAAAACGATTTGAGTGGTTAAAAACATGTTTGCGCAAGATGAATAAACTATCGTCGGAAGGTTCTCCCTACTCTACTTCCTGGCGGGGAGGGGCGGGAAAGGACCTCCCTGGCGACGCTTCTCTGCTCCCCAACGCCCTTCTCCCATTGTGTTTGGCAGTCCCGAGGGAGAAAGAACGGTGGGGTGCCGTGGGGGGATAGGAGAAGAAGAAACATGGGTAAAAGAGAAATCAGTAGGAGAGAAGTAGTTTATCTAAGTTGGCCTTCTTGCTGTAAGCAGAGGGATAGAAGACAAAGAATGGAACATTCCATTATTTTGACCTACTGATTCACGTAGATTCCGAATCACGATCCCTAATGTTTTCTATATCATTCGTCTTTCATCTATCCAGTCGTTCTGCACAACTCGGTAGTTTGCGGGAGATCCGCAAATCTCTGTCACTTTATGTGGTTTGGTATTCTCTCTTTATTCTCTTTAATTAACTTGACAGGTGGTCCGTCCAATCTCTGTTTTCATTTATTCAGCTTTGCATTCATGTGCATTCTGTAGCATTCATGCCCTTATCTCTCGATGTGTTTGGTCTTTAGCCGAGTTATTTTTGTTTTCGTGTTTATTTGCTTGTAGTGAGTGTTTGTCTGTTTGTTTTACTTGTTTTCTCAAGTTTTCTCTTAGGGTTTCCTCTTTGTGAATTATCACTTTAGTGAGTCACTTTGTTCACTGCAGTTCGTGATTTGTTTATTTATAGCTGTTTGAAGTCTTCATCGGTTTTCCATTTTCTTGTTCTTGTTCGAAAGTTGTCTGGTAAGATAAGATTAATTGGGATATTTGCAATATCTCTGACCTGTTGTACTGTGGCCTTGGCCACTCTTGAGTAGGTTGTGTTTTTCTTATTTTATGTTTTGCTTCTTTCTTCATTATCTTTGCTTAGAATTGTATATTCCCTCTGTCATTGTCCGGTGTGGTCCGCTGCAATTGAGGCATTTCTTCTCCGTCGGTTGGTCGCAGTTCTTCCCAAAGTTCCCTCGGTGGCCGCATTCAGAGCATCCTTGTTCTTTTTCCGTGAAGTTTCTTGCGTGCTCCTCCATCTTATTTTATTACTTCGTGTACCCCACTTCCTGGGTGATTCACTTTTATTTCCGTTTTTATGTCTTCTTTAATGTGTGAGCCTACCCACATGTCTATTTTTCGACATATAAGGCTCCTATTGACTGTAATTTGAAAAGCAGTTCTATGTACAAGTCCGATTGTTTTTAGTGTCTCTTCTCCTTCTGCTGAAACTAATATTTCTACCTCGCGGTCTACGTGGCGAAGTGCGATGTATCCGTTCGCTAGGTCCAGGATTTGGATGAGAGCAACTTTGAGGTGTCCATATAGCATTTCGAAGAGCTTTCCTCTTTCGGGTTTGTTCCTTATCTCGAGAGGACATTCGAGTCTCTCCACTTTCTCCTGGGCAGGAGGCGTTCCCGCCCTTTTTTTATCCTCACCGAGCACCCCAGACACTAAGTGTTTTTTGAAGCTTCTCTGTCAATATTTGTTCCTCGCCTTTCCGGGAAATCTGAAAAGAGATTGTGCCAGGACAGTTTTTTTATTTCTTTCACCCACCTATGGGTCCCTAATTACCTCTATATTATGGAAGCACTCCTCAACACCCCAAACTAAATTTTTTGCTCGTGGTCCTAATGACCTGACCACCTTACTTCGTGACCCCTAATGGGGCTTCCTTACGGGGTTCAGTATACTACTTTAAAATGATTCGGAGCGCTTTGCTTGTCGAGTTATTTTGCTTATAAGGTTTGAAAAAAGTTTAGAAAATTAGGCGAAAAAAGTGTAGAAGATTAGGCAAAAAAAGGCGAAATTTGATGATAGATCTCCCTTTAAGGTCTCTAACCCGTTCACCGAATACACGAAGAATCTCCAATCAGTCCAGAGGGCGGATA